>QRFJ01000986.1:0-179370 GCA_006176705.1 Cocos nucifera | reverse complement strand
TAATTAGTACTTGCTTTTTTTATCTTAATTTGCTAGATCTAAATTAATTTTCTTTAATCTATCTTTTAAAATTTCTACTTTAAAAATTAATTTAAAATTTTATTTTTAATTAAAATTGAAGTAACTTAGCCTACAATACCAAACTCATTATTGTTCTAATCAATAGTAGAATCAGTTTAATTTTATCTTTAGTGCTGTAACGATGAGCATCACCAACATACACCTTGAGGTTCCATATGGTTAGGGGATTGAGTTATGATATAATCAAACTACAGCACCCTCAAGGTAAACTATCGATGCACCTCAGGTTAGAGAACTAAACACACTACTACAGCTATGAGCATATCACTAATGAGAAGGTAGATATCCTTGTGACTACTTTGATTGATCACGCTCAATATCCATATTCTTAACAAGTACTTGCACTTTTGCTTTGATTTTTTTTACACTATGGATTCAAGACTCATTTACTCGAAGAAAGTGATCATATACCAACCTTTTGGATCAATCACCATCCTCATGATAATCCTATGATTGAAAGTAATTTATGAGTTAACTATAATAACACATGTCTCAAATTCTCAACTTTTGAGAATGTGTCATTATACCCATTAACCCATTGAATGATTCATAGATATGATAAATACAATGTGAATGGATAAAAAATTTAAATTTTATTTATATAAAAGTCAATAATACAAAATATATCCTAAGAATGTTTTACAAATATCAACCAATCTGGTTTCTAGGACATACATCTAACAAACTTTCACTTGTAATAAAGCCAATTAGCTGAAAATATAAATCTCATTTTCTCAAAGTGGGCTTCAGTTTGTTGTTGGCTCAATTACTTCATCAGTGGGTCAGCCACATTATTTACGGTATCGACTCTCTTTACCTCAACATATCCTTTCTTGAGGATGAGGTGGAATCGTCGCTCGATGTGTTTGAATTTCTGATGAGACCTCGACTCCTTAGCAAGGGCTATGACATCATTATTATCGCAGTAGAGTAGGATGGCATCTGATAGCATCATATCCAGTTCCATAATGAACTTTTTAAATCAAAATACCTTCTTCACAGCTTCCAATGTGGTGATGTACTCTGCTTTCATAGTAGAGTCTGCAATTACAGGCTACTTGAAAATCTTCCATTTATAGCACCACCATTGCACAAAAAAATTAATACTGCCTGATGTTGACTTTCAATCATCAATATCAAATATAAAATTTAAATCAGTAAAACCTTATACTCTCAATTCTTCATTATCAAAGATCAAAAACATATCCTTAGTCATTCTCAAGTACTTAAAGATATATTTCATAGAAGTCCAATGCTCTTTTCTTGAATTCGACTGATATCTACTTGTGACACTCATAGCATGGGCAATATCAGGTCATGTACAAAGCATGGCATACACGAGGCTCCCTATAGCTGAAGCATAAGGGATCTTGCTAATTCATTTTATTTCTTTCGATGTGTTGGAGCATATTTTTTTGGAGAGATGGATGCCATGTCTGATGGATAGAAGTCATCTCTTGAAGTTTTTTATGCTGAACCTCTTCAGCACCTCCTCAATATACATCTTCTGTGATAATCCTAGCATCCTCCTAGATTTATCTCTATAGCTTGATCTCTAAAATAAAGGATGCCTTACCTAGATCTTTTATAAAAAATTTCTTAGATAACCATACTTTGACCGTGGTTAACATCGGAATGTCATGTCTAATCAGGAGAATGTCATCTACGTATAATATGAAAAAGTGACAGCACTTCCACTAACCTTGTTAAATACACACGGTTCCTTCTCATTTTTAATGAAATCAAATGATTTGATTACATCATTGAAACATGCATTCTAACTTTGAGATGCTTGCTTGAGTCTATAAATGGACCTTTATAGCTTACAAACTTTATGATCAATGTCATTGAAATTAAAATTAAGTGGCTATTTCATATAAATATCTTTCTCAAGATATTCATTTAAGAATGTGATTTTTACATCAATTTATCATATTTTATAGTTAAAATATGCTGCAACGATAAGTAATGTGTAGATGGACTTAAGCATGGCCACAGACGAGAAGGTGTCTTGATAGTTAATTCCTTCACGCTGGCTATAATTTTTCACTACGAGCCTAGCTTTAAAGATCTCTACCTTTTCATCTGCACCAATCTTTCTCTTGTAGATCCATTTATACCTAATAGGTACAATATCTTCGAGTGGATCTACTAAGATCCAAAATTGATTTGAGTGCATCGAGTCAATTTCTAACTTCATTATCTCTAACCATTTCTCAATGTCAATAGTTGATATCACCTTACTGTAGATTTTGGGATCATCTTCACGTACCCCATTTCTTATGAAGAATATTTTTCTATATTCTTTGAGATAATACCAAAGTACCTCTTAGAGGATGGAAAATCCTACTAGACTTACGAGATGGAGGAGGAGGTGTGTGGATTGGCTCAAACTGATTTGGTTTCATAGGTTTCTCCTTTAGCCTAATCTATCTTCCCATGCCTCCATCATGAATAAATTATTTTTTAAAAAAAATTGCATGTCGACTCACAATCACATTATGGTCTTATGAAAAATAAAAATAATATCCTAAATACTCTTTAGAATATCCAATAAAATAAGCTCTAAAGGATTTAGTTTCTAAGTTGTCCATCTGTTGTCATTTGATATGGGTCGGACAATCCCAAATCTTGAGGTGACTTAGACTCAATTTCTTACCATGTCATATCTCATACAGTGTGATAGAAATGATTTTAGAAGAAATCCTATTCAGTACATAAATAGCATTCAATAGACTATGTCTCCAAAAAAAAAATAAAAAGATTTGTGAAGCTCATCATAGATCGAACCATATCTAATAAGATCCGATTCTTTTATTCTGAAATTCCATTGAGTTGAGATATTTCAGATAGAGTTCGATGTGAGACTATGCCATATTTCTTAAGATAATCTAGAAATTTTTCACTAAGGTATTCACCTCATTAATCTGATCGAAGAATCTTAAGAAAATTTTAGTTTATTTTTCTACTTTATTTCTGAATTTTTTGAATTTTTCAAAGGTATCAGACTTATGATGCATGATGGTATACATATTCATACCATGAAAAATCATCGATTAAAGTAATGAAGTAGAGATAATCTTTCTCTGGCTGGTACATTGAATGGATCACACACATCTGAATGCACTAGAGCAAGTATCTCTATGATCTTTTTTCTGTGTCTACAAAAAGTAGCTGCTTGATCATTTTTTCTTGAAACATGATTTATAGACTAGATATAACTTGGAAGTCAACAGACCCAATAGTCTGATTTTCTCCAATATGTTAATATTGTCTTTTCCAATGTGACCTAGCTTTAGATGCCACAAAGTACTTTTCATTTATAGTATCTCTCTAGAACATTTAGAACCTATGGCATTTACATTTTGCTTGACACAATTTATAGATACATCGACATGTAACTAAAAGAGATCATTAATAAGAAAATCATTTTTAATTATTATTTTCTAAAATATTATAGTGGTCTTATAAAGAAACTTATTATATAATCTTCTTGCATTAAGCAAGAGATAGAAATAAGATTTCTGCTCGTGTAGTACGTATAAAATAATAGTCTTTTAAAACAAAACATTTCCTAATGATAGTCGAAGAGGGTATGTCTATGGTCTATAGCGGCAATCTTTGCTCCGTTTCTTGACATGTAGATCATTTCTTCTCTCAACCTTCTACTATCCTCAAGTCCTGTAAAGAAGTGCACAATAGATGACACTAGATCCTGAGTTATATCATCCAACTAGATGTAGAAGAAACTGTTAGATTTATTTATGACGAATATACCTTCAAAAGATCCACCTTTTCTCTTGTTCTTCAAACTCACTAGGTAAGTAGGGCAATTCCATTTTCAGTGGCCCTTAGTATTATAATGAAAATATTTTTTTTTCTCAGCGGTCTTTCTTTCTTTGTAACCATCTTTTTCTCCTTTGCCTCTCCACTTTTTACTTCTTTGCAGACTTTTTTTCCAGTCGACTTTTGTTTGGAAGAAGTCTACTCCACAGTAAGTACAGAGTTCTTTGAACTTTTCAAAATTTTTTAGTTGTAAACCAGCATGTTCATCAAAAGGTGCATTGGATCTTATTCATATGGAAGTTTTATGTTGGAACCTTTCTTGCTATTTGACAATCATAGAAATAGCAACAAGGATTCTGAGAAAAAGAGATGATGGTATATTAATCAAACTCTAACAAACCCATTATCTCTCTCTTTCTTTATTGGATTTGATATTTTAAAATATAATGTAGATGATCTATTTAGGATTGATAATAAAATTTTAAGTCATCCTATGAGTATTTATGGTCAAAAAAATGAATTATACAGAAACCATATCCACATGGGTTCTAAGAGTGTTGCTTTATACATTCGATCTATCCGATCGTTGGGTATCATTGCTAGATGATCACTTTGATTAGTATAAAAATTTATTTCTATGCTACCAACTTAGGTTTGAACCTATGGGATCATATACATTAAAGATCTCAATTTGATCGGATGGTTGATCAATGATTAAGAATCATTTTAGGGTTAAACATTCAATACGATTGATGTTTGATCTAGTACAAGTATTGCAGGAGGATCGATTAGCAATTAGATTGCTAATTAGCTCAATCTGATTAAGCTAAAGGGCTAAGATCAAGACTAATTGAGTGTGATTTTATTAGATTTGATTTAGGCTTGATTGGATCAAGTCCAATTGGTTTATGGGATAAGTTAATTATAAGAAAGAATAATTTTCAATTTAATTAGGACTTAAGTACACCTAATTTCTAATCTAATAAAAATTTAAATCAAAATTAAATTAAATTTAATCTTATTTAATTAGATTTCTAATTGGATTAGGAATACCTTTAATTATATTGCATCAAGATCTATTTTAATTGGGCCAAAAATTTAGTTTGACTGGTCAAAGCATGAGTCATAATTAGACTAGGACTCCTCCCTTACACCACCTAGATTTCTCCATGCCCAACCCTTGGTTTTGGCATGAAATATCTGATTTCTAGAGAGGCTCCATGCCAATCCTTGTGCCTATAATCCTCTTGGATAGTTTGTGACTTTGGATTTGATCAAAACTAAGAAGTAGTAATGATCTCAAACTCTATTTGATAGAGTTTTACAAACCCAAAACTCTATCTATTTGTAGTGCCAATTATCCTTATTTTTTTCTAAAATTTTTGTGGTAATTAGGAGACTTATTGTGTGCCAAAACCTGGGTCTCCATGCATGGAAATAAGGAGAAGGCGCCCAAGAGTTGGGCATCCTAATTCTTGTCCTATTTGGATACACTATCTAGGTGTTTGACCTAGGTAGGGACTCTTCTCTAACTCTCTATTTAAAGAAAGTTAAGCCATAAGATTTTTAGAGCTTATACACCTAAAAGAGGGGCCTTGGGCATGGAAACTTTGGGCGCATCTGAGTTATGGGCATGGGATTTTGTAAAGGTACAAATCTATTGTGCCTTGGTGAGAGAAAAGCAAGAGAGGAGAAAGGTCTTCTCTAGTTTTTCCTTTAGATTTTCTTCCACCAATTTTCTAAGAGAAAAAATAAGGAAGAAGGTTCTTTTAGATCCTCCCTTCTTCTTCTTTGGTCCTTGAAGAGTTCAAGTCATTCGAAGAAGGAGATTCAACATCAATCGTCAATGAAAGATCAGTACAGTGCTATTATACTATGCTAATTTTCTGACCTTAGATCGTGATCGAGGCTTCATGTAAATTTCTCATAGAGGTTGGATGCGTGTGCGGCTCGAAGTGACAGTCTCTATAAATCAATTATAATAGTTGTAGTTGGTCAAGTGCATGTCCTTAACGAGAACCAAAATGGACTTGATTCTTGGCTAAGCGGTCTAGCCCGAACTATTAGGTAAATCTAATAGAAACTAATTAATCATTAGTGTCTAAGGTAAGTCTGGCAGCTTAGATCAGTGGTTGTTTATTGCGAGCTACTCGTACTGATTCGATTTTTGATGAGTTAATGGCATATCCCTTCCATCGATCTCATTTACCTAGCCTTCTCGATGAAGTTATATTTTGATCAGATCACTTGACAATTCGAGTTGACCCATGTCAGCTAGGTAAATCAGTGTGACTAATTTAGGTGCTCCTAGACTAGCCTATCTATGGTCTCTATTAATCTGATTTGGTGAAGTCAGTGGAAGGATCATGATAACTAGATCATAGCCTCCCATTAGGTGAGTGATAATAGGTCCACTAGCTCAATGTGTTAGATATATGTACCCTAGAAGCCAGAATTGGCTGACACCTATAATACACTTCTAGGGGCAAAATTATAATTTTGACTATAATCAATAAAATGGATTATTTTCTATCACATATGTATATTTAGTGTCTGTAATACATCCTTTGAGTTAATGGTAATGATAATTCATATTTTCAAGAGTTGAAAATTTAAGACATGAATAATCATTATTAACTCATAAAATGCTCCTGACCATAGGATCATCACGAGAATGATGATTGATCTGGAAGGTTGATGTACAATCGCTTCTCTTTAGTAGATGAGTCTTGAGTCTATAGTGTGGAGACACCGAAACGAGAGTACAGATACTCGTTAGAGAATGAGGGCACTGAGCGTGACCACCTCGAGTAGTCATTAGGAAGTTTACCTTCTCGTCAATGACTGACTCGATGCTGCAGTAGTGTGTCTGATTCTTTGACCTAAGGTGCATCGACAGTTCACCTTGAGGGTGTTATAGTTTGACTACACCATTACTCGATCTTTTAGCCATACGAAATCTTGAGGTGTATGTTGGCTATAGCATGTTCATTATAGAAATTGGATAGCATCAAAAATGGAATCTATCTACCTCGATGGTAAAGGAGCAGCTCTATGATGATCATGAGAATCAAGTTCAGAAGCCCATGGCCATGGCATAGTGAAATAATAGAAGAAGTTTCTATTTAGTTTTTCACATCGGACTTGAATTGAATGATTACATCATATGATAGAAACTAGGGTTTGACGAATTCACCTTAACATAATCTGATCGGAGCTCAAGATAAAAGAACTTAATCACACAGGTAGCTGCACCAAGAGTTTCGCATTCAGCTCTGATGGATTGCCACCATATACTATTAGGTATCACTGGTGGATTTTGGGAGCAATTAGAATGATTTAGATGATCGATCATTCTAGCTGTTCGAATCAAAAGAGTTTCGATCCATCGAAAGAAGTTTCGATGATGTCGATGATAGAGATCATGACATATTCCATTACCATACAGAACTGAATCTAACTGGATCACACAAATAAGAGTTTAAATCTGATGATCATCAATTAAACTGATCCAGTTCAATAGATCTGAATGAAATTCAATTAGATTCAAGAAAATCGTGCTAACACTCGATTGAACCTAACATTCTTCTTTTACTATCATAAATAGTTGTCCTGACTAAGCCAAAGGAGTTTGTGCTCGATAATAGGCCTTCACTTGGTCTGACTGGAGCTTGTCCAGATCAGAAAAGAATTGTCTTATTTTGTAAGACAATACCTACCATTTTTGGTCGCTTGCCATTTCTCGCCCTTTGACTTTGGTCAAAAGTTGACTTTTGACTGATCAAATATTGACCATTGAGACTTTGACTTCTGTCCATGTGTCACACACCTATTGGAGGGCTGGTGGGGGCTTGTCTTCCTACCAGAACCTGACAAGAAGGAGGGCGCACGCCACCCTTGGCGTGTGCCCAAGCTAGAGGCACCCAAGAGTCCCTGTTAGATAGGAACTCCATCTTCTTTTTGGATTCCAATTAGACTCCTCCTAAGAACCAAGTTTGACTGGTCTTAGGCGCTATCTAAGGAGGAATCCAAGGAACTCTATTCCCACCAATCAGATTTAGATCTGATTTCATAAAGGATTGTGATTGGTTGGGAAGAAGAAGAGTTGGATCACGCATAGTCTATAAATAAGACCCTACGCCCAACCCAAAGAGTATTGAAAAAAATCCCACGCCCCAAGGCTGGTTCTCTCTCCTCCTCCTCCATGCCAAGCCCATCTTCTCTCTCTCCTCTCCACACCCAAAGTGGTTTGGGATCTTGGTTGGTGCAATCCAGATGAGAGAAAGGTGACAGAAAGCTAGAAGGCTGCGCTGCTGCAAAGGACAACTGCTGATCTTCGAAAGATGTTTTGAAGATCCTCCAGATCAGATCTAGATCTGATTTTTGGAGATATGATAGAAAAGAAGAGGATCTCTAGATTCAGTCTGAGTGAATATCGGTAGAGGTCAGATACTTGCATGGCTAGATCCAGAATCTTCCGCTGCTTATAGGATCATCAACGGATAATAGGATTACCCTACATTAAGATAAATTAAATTAAATTAAATTTATCTTAATTTTATTTTAATTATTAAAATAATAAAAATCAGATCTAAAATATTTCAGATATGATCTGAATTAAAGAAAAAATTTTTAGAAATATAACTCTTGATCCGATCAGATCTGAATGAATCTGATCCAAAAAATCAAGATTTTTTCTTTAACTGATATCAGAGCTAGGTTCTAAATATTTAGATCTAATTTTAAATTTATTTTAATTAAAAAATAAATAATTTTAGATGTCACATAAGATTTGATCAGATCTGAAATTAAAAAAATTAAAATTAAATGATTTGGATCTAAGATTAGAAAATATGCATGACTAGTTCTAAAACAGAATAGTTCTATAGAATAGTCTTGCATGTTTTTAATTTAATTTGATTAAATTATATTTTAGATTTATTTATTTATTATTTTTTGATATTATAATTATTATAATAATATCTAAAAAATAGTAAATAAAAATTATTTAATTTTAAACATCATATGAGATATGATTGATGCATGTCTAGACTAGTTGTAGAATAGTTCTACATAGTTGTCTAGATTAGAATTTATTTTGATAAGATCAATTTAAATCTAATTTTTTAGATTATTATGAGATAATTTAGATCTGAAAATATGCATGATTCGATACATGAGATGTATGCAAAATATGCCATGATTAGATCTAATTTGTATATGAGATATATGATATAGATCTAAAACTGTTTTGTAGTATTGCATGTTCCTGATTAAGGCATTCCTCTTGGCCGTCCGGTCATAAGAACGAAAAAGGATTTAAAGGCCCTCTCCTTCCATCTGATGGGGTGTTCTTATGATGTGTAGGGGTGCTGCACGTTCGTCCTTAATCAGAAATCCAAAACTTACTTTCTGCAAAATCCTAGATCCTGAAACCCTAGGATTTATTGTGCATATTTTGTTTATGAACCCTACTTAATTAAGAATTAAGATTATGAAATATTAATTAGGTCTAAAATTAAGAATTTTAGATCTAAGACATATTCATAATACTGGGTTCGGGCTTGGGTAGCTCAATTAGGTCTAAGCGGTTGATCAAACCGAATCAAGAGTTGGTTAGATGGGATCAACAATGCTTAAATTGACCAGCCTAATAGGATTAAGTCTGGGTCAAGATCGAGTCACGATCAAGCAAGACCTAATTAGGCTCAGAGGTTAGAGTCTGGATTGTAGGCTAACCCAATTGGTTCTGGCTCAATAATTTGGTGTCTAAGGTAAGTTTGGCACATACGACCGACTGATTTTTAATTGGAAGCTACTCGACCTGAATGCATTCTTGTACGAGTTAATGGCATATTCCTTCCACCGATCTCACTTACCTGGCCATATCTGTTGACACAGTTCTGATCTGAGGTGGTCAATAATCCGAGCTAACCCATGCCACTAGGTTAGTCATAATTGTTATGACTATGACAAGTCTAGTTTAATGAGACCTGAATCAATTCTCCCTAAGAAAAGATTAAGTCTGAGGTCTTCCACCATTGTAGATGTGCGGGCCCTTCTCGGGGTTGATTATTCTCGGCTGGATACAGTGGCTCAGTTGCACCGAAAAGATGCAACCATGTCTATTAGGCATTGGATGCTATGGGCTGGAGGATGAGTTGGGCTCAATATTTTGGATACGGTGAGAGACTCAATTAGGAAATCCAGTCTATGCAAATGGTGGGTCTGACTTAACTAAGGAGTGGATCAATATTCCGGATACGGTGAGATTCATGAATTAGAGATCCAAGTTTGGGTGCACCATGATTAGAGAATCATTGAACAAGAGTTGTTCACTCATTGGCTAACCCATCACCAATAACTGTTAGGTGAGGTGATGAGTCAGTTGGTGAGACCGCACCACCCACTAGAAATCATTAATCATGGAGATTTTTGCATCTCTACAGAGGGAGTGTAGGGATCCGAGAAAATAGTGGAAGCTAATTTATTTAAAAATAAAATCCCTAAATAAATTGGTCAAGTCATAATTACAGTATCTAACTAGAATCTTTGACTCTCTACAGAAAAATGTCTGCGTCCAACCCATTGGCACGTATCCTGGACACACATAGACTGACCGGACCCAATTATAAAGATTGGCTCAGGAACTACAAAATTATTTTGGGTTCTGAGAAGTTAACCCATGTATTGGACCAGGACCCTCCCACCTTACCAGCCCGTCCATCCACTGAACAGAGAGCATCTCTGGAAAAATGGATAGACGAAGATAATAAGGCCAGATATTACATGTTGGGCTCGATGTCTGATGAGCTCCAGCGCCAACATGAAGATATCGGGACTGCTCGCCAAATGTTGGCTCACCTGCAGGAGATGTTTGGTGAACAGAGTCGCGCAGCCAAATATCAAGTCACGAAATGACTTTTTAAGGCTAAGATGCATGATGGGCAGTCAGTCCAAGATCACTGTCTGATGAATGATCAAGGACATGGAAGAGCTTGAGAAGCTCGGTGTGAAGTTAGACTTGGATCTGCAGAACGATATTATTCTGCAATCCTTGACTGATGCATATGGGCAATTCATCATGAATTACCACATGCATAAACTTCAAAATTCCTTTGGCCGAATTAATGAATATGCTGGTCACCGCTGAGCTTTCTATGAAAGGTTCTAAAGGCTCAGTTCTTGCTATGGAATGGACTTCTTCCAAAAGAAAGTCTTATGGAAAGAAAAAGAAGTCTGTGAAAAAGCAGAAAGGTGGAAGGATCAAAGAAGAAGAAGGCAGAGCCGAAGAAGAAGGCCGATGTCAAAGGAAAGTGTTTCCATTGCAACAGCGACGGCCATTGGAAGCGGAACTGCCCTACTTACCTGGCCACCCTGAAGAACATGAAGGAAGGTCCTTCTGGAGGTATGCTCGTTATTGAGTCTAACCTTACGATTTCTTCTGCATCCAGTTGGGTGCTTGACTCTGGTTCTAGTGCTCATCTGTGCACTTCCATGCAGGGTCTTGAGGATAGCAGGAGGCTGAGGGATGGAGACATGATCCTACGCATCGGTAATGGAGCAAGAGTTGCTGCAGTAGCCGTGGGAACATACCCTCTTCGATTACCATCTGGTTTAGACTTAGTTTTGAAAGACTGTTATTATGTGCCTGCAGCTAGCAGGAATTTGATTTCTGTTTCATGCTTAGCACTAAGAAGGCTATGTGATTACCTTCTTTAAGGACCATTGTAACATTCTTTATGAAAGAAATAAAATTGCAAATGGTTTTCTTATTAATGGTCTTTATCAGCTACATATTGATGTACCTGTTCTAACTATCGAGCAAAACGTGAATGCCAAATGACGACCTAGGGATAGTCCAAACGATAGATATCTATGGCACCTGAGATTAGGTCATATAGCAGAAGATAGGATCAACAAATTGGAGAAAAATGGGCTATTGAGTCCATTGACTTTCGAGTCATATCCAACTTGTGAATCTTGTCTTCAAGGCAAAATTGTTGGACATGGGGAAGGGCCACAGATCTCCTTGCCCTAGTACATACTGATGTGTGCGGCCCATTTGATGTGCCAGAGGCAATTTTGTCTACTTCATTAGATGATCTAGGTATGGGTATGTGTATCTTATGAGACATCTGAAGAAAAGTTCAAAGAATTCAAATGAAGTAGAAAAATTCAAAAATTCCATTAAGGTTCTTCGATCAGATCGAGGAGGTGAATACCTTAGCCGAAAAATTCCTAGACTATCTCAAGAAAAATGGCATAGTCTCTCAATGGACTCCACCAGGAACACTCAACTCAACGGGGTTTCAGAACGGAGAAATCGGACCCTATTGGATATGGTTCGATCCATGATGAGCTTCACAGACCTCCCTGATTTTCTTTGGGGACACTTCATTGTTAACTTCAATTTATCTACTGAATAGGGTTCCCTCTAAAACCGTTCCTACCACACCGTATGAGATATGGCACGGTAAGAAACCAAGTCTGAGTCATCTCAGAATTTGGGGTTGTCCGGCTCATGTCAAAAGACAACAAGCGGACAAGTTAGAGTTTAGGTCCTTCAGAGCTCGATTCATAGGATATCCTAAAGAGTCATTAGGATACTATTTCTACATTCCAGAAGACCACAATGTGATTGTGAGTCGACATGCCATCTTTCTTGAAAAATAGTTTATTCAAGATAGCGGCATTGGAAAGCAGATTAAGCTTGATGAGAAAGTCTCACAAGTACAACGAGCTAAGGACCAATTGGAACCAAATCAGGTTGAGCCAATAAGAACACTACCTCCTCCACCTCGTAGATCGGAAAGAGTTTTCCATCCCCCTGAAAGATACTTAGGTATTATTTCAGAGGAAAGTAGAGAAAATGTTCCTCATAGGTAATGGTGCTCATGGTGATGATCCCAAAACCTACAACGAGGCGATATCAGATATCGACTCCGAGAAATGGCTAGAGGCAATGCAGTCAGAAATTGACTCGATGCACTCAAACCAAGTCTGGACCTTGGTAGATCCACCAGAAGGTATAGTACCTATTGGGTGTAAATGGATCTTCAAGAGAAAGATTGGTGCAGATGGGAAATGTGGAGACATTCAAGGCTAGACTAGTGGCAAAAGGTTATAGTCAACGCGAAGGCATTGACTATCAGGATACCTTTTTTCCAGTGGCTATGCTAAAATCCATCCGCACATTGCTTGCCGTTGCAGCCTATTTCGATTATGAAATATGGCAAATGGACGTGAAAACGGCATTCTTAAATGGATATCTTGAGGAAGATATCTATATGGAACAGCCGCTAGGTTTCACATCCAGTGATACTGATCACAAGGTTTGCAAGCTGCAAAGGTCCATATATGGACTTAAGCAAGCATCTCGGAGCTGGAACACTCATTTCAATGATGTGATCAAAAAGTTTGGTTTCATCAAAAATGAAGAGGAACCGTGTGTCTTTCAAAAAGGTCAGTGGGAGCGCTGTTGTCTTCCTCGTATTGTACGTGGATGACATCCTCCTTATTGGGAATGATATTCCCATGTTGACAACAGTCAAAATATGGTTGTCCAAGGAATTCTCCATGAAAGACCTAGGTGAAGCATCCTTTATTCTAGGAATTAAGGTCTATAGGGATAGACCGAATAGGATGCTAGGACTTTCACAGAAGATGTACATAGAGAAAGTACTAAAGAGGTTTAGTATGGAAAACTCTAAGAGGGGATTAATACCCTTCAGACATGGTATTCATCTTTCCAAGAAGATGTGCCCTAGCACACCTGAGGAAATAGAATGCATGAGCAAGATCCCTTATGCTTCTGCAATAGGGAGCCTCATGTATGCCATGCTATGTACACGACCTGATATAGCCCATGCTGTGAGTGTCACAAGCAGATATCAGTCAAATCCAGGTGAAGAACACTGGACTTCTGTGAAATGTATCCTTAAGTACTTGAAGAAGAACTAAGGATATGATGTTGGTCTTTGGTAATGGAGAACTCCAAGTCCAGGGATACACAGACTCGGATTTCATGTCCGATATAGATGATCGAAAGTCGACATCTGGGAGTCTGTTTGTGTGCAATGGTGGTGCTGTCAGCTGGAAGAGTTCCAAGCAAACTGTGATAGCAGATTCCACCATGGAAGCAGAATATATCGCTGCATCAGAAGGCTGCGAAGGAAGCATTCTGGTACAAGAAGTTTGCTGCAGAAATTGGAGTAATGCCATCAGATGCCATTCCTCTATACTGCGACAACAATGGCGCCATAGCCCTTGCTAAGGAGCCGAGGTCTCACCAGAAATCCAAGCATATTGAGCGGCGATACCATCTCATCCGCGATTACCTCGAGAAGGGTTACGTCGAGGTCAAGAGAGTCAACTCCACAGATAATGTGGCAGACCCACTTACAAAGCCGTTGGGCCAGCAGAAGATCGAAGCCCACCTTGAGAAGATGGGACTTAGACTTGTAGCCAATTGGCTTTAGGATAAGTGGAAGATTGTTAGATATATGTGCCCTAGAAGCCAGAATTGGCTGACACTTGTAATACACTTCTAGGGGCAAAATTATAATTTTGACTATAATCAATAAAATGGTTATTTTCTATCACATATGTGTATTTAGTGTCTGTGATACATCCTTTGAGTTAATGGTAATGATAATTCATATTTTCAAGAGTTGAAAATTTAAGACATGAATAATCATTATTAACTCATAAAATGCTCCCGACCATAGGATCATCACGAGGATGGTGATTGATCCGGAAGGTTGGTGTACAATTACTTCTCTTTAGTAGATGAGTCTTGAGTCTATGGTGTGGAGACATCGGAGCGAGAGTACAGATACTCGTTAGAGAACGAGGGCACTGAGCGTGACCACCTCGAGTAGTCATTAGGAAGTCTACCTTCTCGTCAATGACTGACTCGATGCTGCAGTGGTGTGTCTGATTCTTTGACCTGAGGTGCATCGATAGTTCACCTTGAGAGGTGTTATAGTTTGACTATACCATAACTCGATCTCCTAGCCATATCAGAATCCTGAGGTGTATGTTGGCTATAGCATGTTCATTGTAGGAACTGGATTGCATCAAGATGGAATCTATCTACCTCGGTGGTAGAGGAGCAGTCCCTATGATGATCATGAGAATCAAGTCCAGAAGCCCATGGCCATGGCAGAGTGAAATAATAGAAAGAGTTTCTATTTAGGTTTTCACATCGAACTTGAATCGAATGATTACATCATATGACAGAAACTAGGGTTTGACGAGTTCACCTTAACCCTAATCTGATCGGGGCTCAAGATAGAAGAACTTAATCACACAGGTAGCTGCACCAAGAGATTCGCATTCAGCTCTGATGGGTTGCCACCATATACTGCTAGGTGTCACTGGTGGATTTTGGGAGCAATTAGAATGATTTAGATGATCGATCATTCTAGCTGTTCGAATCAGAAGAGTTCTGATCCATCGAAAAAAGTTTTGATGATGTCGATGATAGAGATCATGACATATCCCATTACCATATAGAACTGAACCTAACTAGATCACACAAACAAGGGTTTGAATCTGGTGATCATCAATTGAACTGATCCAGTTCAATTGATCTGAATGAGATTCAATTAGGTTCAAAAAAATTGTGCTAGCACTCGATTGAACCTAACGTTCTTCTTTTACTATCATAAATAGTTATCCTGACTGAGTCAAAAAAGTTTGTGCTTGATCAGAGGCCTTCACTTAGTCTAACTGGAGCCTATCTAGGTCAGAAAAGGGTTGTCTTATTTTGTAAGACAATACCTGCCATTTTTGGTCACCCATCATTTTTCATCCTTTGACTTTGGTCAAAAGTTGACCTTTAACTGACCAAATATTGACCATTGTCATTTTGACTTCTATCCACGTGTCACTCACCTATTGGAGAGCTGGTGGGAGCTTGTTCTCCTACCAAAATCTAGCAAGGAGGAGGGTGCATGCCAAGGGTGGCGTGCGCCCAAGCTGGAGGCGCCTAGGAGTCCCTGTTGGACAGGAACTCCATCTTCTTTTTGGATTCCGAATAGACTCCTCCTAAGAACCAACTTTGATTGGTTTTAGGCACCATCTAAGAATGAATCCAGGAGACTCTATTTCCACCAATCAAATTTAGATCTAATTTCATAAAGGGTTGTGATTGACTGGGAAGAAGAGGAGTTGGATCACGCATAGTCTATAAATAAGACCTTGTGCCCAACTAAAAGAGAGAACATAATTCCCACGCCCCAAGGCTGCCTCTCTCTCCCTTCTCCATGCCAAGCCCATCTTCTCCCTCTCCTCTCCACGCCCAAAGTAGTTTGGGATCTTAGTTGGTGCAATCTGAGCGAGAAAAAGGCGACTAAAAGCTAGAAGACTGCGTTGCTGCAAAGGACAACTGCTGATCTTCGAAAGGTGTTTTAAAGATCCTCCAAATCAGATCCAGATCTAATTTTTGGAGACATAATAGAGAAGAAGAGGGTCTCCATATCCAGTCCGAGTGGATACCGATAGAGGCCAGGCACTTGCATGGCTAGATCCAGAACCTTCCGTTGCTTACAGGATCATCAATGGATAATAGGATTACCCTACATCAAGGTAAATTAAATTTGATTTAATTTATCTAAATTTTATTTTAATTATTAAAATAATAAGAATCATATCTGAAATATCCTAGATCTGATTTGGATCAAAAAAATTTTTTTTTGAAATATATCTCTTGATTCGATCAGATCTGAACGAATCTGATCCGAAAAATCAGAATTTTTCTTCAGGAAGATTTTCGAACCAAATTAAGAATCAACCTCTACTATTGGATCTAAACCATAAATATTATGGACCATTGGATGGTGCAATTACTATGCCTGTAAATCGGCTTGATCGAGCGCAACGTGAGCCTTGACCCATCACTGCTTGAATTACTGGTTTTATGCCTGAACGCCACGTGATCAATTGTGTGGACCCTTTAAGGGTCCATGCATTCTGCATCAACCGTCGGTCCATCATGGACTCTATGGTTTTATGACATCATAACGACATCATGGCTGGAGGGAGAATGGGCTAGGCATTTTCGCATGCGGGCTAGGCTAGCTTTAGCATGCGGGCTAGGCTGGTTTAGCTGGTAGGGGACCTAGGCCATGCTCAACCGATCGGACTGGACCAGTTTTGGGTGAGCCAACTGATTTGAATTGATTTTTATTTATTTATTTATTTATTCTTTTCTTTTTTCTTTGAATCTTCGTATAGGAACCATTTTATGTCCGATTCACTTCAAATTTGCTTCATTTGAATCAAAAAAATTAAGCAGTTTTTATTAATAAATATTTTTTAAAAAGATAAATAAAAATATTAATTTTTAAAAATAAAAATAAATTAAATTATAAATTAATACTTTATTGATAAATTTATGGTACTTATTATACCCCTCAACTTAAGCTTTGCTCATCCTCGAGTAAAAAAAAAAATTAGTTTTAGATATTTTTTAAGCTTTAGAATTTTGAATTTTATCTGAGTGATTTTTAAAATGGTCATTGATATTCAGTAGAGCATAAGTAAGATATATCATTGGGGTATTAGTACTTACCAACATAAAAATTAAGTAAAAAATATTAAACTTTTTTAAACTTTTTCTAAATTATTTCTATCTTTATCTCTAAATTATTTAAACTTTCATATAGATAAGTGTATTGCTACTTCCATCTTTCATTTATTAATATTTTTTTATTCATATTGTCTACTTTTTGATATGAATATCATTGCTTACTTAGGCAATGAGATCCGATTATTCGATGAAAAATCAATATTTTTTTTAACATTATACCACTATTTTGTGTTTTAACCTCTTAAACTTTATATTTGATCCATATAGTGAGTCTTGGGCCAATGACTTTCACATTAGTTTGCTTTAGAGCACTAGGTATAAAATACCTCTCGAGCTTATTAGCTCGAATCAAACAGGCTACAAGTTAAGACTAGCTTTGCAATGAACTTCTTTATCCTTTTCATCTTTTGATACGAAACTCAATGCTTGCTTAGGCAAAGAAGCCCGGCTACTCAGTGAGAAGTACTTAAAAATTATTTTATTTTAATTTTTTTAATAAAAAAATATATAGTTATCCTATACAAGTCCATAAAAAGTAGACTCTTCTTTGATGCTGATAGAAAAAATCAAAAATACTCAAAAAAATTATTTATATTATAGACTTAACTCTTTATTGAATTTTTTTAATACTTGATTTCTCAATATCTCATAAATTATTTAATCTGTGCATCAATTTTTTTAAAAAATGCTTAGTTTAACTCGATTCTTAAGTGTAATTGGATGCCTAAATGCTAAATACTAACTTCTTCGAGGACTTTAAAAATTTTTATTATTCTCCCCTCTAACTTAATGGAGAAAAAAAATAAAGGGTGGGAGAGAATACACCTGACTTAAATGAGTTTTTATGGTCCAGCATGGGTCTTTGAAAATTTAGCTCTTCCTCCAACTTATTCAATATGTCATAAAAAAATAAATAAATATTGGATTGCCTCTCAATAAGCATTAAGTTTACTATCTTCAGCCAGACATAATGTAGTCTACCTATCCTGTATCAAATACTGGATTAATAAATTTTAATAATTTTGAATTACCAATCTCAGGAAGATGACCTATGATCCCTTTATTGATAAATTTGTTATTAATTATGGGAAGATAGTTTGTGATTCTAATCTCAGATCATTGTTTGTCAAGAATTTCTTCTATTTGTCCTTCTAGAATGCTCATGAATTGAGTTTTTGAGTTAGGAGTTAATTTTGATGCAATGGGTACTAGAAGGGTGTTACTCGATTCTAAATATTCTAAAGGCGGCTTTAGTTCTAGAGGTGAATTAATATAAACTTATTTAAATGACTCCATTGACTCTTCATTGCATGCTCCTTACTCTTTATGGGAAGAATCAGCTTCTAGGGTTGAAGAAAATAGAACTTTAGGTGTATACATCTTGGATAACTCATCTATTCCCTTTTTCTTTTATCTATCTTATTGGAACCAACATCAGTACTAGTTCAGAACTCAAGTTCTTCTATGAGATTAATTTCAATACTAACCTCATCTTCTATATTTTTGTTTTGGCTAGCATCAATACTAGCCTCTCTCACCTGATCTTGGTATGGATCCTTAAGAATTCTATCACTTCTAAGTTCAGAAATTACTTTGGCATTCTCAAATTGAAAATTCTTAGATGAGATATTAAATTGATAACTAGGTCCAGATGGTTGGTGAGCAATAGATGGATTGTTTATGGAATTTGCAATCGGTTGGCTTGGCAATTAACCTAGTTCTTTTCTCATGATAGACTCAGCTAATTATCCTATTTGAGCTTCTGGCCTGACGATGGATTGCTATTGAGTTAGAATCAATTATTGTTGGTTAGAATTAATTATTACAGTTGATTAAATCTATTATCGATTAGATTGGTTTGTTAAGAAGGTGGGAATGATATAGTGGCTGAGAAGACTGATTAGGCTGACCTCTATTATAGGCATAGTTTTGGTATTGGGGCCCATTTTGAAAGTTTTGCATAGGTGGAATTTAGATCTGAACCTGAGTCTCTTAAGATATCCAAAAAAAATTAGGGTTGTTCCTCCAATCTGGGTTATATGTATTTGAAAATGAATCATTAACCGATTTGGAGTAGTCTTGTATAGATTAGGCTTATTCTTGGATAAAAGATGAAAACTGTGCAGCCATGGAATATTCACTCACATGATGGGTTGGGCCAGCATAGATGAAATAAATCTTCTGATAATTAGAGGATGATGTGAATTATGCAAGAGATTGTTAACCTAGGATTATGAATTGATCTAATTTCTGGGCAAGCAAGTCCACTTTATTTATCAGGTTCAAGTTAGCCTTGAAACTAGATTTTGGATATTTGAAATCATAGATTCCTGCCCGCTTTTCATAGAAAAATAAAGAAGGATGGTTGATTGAGTTTTCACTCAAGTTTTCAAATAAGGTATAAGCTTCATCCTTACTTTTGTTCATGAATGCACCTCCATAAGATGCATCTGCCATCTATCTATATTGGTCTCCTAAATTTTCATAAAAAGTCTGAATAATTTGCCACTTAGATAGACCATGGTATGGACATTTTCTAAGAAATTTCTTAAGTCTCTCTCATGATTCGTGAATTTATTTTTCTGAAAGCTGAGCAAATCTAGTGATGGCTCATCTCATGGTGATGGTTCAACCTATGGGATAAAATTTCTTAAAAAATTCATATTATAATTCAGCTCTAGTTTTGATTGATCTTCCTATCACTACTACAAAAAAGGACTACGATAATGATTCGTAACTATTGTTGTAGTCCAAAAAATCACTGCCATAGGCTATGACAGCGGTTATTTAACCATTGCTACTGTAGCCATCGTCGTAGCTCTATGATAGCGGTTATTTGAATCGCTGTCATAGATAGTCTATTGCAGTGATTTATAAACTGCTGCAATAGATCGACCTATGGTAGCGGTTATGTAACCGCTGCCATAGGTTATCTATAGCAGCAATTTTTTAACCACTACCATAGGTCTAATGCAGTGGTTGATACCATTTGCATCAGAAACTTATGGCAGTGGTTGGCACGGATATGACAGCAGTTATAAAATCACTACCATAGATCTTGAATAATTAAAAAAATTAAAATTTTTATTTTTTATATATTTTACCTAATAAATTAGATATATAATATAAGAAAATATAATAAATAAAAAAATTATTCTAAAATACTAAAATTTTATTATCGAATAAAATTTATTATAATATTTTTTTAAAAAAATAAAATACATCAAAAGTCTCCTAAATCTACATCATCGTTGTCGTCACCTAGAGTCGGAGCCGGAGTTGGAGCCAGAGCTAGAGCCGAAGCCAGAGCTGGAGCTGGAGCTGGAGTCAGAGTCAGAGCTGGAATGCAGGCCAACATATCCTCAAAGCCCGTGACTCCAAAATGCACACTAAGCATCGACATCATGTCTCTCAGGATGCTTCCAGATGAGATGCGCGCTCCTCAACCTAATCTACCTACGTCGCAGCATGATCTACCTGTGCCAACGCCTCCTCAAGCTCCTCCTAATTGACGACACTGAAAGTCTGTGAGAAGACGCTCACCTTGGATCAGTAGCTCATCGACGTGTGTCCGGGCCTGCATCAAATTCTTCTAGAATGTTCAGATCCCAAGATCTGAGATAGTTGGTCATATGGCCCAGAGGTATCCAGGCCCTCGCTCGCGAGCGCATCTAACTGATCCTATAATTATAAATTAAAATAAAATTTTATAAAAAATACTATAATACTAATCATATATACTAATATATTTAATACTTATAAAAATACGCCCGATCACAGCGTTCATCGACCTGCCCATCTTGTTCGTACGACTAGATCGAAAGATCTCGCTATGGTTGGACATCACTCCATCTCTCATCAACTACAATAAAAAATAAATTTATTAGAAAGATGATAAAAAATATAAATTTAATTTATCTAGTAAAATTTAAAATTAACTATCTCTCTATGCATACAACTGGCCATAGACTCATGGCCTAGAGTATGCATATACTCTTGGGTTGTACGGTTCTCCCAGTTCTGATGGAAGGTAGCCTAATAAGTATTCAAATAAATAATAAATATTTAAATAATATTTAAATAAAACTTTAAGTGTATTGAAAAATTTAAAGTTAGAAATTTTATCTCAAACTTCTAGCTCCTTCAGTGTCTAACCATCTTCTTTCACTGACTTGGAGAACAGTCCTGTATCTAGGGAACAAGCTTCTTCGAAGTGTCTCGTTGGTGCTCGAGCCATCCTTTATAGAGCTTGACCTTGTAACCTTGGTACAACTCTCCGATCATCCTCAGTCAGGCATCTTGAGCCCTCTCATGATCAAAAAAGTCGTACCTCCTCTGCATAAAATTATCAAAAATTAGTTACAAAATTATTCTAATCAAATATATATAGTGTAAATATATAAAATGCATAAATATAATTAAGATGCACGTACTTATCCATATCTCCTCCCATATCCAATCTCTGATGATAGCATCCATCAAACACCAGTCTTTAGGCTCTACGAAAATGATGTCCGATCGCCTCACAAGTACTCCAAAAAAGGAATGCATCTCCCATACGATCTCTCCTACCGACCTCCCCTCTACATCATAATAGACCATCACCTAATGCTGGCGATTCCACACGTGTGCCATACATGTGGGACTGCGAAATATCCTACTGAATGATGCACATGCAATGCAAATACATTATGAAATATATAAGTGTACAAATACTATGTAAAAAATAAAGTTGTGCTAATATAATAAAAACGTACACTCAGATGCTTATGTAGTAGCATGTATCTCAGATATGGACGATGGTAGAGGCTCAGCTGTCGGTGGAGTAGGTATCGCCAGTGGAGTAGATGTCAATGGTGGAGGTCCCTGAGCAGCCAATGCCGAGATGGATGGAGTATGCTCCGACTGCTCCTCGGATGCTGAACTGCACATAACCCACCGAGGGGTAGGGATGAAAGTTAGATGGCGTTTCGATGCCATTATGACATGCAACGTTAATGAACATTAATCAATATAACATGTTGAATAATAATATTAGTATAGCATCAATAAATAGTCTTTAATATGTACACTAATCAATTGATGGATTTATCGTTATGTAATGCAATAAACAAAAGCAACAAGATATAAACATCTAGAAAATGTTATGCAATAAATTATACAACATGAATTACATTCATAAATAATTAAGGATGAGCAACAATCGTAGATCCGATCTCTTGCACAAATCTTGGTGTTAATTCAGAAATCTGAAAGAAGAACAAAATAGATGATGGTGGCACCTTAGGACTTAAAGTTGGAACCTTAGAGAGAAATATCAAATTCTATTCACTCAGAAGCTAGTCGGCTCAGTGCCTGAGACATCCGACTCAGATCCTCCCCCAACTGGTTCGATCACGGCCCGAGCTGGCTCGACTGCGTATCCAAGCTGACTTGGCTGTGTGCCATCCCCTTGATCACTCCCTCTCTCCCTCTCTAGATCTCTCTCACCGACGATAGTGATGAGGCCGAACCCCTCCCTCCTAACTTTTCACCTCTCGATCTTCCTCTCTCCCTCTCTCGATTTCTCTTGCTAATGAGGTCGGACCCCATCCCTTCCTCTCTCACTCTCTCGATCTCCCTCGATCTTCTTCGTCGGTAAGATCGGACCCCATCCCTCCCAATGATGCTGACGAGGCTGGACCCTCTCGATCCCTCTCTCGCTCTCTCGATCTTCCACTCTCCCTCTCTCGATCTTCCTCACCAGCGAGGTCGAACCCCCTCCCTCTCTCGATCTCTCTCGTTGGCGACGGCGGTGAGGTCGGATTTTCTCCCTCCCTCCCTCCCTCCCTCCTACTCTCAGTCTTCTTTACTAGCGGCCGACCCTTCCTCTCTTAATCTATCGATCTCCCTCTCAGTCTCTCCATTTCTTAGTTTTAGATCCCAAAATCAGATCCGACCTTCCAGGATCCATTAGGATCTGAGTCTGGTACTTTAAGTACAGATCCATCGGATATTTGAATTTGGATTCAATATCAGTAATTAAAATTAGGTCTGAATTTAAATATTCAAATTTCGATCCAAATCTAACCCATTGATAGATTTAATCCACAGTCATCAATATGGCACAGCCCAAGGCTACCACCATGGCACAGCCTAAAAACTACGGTATGTAGATAATTATAATATTTATAATAAATATTTATAATATTTATTATAAATATTTTATAAATTATTTTAAATATAGATGATTAATAAATAATACTATAAAATTTAAAAAAATATCTACGGCTATAGAGAGCGGGTCGCACCGAAAGCTTCGAGGGTCACCAGCAACGATGCTAGAGGAGGACGACGGTACTAGAGATAACCTACAAAATAAAAGTAAGATAGTGAGATAGAGAAGAGAGAGAAAGAGAAAATAGAGAGAGAGAGTAGGGGTGGCTAGGGATGGGAGGCCTGGGGGAGGGGGTACAGTGATGAGGAGGCCCGGGAGGCATAGTGATGATAGGGTCGATGATCAAAAGGAAGAGTGTGGGGGGTGGGGGGCTGGGTGGGGGGTGGCAGGGAGGGGCGGTCGAGGATGGGGGCACTGGGGATGGGGGGTGGTAGGGTGGCGGGAAGGGGTAGTCGAGGATGGGGGAAGGAGGGGTGGTCGGGAGGAGGG
Organism: Cocos nucifera; assembly: GCA_006176705.1. Taxonomy (NCBI): domain Eukaryota; kingdom Viridiplantae; phylum Streptophyta; class Magnoliopsida; order Arecales; family Arecaceae; genus Cocos; species Cocos nucifera. Next base: position 155,260 of record QRFJ01000986.1, on the reverse strand, counting down.
TGGGGGGTGGAGGGGGTGGGTGGGGGGTGGTGGGGAGGGGTGGCTAGAGATGGGGGGATTGGGGGGTGGCAGGGTGGCGGGGAGGGGCAGCCAGGGATGGGGGGAGGAAGGGCGACCAAGAGGAGGGTGGGGGGTGGCGGGGAGGAGCGGCCAGAGATGGGGGGAAGGAGGGGTGGTTGGGGGGAGGGTGGGGGTGGCGAGGAGGGGCGACCGAAGATGGAGGGCTAGGGGCTGGCAGAGTGGTGGGGAGGGGCGGTCGGGAGGAGGGTGGGGGTGGTGGGTGGTTGGGAGGAGCGGCCAGGGATGGGAGGAACGAGGAGCAGTCGGGGGGAGGGTGGGGGGTAGGGGAGGGTGGCGGGGAGGGGCGGCTAGGGATGGAGGGGCCAGAGAGGGAGGGAGAGGGGGAAGGAGGGGCGGTGCCGATCGAGGGAGAAGGAGGGATGGCACCGATCGGGGAGGAAGAAGCCTCACTGGCGATGGAGAGGAAGGGGAGAGACAGAGAGAGAGATCGAGTGCGCACGATAAGAAAGTAGAAAAAATTTAAAGATTTTAACCTAACCTATGGCAGCGGTTATCGAACCGCTGCCATAGATCTACGGTAGCGGTTATCTAAAATCACTATCATAGATCTACGGCAGTGGTTCTATAACCGCTGTCGTAGATCTATAGCAGCGATTTTTGATAACCATTATCATAGGTTGAAAATAATTTTTTTCTTATTTTTTTTAAATATTATATAATTTTAAAATTTAATGTCCATCTTCATCATTCATTATCTAAATAATTATCATTAGAGTATTGTCGCCAAAGGTTGCCTCGATCCGATGGCCCTAGCTTCATTGATTAGAAAAATTTGATTTCGATAATCCCGAACGACGATGCGATGATCCAATAGATGAAGATCTTCGATGTATTCAAAAACCTACAATAATGATCTTGATGATGTTTGTAAGATACTGTCAAAGTTTTACTTCAATCGGATATCATTATCATGGTCAATTTAGTATGGAATGATTTCGACCGTTAAATTAAAAACAAGCGATCAAAGAGTTAAACGACGTTCGATTATGAGATAATTTTTTAGTTAAATGATCTTTATTATAATTTTAAATATTTTATATAGTGATAACAGTAAAATTCAAATCATTTTTATATAAATTGTTCATATTAAGCAGATATTACAAAAGCACGAGCATAACAACCAGTGAAGTTTTAGAATGGTTATCAGGAGATGTATAGTTTTAGATCGTTCTTCATCTCATAAGTTGAATTTTATAATTACCATCATAAAAAATGATTAAAGTAGTAGCTAAGATCATTTATAAAAAAAATTATCTCATAATCGAATACCGTTTGGTCCTTTGATCACTCGTTTATCATTTAACGGTTGAAACTAACCTATACTAAATTGACCAAGATAATGATATCCGATTGAAGTGAAACTTTGATAGTATACTATAAACATCATCGAAATCATCAATGCAGATTTTTGGATCCATCGGAGGTCTTTATCTATCAAATCATTGCATCATCGTTCGTGGTCGTCGAAATCAAATTTTTTTGATTGACGAAGCTAGGACCATCGGATTGAGGTGACCTTTTGCAATGATACTCTAATGATAATTATTTAGATAATGAATGGTGAAGATGGATATTAAATTTTAAAATTATATAATATTTAAAGAAAAAAAATATATGGCAGTGGTTATAATTAATCGCTGCCATAAATAAGTTTATAGCAGCGGTTTCTACTAATCGTTGCTATAGGTCCGACTTATAGCTGCGGTTAGTAAAATCGTTGCTATAGGTCCGATCTATAGCAGCGGTATGATAGTGATTTTTTATAACCACTGCAATAGGTCCGACCTATGGCAGTGGTTTTCGTTAACCACTACTATATGTCGGACCTATAGCAGCGGTTACAAAAATCACTGCCATAGATCTGACCTACAGTAGTGGTTAATAAAAACCACTGTCGTAGGATCTATAATAATGATTTCGAAAACTGCTGCTATAGTGTGCGCTGCCATAGGCCATTTTTGTAGTAGTGTATTGTACTAAGCTAGTACTTGACTTTATCTTTTAGTGAAAAAGAGAATAAAATTAATCTAAGGCATCATTAGAAAAATTTTGGATTTTCATCGTAGAGCACATTTCTAAAAATTCATCCAGATGCTTGCAAGGATCTTCATTGGTATTTCCATAGAAAGATAGGAACATCTAGATTATGGTCGACTTAATCTCATAGTGGGTTGCAGGGATATCAGATAAGTGGATACAAGTCAATGGATTATAGATGAAAAAAATAAAATATTTTTTCATCTACCTAGGTGGTTCTTTAGAATTTTCAGTCATTTGATTATCTGATTTTACATAAATCAGTCATTCAATTTCATGATTAGATTCAACTAGATCAAAAAAAATAATTTTCTATCGTGCATGTACTAGTGCAATCCTAACGTGAGGTTCAAAATTTATTAGATTTATTATTATTTTTTATTATTTTATTACTTTATTATCATTATCTTTTAAATTTTTTTATGATTTTATTATTATTTTATTTATTTTTTTATTATTATTTTATTATTATTATTTTATTTTATTTTATTTTTGGAGGAAAAGAGGAGAAAAGAAGAAGAAAGAGAGAAAAAAGTTCTAATTAAAGAAGATACCTTAAGGAGTTTTAGAGCTAAGAAGAGAGAGAAGAATTAGGTTTGATTAGGTTTGATATTTTAATTAGCAATCAAGTTAGGCAATCAATCCCGTCTAAGGGTTATCCTAAATCTAGATAGCTCCTAACTGCTAAGGTCATCTTCAATCCCTCCAAGTATAAGATTAGCCATTCAACTAGCTAGGTAAATATAAAATTGGTGGTGTTAGAATTTGACGCCTCGAATTTGATCCATAGTAGAGGAGAATCGGTATCAGCAAGCAGTCGAGTTGGCTCGGATACGGAGTTGAGTCGGCTCGAGTTGAGATTGAGTCAGCTCGAACCACAGTCGAGCCGGCCCTCTCAGATAGATAGAAAGCAGGAGTTCGGGCAAAATGCAGTTGATCCAGCTCGATTTCTAATAGAGCTGGCTCGATGGAGACGAACAAAATATGATGGAATTTTCTATTTGGACTCGAATTATGATTAATCCATGGGATCTATGGGAGTTGCGTGTAGACTACAGGATCCAACAGCCATGGAGGGTTGCGGACATGATCTGAAGGTTGAGAAACATTCCAATACTCCATCAAAGTCATGTTTGGTTCATATTAGGAGAAAGAGCCCTGTTAGGACTCCTATAAATTGCTAAGAAGAGGATTCTCATCCTATTTAAAAGACTGAGGTGCTGTAGAGCAAGAGGTGATATGCATGGTGTGAGAGGCATGTAGAGAGGCTCAGATAGTTACCAAAAGAAGCTTGGCAGAGTATCGAGTACGTGCAACCCATGAGAGAGAGAAGCAATAGGTGTATAGCATCCGACAAGGAGGCTGTGAGGACAGAGCATTTTGTAGCTTCTAAGAATCTCCTTGAAATTCTGAGAGAGCTTTTGTGAGGGTAGCTTCTAGTTGAGAGAGATTTGTATACGGTGAGTTTAGAGTGGGTGTTCTCCTCTTATACCTATTTTTTTCTTTTATAGTGAAGCTTTGCATATCCCATGGAGGCGAGCCCTTGGGCTGATCCATGTACTTGATTATTTTTTTTATTTTATTTCTTTCTTCTTTCTACTGCAATAATTTGGTACTAGATCCTTAACAAATGGTATTAGAGTAGTTGATATTCTCATAGATTGAAATCAGAGTCAGATAGTATCGAAGCGCAGATTGCGGTAATGGTAATAGAGATTGAAGAATATGAAAAAGATAAGCACAATCAAAATGGAGATCAACAGGTTCGATGAAAAGGAGAATTATGGCAAGCAAGGGTAAAGGATGTCCTTATTCAACATGAGTTGATCGACGCTCTCTTGTATGACGAGATGCCAGCTACCATAGAGGTGAAGGATTGGAAGTGGATCTAGATGCAGGTAGTGAGCATAATCCACTTATACTTAGAGGATGATGTGGTGATCCATGTACTTGGAGAGACTTCTCTGACGATGCTGTGGTTGAAGCTCGAGAAGTTATACATGGTAAAGTCGCTCACTAATATGCTATTTCTTTGGAAGCAGTTCTACTAGCTGTGGATGGACGAAGGTCAGAGAGTGTGAAAGCATCTATCTAACTTTCAGAAGATTCTCACCAACCTCCTCAGCATTGATGAAAAAGTTGAGGAGAAGACTAGGGCATTGGTGTTGCTAGCGTCACTCCTCTCTTCGTATGAGTTCTTGGTGACTGCTCTTCTAGTGAAAAAAAGCACCATCAAGATGGACAAGGTCGCTACAGCAATATTCTAGAACGAGATTCTTAGGAGAGAGAATCCAGCTTCGAGCTTAGATGGCGGCAGCTCAGCTTTGATGATTTTTGGAGGGGCAGAAGGCAGTAGATGGAGCGATAGATGATCGTAAGGAGGATGATATAGATCCAAGATGAGGGATCCTAGCAAGATCAGATGCTACTGATGTAATGAGTTAGGACATCATATCAAAGATTGCCCGTAGCTCAAGAATTAGACGAGGGTTACTGTAGCAATGGCTAGTAGCGAGTTAGAAGATGATGTTCTAGAGATATCTATAAGGTATCTACTTCTTTTCAGTAGTGAATTTTAGATTCTGCATCCATATATCATGTTTGTTGTAGAGAAGAGCAGTTTGACTTCCTAAAAAGTAGTGAGGACACTATTAATCTGCTGGATGGATTGAGCTGTACGATCAAAGACATTAGGACAGTTAGCTGGAGGATACGTGATGGTACAGTGAGAAGATTGGAAGAGGTTCGATACATATCTAATTTCAGATAGAATCTTATCTCACTAAGTAGACTAAATTCAAATGATTATAGGTGGATAGCTGGTGATGGAATCTTGAAGGTCATGCACAGCAATAGGATGATATTGGAGGAGAAGAAGAGGATGAGAGGATATTACCATCTAGCATAGAGTCTAGTACGAGATAGAGCTTTAAAAGCCAGAGGGAGCCCAGTGCAAGGTAAAGGTCCAAGTGGAGGTGGATCGAGCATGAGATGGGATACTCGAGAGGGCGAGAGGTGACATTAGAGAGTGAAGTTCCTATTGCCGTAGGAGACTTCTCCAAGCAAGTCTTTGGTCAAAATGGACAAAGCCCATGATGGAGGTAGAATCAAGCGGCCTGGCTCGACTCCCACATTTGTCCATCCATGATTGGTAGGTATACCCCAGGGCATGGGGCCGAGATGGATCACAAGCTCTCAAAGTTAGATAAAGGTCGAATATTGAGTTGAGGTGGAGATTGTTAGAATTTGACATCTCGAATTTGATCTACAGTAGAGGAGAATTAGTATTAGTAAGCAGTCAAACTAGCTTGGATACGGGGTTGAGTCAGCTCGGGCTGAGATCGAGCCAGCTCGAACCACAACCGAGTTGGTTCTCTTAGGCAAATAGAAAGTAGAAGTTCGGATGAGATGTAGTCGAGCCAGCTCGATCTCTGACAAAGCTGACTCGATAGAGATGAATAGAACATGACGGGGTTTTCTGTTTGGACTCGAATTATGATTAATCTAAGGGATCTACGAGAGTTGTGCGTGGACCACAGGATCCAACGGTCATGGAGGATTGCGGTCATGATTTAAAGGTTGAAAAATATTTTAAGATTCCATCAAAGTCATGTTCGACTCATATTAGAAGAAAGAGCCCTATTAAGATTTTTGTAAACTGTTGAGAAGAGGATTCTCATTCTATTTAAAGGGCTGAGGTACTGTGGAGCAGGAGGTGGCATGCATGGTGTGAGAGGTATGTAGAGAGGCTCAAGCAACTATCAAGAAGAGCTTGGCAAAGCATCGAGTACATGCAACCCACGAGAGAGAAGTAACAAGTGCATAGCATCCGACGATGAGGCTGTGAGGATAGAGCATCTTGTAGCTTTTGAGGATCTTCTTGGGATTCTGAGAGAACTTTTATGAGAGTAGCTTCTAGTTGAAAGAGATTTGTATACGATGAGTTGAGAGTGGATGTTCTTTTCTTGTACCTATTTTTTTCTTTCATAATGAAGCTTTGCATGCCCCATGGAGGCGAGCCCTTAGACTGATCCATGTACTTAATTATTTTTTTATTTTATTTTTTTCTTCTTTCTACTATAATAATTTGGTATTAGATCCTTAATAAGTGGTATCAGAGTAGCTGATATCCCAATAGGTGGGAGTCCTCCGTTGCTTTTCTTAGATACCAATTATCTTGGTCAGATAAGCTAATGAAACCAATTAAGTAACCATCTTTCTTCGGGATATAGTTCCTAAACCACTTGCCTTAGACACCAGTTAAACTAACTAATCTTAACCCGATCCATCTCTTAGGATTTCTTATCCTAATGAGCTCGAGTTCCTAGGACCGATGTCTAATTGATTTTAAATTACAGGCTTAGGCCAATGTGGAATGCTAGTTGGTTGTTTGTGGACTAAGAAAGGATGATCAAATTTTTATCTTATCTTGATTAATTGAATATTATCTTTAAATTAATTTAAGATAAATATGCACAATCATTTTCAACAAGAGGTTCTATGCAACTAAATTAGATGCATGAAACTAATTAAACTTGAAAGGCTTATCTTGTCTCCAGTAATTACCAAAAAGAGAAAAATAATAATAAATCTAATATGATGGATGCTCTAAGTCATGAAGATTTTTACTTTTATCATAAAGTTTTTAATTAGATTTAAGTAGATATTTTTTAAATTAATTTGATAATAAAAAAATAATAAAAAAATTAGGATTTAGGATTGATCTTACCAAATAGGATTGAAAGCTTTCCTTCTTGCCTTAATTTTTTATTCTTTATCTTTTTTACTATAAAATAAACAAGAAAAAGTTAGTAAGTAATAATAAAAAAAATCAAAGAAATCAAAAATTTTAATTTTTGATTTCTTTCCGATAATGGTGCCAAAAATTTGATAAAATCATGATATTATCATTAAGATACTATGTTTATTAGTTTAATTTTGACTTCTTAAAATAATTAAAAATTTATAGAAAGTAGTGAATCGAATTGAATCATAAAGAAGACAGTGCTTTGATTTGAAATCTTTAATTTTTATTTTTAAAAAATTTAAAAATAAAATTAAAATCTAAAAATAAAAAATAAAATTACATAAAATTAAATAATAAAAATTTAAATAGTATGAAAATAAATTTTGGGTACTAAGATCTACTATCTAGATCTTAGTATTTACTTGCAATAAAAATAAATTTATAATAAAAATAAACTCATAATAAAAAGTAAAGCGCATGAATTTAAATAGAAAAAAATAAATTAATTTAAAGATTGAAATTTAAATACATAAAATTAAAAAATATGGAAAGAAAAAAAAATTAGAATTTAATTGATCTTAATCTTGAACTGATGTTGGCATTGAGATGATGTAGAAGTCAACTCTTCCTCTCGGCACCGTCTGTCTCAAAGCAACCATCAGCCCAAGCTCAACCTCTACCCTATACCATAGCTTCTCCTTGGTCGAAGACAATTTTCATTGAGGTCTGGTGGCCTTTAAATAGAGTGGAGAGGGAGTTGTCATGAAAAAATTCTGATGAAAACCAATTTAAAACTCTTGAAACAAATCAAACTAGACTCTGTCTACTGTCTGAAACTTACTGGCCATCAGATGGGAATCAAATAGTCTGAAATTGCCCAAAAAACTATTGTTAAAAGCCTTGATCAGGTCGAATTCGATGTGGACCATTGGATTACATTCATCAGGATAATCTGGATCCTTGGATCATGCTCAGAAAGCCTAATTCAGGTCGGAATGAATGCTAGCCATCTGATCGCATTAATGGTGAAGATCTGACCGTCGAATCATAGCTAGGAGCGTGCACAGCCATTGGATGGTGCAACAGGGCTGGGGGATCTTCGAATCAAATCAGGAATCAACCTCTGCCATTGGATCTAAACTGCAAACATTATGGACTGTTAGATGGTGCAATTACTATGCCCGTAAACCGGCTAGATCGAGCACAACATAAGCCTTAACCAATCATTGCTTGAATTACTAGTTTTACCCCTGAATGCTGCATGACCAATTGTGTGGATCCTTTAAGGGTCCACACGTTCCGCTAGCTGCCAATCCACCATAGACTGCATGGTTTTATAACGTCATAGTGACATCATGGCTGGAGGGAGAATGGGCTGGGCATTTTTGCGTGCGAGCTAGGCTAGCTTTAGCATGCGGGCTGGGCTGGTTTGGCTAGCGGGGGCCCTAGGCCACGCTCAATCAGTCAGACCGAGCTAGTTTTGGGCGAGCCGGCTGGTTTGAACCAATTTTTTTTATTTATTCTTTTCTTTTCTTTTTTCTTTGAATCTTCGTACAGGAACCATTTTATGTCCGATTCACTCCAAATTTACTTTATTTGAACCAAAAAATTAAGCTCTTTTTATTGATGAATATTTTTTTAAAAAAGATGAATAAAAGTATTAATTTTTAAAAATAAAAATAAATTAAATTATAAATTAATACTTGTATTGATGAATTTATGGTACTTATTAGTTATACCAAGGTAGGTGATAATTGGACCAAGGGTATTGATGTAGCAGAGGAGGAGGATAGAGCTGAGAAGGAAGGACCGTCTTCACCACCCCTTGACCATAGAGCTTCACTTGATATACAGTTTATTTTTGATCATGAGACTGGTCCTTCAGAGATAGTTGGAGGCGCTTCTTCTAAGCCATGGTCTGAGCATCGACATCATCATTCTACTATCAGACTTGTTGATGATCAATTTTAGACTCTTGCATAGGAGGTTGCTAGTATTATCATGTCAGCTCGAGGGACTACTCAGGGGGAGAGCACAAACTTGGCACCTTCTGCTGATTACTCTATAGTTCCTCATATTGCCACTATAATCTCCGGTATGAGTATGATGCTTGAGCACTTAGTTCAGACTGTTACTGCTCTCAGTTCCAGAGTTTTGGATTTGGAGAGAGATCAGGAGCCTTTCACTTTTTGTTTGTAGAGATTTAGAAGATTTCACTTAGATTTCAGATTTATCAGTTGAAGCTAGGAGATTTCGTAGCTTGATAGAGTTAGGGATCACAGCTTTGAGGGAGGAGACCAAAGGTTCTTACGAAGCTGTTGCTGTTGGAATTCACTCATTTATGCAGTCATTGTTGAGAGCCTTGGGGTAGCTTGATTCGATCAGACTTATCCTTTTGTCCCAATCTTCCTAGGCTGCTGGGCCATCTCATTCGCCTGCTCGTGCCAGTTCTTCTACCCAAGGATGAGGCAGATGTGATTGGAGTCATCCTCGTGGCTTTACTTCTGACACCCCACACCATATCACCAATTCTTCCTCTGACATTGACTCTACTTTCTGAATGATTCAACCTTTAGATCTTTTTAGTTCTTTTTTTATATATAGTCAACTTTATATATTTCTAGTAGTTTATGACTTATGTATTTTGGTGACTCTTGGATGATGTATTTTGGTTAAATATGCTTATGACCCTTTAGTTGCATTTTAGATATATGACTTATTATGGCTTATAAAAACTTTATGGCTTTGGCTTATTTCTGTATGAAAGTCTATGAATTACGAATCATATCTTTCGTGGCATCTTGTAACTAAAATGTTAAAAGTCTATACTTAATTGCCAAAAATTTTCATTCTTGGATGCTATATGTTCAAATTACAGAATTTTCTATGAAAAATGCCAAATAGTGGATATTATAAATGTTGAAACTCTCTAAACCATATGCATAAAATAATACCTTAATTAGATGCATTGAACTAATCACTTACATATAATTATTTTGAGCTCCTTCAATTCAAATGGCTTCTCCCTCTTCAATATTAAATTTACTTCATTTTTGCTTATACTCAACTATTTTGTCATCATCAAAAAGGGAGAGATTGTTGTCCCTAGAATTAATTTTGATGAGCATAAAATCATTGAGAGGGGTACTGATGATTTTTATCCTTGAAGATGTTTTACAAAGTTAATTTAGAAATTTCAAAAAATTTTGTATTGAAAGAAATGGTTGGAGATGGTCAAAATAATAATTTTCTTAAGTTGGAGATAAAATTAAACTTTTTCGAAAGTCTCAAGATCTTTCAAGATGATATCAATTCATTTGGAAGCATTCTCAAATTTTTTGGAAGCTTAAAAATAAAGAAATGATAGTTTGGGCAAAAAGGGGCAACCCCTAGATCGATTCTTTTTTATTTGGCATGCTGGCATGCAAGATTGAAAGTGGCACGTAGAAAAAGGATGATCCTTATGTCATCCCATGGAAAAGAGGCAACCTCGGGTCATCCCCTGCAGGTCTTGAGTGCAGAACAAAACTTGTTTTCTTGTCTATTGCAAAAGGAGCGACCCTTTTTCAGGAGTCAATCCAAGGGTCGCCTCCTGCGGCAAAAAATCTGTAATGGCTATTTTTCTTTTTCATTTTGGTGTATGTAATGCTACTCAAATTATCTCCAATGGCTACAAATGGCTACTATTCATCCTCCAATATTGATTAAAGATTCATAAGCATTCAAAAGAAGAAAAAAATACAAGAAAATAAAGAGAATATTCTACTCAATAAAAATCTCAGCCCTAAGCAATAGAAGCATTGATTTCAAGCTCAACCACTTCTCCAACGCTCATTCAAATCTTCAATCCTTTTGAGAGAGTTCTCAGAAGCTTCTTCTATTCTGTGTAAAGAGTATTTAAGATTTTATTGTGCTTATTAAGGAGCTAAATGTACTGAACATTGTATTTCTTTTTTATATCCTGTATACTGTTTTGGGATTTTAGGGGTTTTAAAGCTTGAGAAGGTTGATCCAAATCTTGAATTAGAGTATTTTGGATTGGCTTGTACTTAAAAAATAAGTATCTAGTTTGGAATAGCTAGAGTTGGGGCATCCGACATTATATTTGGTTTGAATATGGATAGTGGATTAAAATTTTCAAGTAGAAACTTAAAAAGTGGATGTAGGTGCAAGGTTGGCACTGAACCATTATAAATTCTCTTATTTGTGTTGCGCTCTCTTTCTCTTCTTATTTGCTCTATTATGTTGACTACTTTTTTAAAATTAAGCTCTTGCATATTACTTGGCCGCTCACTCTACTTCACTTAAAACATCAAATGTACATCTTGCAATTATATTTTTTATTTAATTTTTTTTAAGAAATCTAATTCACCCCCCTCCCTTCTTAGGTTGCATAGCCAGTCAACAAGTGTACAGGATACAAAAGGAATATAAAGTTCTGCACAGTAAGCTCCTTAAAGAGCATAATAAATCTTTAAATATTTTTGCATAGATTAGAAGAAGCTTTTAGAAACCTTCTCGAAAGGATTGAAGACTTGAATGAGTATTTAAAAAAGTGGTTGGACTTGAAATCAATGTTTCTATTGCTTAGGATTGAGATTCTTTTTAAGCTAAGTATTCTCTTGATTTTTTTATATATATATTTTTTTGAATACTTTTAAACCTTCAATCAATACTGGAGAATGAATAGTAGCCATTTTATAGCCATTGGAGATAATATGGGAACATTAAATGCACCAAAATGGAGAAGAAAACATCTCCAAGGATAAAAATCATTATTACCCCTCTCAATTATTTTATGCTTATCAAAATCAATCCTAAGGACAACAAGATATATTCTACCAAATTAAGAGAGCTCTACATGGAATTAAATCAAACCAAAAAGAACACATTGACCCCAACTCTAGCTCTATTTAAAGGACCCTAGGCCTCAAGAAATCAGCATCAAAGAGAAGGGGGTGGCATAGGGAGAGGGGGTGGCAAACATTGCTTAGGTTTTGGGTTGGCTTCTAAGAAAGAAGAGCTTAGAAGAGGGCTTTTTTTCTATGCCATCTCCACTAAGCCTTCTCCATCTCCAAGATTAGATCCAAAGAGGAAAAAGAAGAGGAAGCCCAACATGCTCTGAGGAGTTTGAAGAAAGAAGGGGAGATCATCAACCATCGTCCCGATGAGGCTGTGCAAATCAACTTCAGAACCTTTATTATAGTTTTTCTTACTTACTTTCTTATTCTTTTAAATTTCTTATAATTAAATTATAATTTTAATTAATATAAAAATTATTTTTATGTCTTTAAATTTATATTTTTTATTTTTATTGTAAGTAGAAGTTAGGATTTAAATAGTAAATCTTAGTACCAAGTTGCTTTTACGTACTTTTAATTTCTGTTTTCCAACTTCTATTACTTCTTCAAATCTTTTTTTTTCTTTGTAAAATCAAGTTTTCAAATCAAAAATATTGTCTTCTCTGTGGAATCAATGCAACTATTCACTTTCTATATATTTTTAATTATTTTTAAAAATTAGATTTAAATTGATAATCATGGTGTCCTAATGACAACATCATGTAATATCAGCTACTTGAAAAATGCAAGCCAGTGTTGACTAGTTTGAATCTAAGGATCGACTCTAAGATTCTTCACTTGATTTTTCATGATGATCTTTATCTAATCATCCTCTTTTACTTTCAAAATTTGTCAAATAATATATGCTTCGTAAGAATGATTTTGAGCTTTCTGGACCTATCTATATAAGAGCTTCAACAACTTATTAGTATTAAAATAAGTACTCAAATATTTTGTATTCATCAAAATCAATATTTAGATCAACAATCTTCTCTTTTTGATAATGATAAAACTTTGAGGACAAGCAAATAATACAATCAATGTTCTTATATTAAAATAATTTAATCTACTTGATTTAAGAGATTCAAGGACTCATGCAAAGTGATGTATCAAGATGAGTGTGCATTGAGTGTATTTGAGCATAATAGGATCAATAATGTATCAGAGCAAAAAGAAAATCAAGGAAGATATACCCTAGCTCAATGATGTGCCAAATTTAATGATGTATCAATGCTATTAGCAAAGTATCAAAGCTTGAGATTTTGAAAAATTATATCAAGCTAAGCCAACTCCTATTTGACTACAAGTTGACTCACAATTACTCAAGTCGACTTCTACTTGGTCTCAAATCGACTCAATTGCACTGACAGCAATAATGACTAGTTCTATAAAAATTTTAGATTTCAAAAATTTTTTAATGATTGATTTTTGGTCCCCAATGGCTAGAAATGACTAGTTTAACCTTTTTAGAATATTTAAAGGCTTCCAAACTTAACTAAGAGCAAAAAGAAAAAGAAGAAAAAAGAGAAAAGTTAAATGAGAGTATAAGAACATTCATTGAGCATTCAAGAGAGCTGAGAGCAACTAATTCCTCAAAAATTCTAAAGCACTCAAAGAGTTTTTCTGAGTATTGATTGCAAAGCAACCTCAACTCGTTCTCTAAATAGCTTTATCGATTTTTATTTGCCTTTTTAGGAGCTTTTCTTTAAGTTTACATTTGTAATTCTCATTTTTTGGTGTAAGCAATTTTAATTGGGATTGAAACTTAGTGTAAGACCTATCTAAGCCTAGAATTGGATTGAGTTTGCTTAAGAAAGTAGGCTTCAAGAAGTGATTTTGGTTGATTCCTATGGTAAAAATTAACTGGATTAGATTGCAAGCCCAAAAGGTAATCTTACTATAATCTATGTTGAAATTATAGTGAAATTTCTAAGTATTATGAGGGAATGACTCTTTAGTCCCACATCGATTGTGAGTCAAGAGGGAGTATGGTCGAGAATTGGAACCTTCTCTTCTTCATGTGAGGCACCTTTTAAAAGGCAAAATCATGACGCTTTAAATGGCCAAGGCCTACTAAGACCAATCAGGACTAACCCTTCGGAGACCCATGAGATCCACTAAAGCCCAAAATAGTCAAGGCCCGAAATGGTCAGAGTCAAAATGGACAATACCTCACATGTGCGAGCGCAGAGGTGTAAGCTAGCCATCCAAGCCATCTGACTACTTGACCATAATATTGGCGTCCACCATGGGGCCACCTCCTACCCACATATGTTTCTTCTTGACTAGGGGGCTAATATTATGGAGGGATAGTTTTTTAGTCCCATATCGATTATGAGTCAAGAGAGAGTATGATTTATATAGATTGAAATCTACTCTGCCCTAGAGCAAAATCGTGAGACTTCAAATAGCTAAGATCCACTAAGATCAATCGGAGCTAACCCTCTGGAGATCCTATGAGGTCCACTCTAAAATGGTCAAGATCCGAAATGGTCAAAGCTAAAACAGACAATACTTCATGCGTCCAAGAGTGGAGGCAAAAGCCAGCCATCCAAGTCATCCGACCCCTTAACCACAACACTAAGGATGACTTGGGGGTGGATATAGGTGCTGGGTTGTCGCTGAACTACTATAAATTTTTGATATTTATGTATGACTTCTCTTTTGCTTATATTACATCTTAATTATTTATTTTATTTTAATAATTTTTATTATATATCGTCTCAATATATTTTACATATTCTAAAATTATGTATAATAAATATTAAATTTTTGAAAAATTTAATTCATCCTTTCTTCTAATGTCTTTTCGGGCACCACCAATGATTATAACTATTTGTTGGTTTATAACTGACAAGAAAAAACTAAGAGTTTATCTCAAGCTTGTACAATGACCCGCTTTAAGGCACGCTTAGACTTTTCTGCAAGTTTCAAAAATATTCTTTGAAATTTGTACAAATCACTCTTAAATTATAACAAAAGTTTACAAGACAAGCAGCTCCTTGCTGTAAGTTTGATGAACGCTATTTAGCTCTTTCAAATATGAGAAGAAATAGATTCATCGGTTGAATATTTTTTTTCTTGAAAATACTACAAATAATAATCTACTGGAACAAACAATGAATGTGTAGATATAATTAATCAAAAGTAGATGAGAGGAGATGGGATTGCTGGAATGAATAAAGCAAAATTAGTTTAAATAAAATTTATTCAATGAATGGAAAATATTTTTAGGCTGTAGGAGAAAGGGTTTAAATAATTTATTTTCAAATTTGGTTTGGTCGGATTAGAAATACCAAATTCAGATCTGACCTAGTTTCTATCTCTCCTCTATTTTTATTTTTAAAATATTATTTTTTAATTTTTAAAATATTTTTTTATTATTATTAAAAAATAATATTTTAAATTATAATAATAAAATAATAATATTTTTTTCCTTTTCCTCTCTAAATATTTTTTTTTTCTTTTGCCTCTCTTCTTTTCCTTTCCTTCCTCCTACCACCTCCCTCTCCCACCGTGTTAGGCCCAGGTCACGGCTATCCACGTCGCCCCCATTGCGACGCCGTCCCACCATCATTTGCTCGACCACCAAACCTCCTCTCCTCTCCTCTCTAGTTCTGACCGCACCAATCCCCCTCCCATCCCCTCCCTCGGCTCCAGCGGCAACAACCAAAATCCTGAGATACCACCCATAATCCCTACACCTGCTGCCACCCCCTAGAAGTACTATTTTTTCTACAACCACTGTAAGCCCTTCCAGAACTGCCCCATCATTCATGATGGTCTCTTCTCCAACCGCAAAATCCTCCACCCCTCCTTCACCACTACCACCGCCCTCGTGCCATCTCCCATCGTTGTCGACTTCCATGGGACCTCAATTACCCCTCTTTTATTGTAGCCGCACCTCCTCTCTTTCTCACCGCCATCGACTGCCGCCTATCTTCCCTCACCTGCTACATCCTCGATTCCCTCCGTCGACATCGTCACTGGTGCCCTCCAATCTTCTCCGATCTCTACAAGCTGCGTTGCATCTTTTCACCCCGATCTTGTAGCTAGTTGAGGTCCTTCATGCCCATCCCCTGCTTGACCTCGTCATTTCTATCCACTTTTTTCATTGGCCTGGTATCTCTCCCCTTGAGTGCATTCTGGCTCAAGTTCAATATATCCAAATCCTGGCTCCTGATTCCTATAAGAATTCGTCCAAAAATTAGGTTTCCATTTAGGTATAGTGAGGAACAATAGAAGGCTTGAGCGATCAAATAGGATGCTTGCTCCTTTCGAAATCCTCCTTATAATATATTTTTTTAGATATATATGGTACAATAAAATAAAATGCATCTAAAACGGTAATATCATAATATTTTTTTATAAAATATTATATATATATATATATATATGATTTTTTCGTGTATCGTGTGGTGATTGGCTTTAACATGCGGCTAAGATTTTTTTTTTTCATGCGCCGCGCTCCGGTGACCAAGCGGGGCAGAAGATTTTTTTTTTTTTTTTTTTTTTTTCACGCACGTGGGCCCAACCCTTTGTAAATCAAGAGACCGCGTGCACGTGCAATGCACGTTTTACACTACCATATTCTCCGGTGGATGAATACGCCGAATAGGTCTCATCGGCAATTGCGTTCTCTTCTTGGAAAAACCATGGGGAGGGAAGAAGCGAGAAAGCCTGAGTCGCGGCTCGCCTCCACGATCGTGTTCGCCGGCCGATCTAGGGCTCCACCCTCCCCCATCTCCAACCCCGACGACGCCGACGATCCTTCCTACCACCGCCACCGCCGATCCCGCCGGAGCCCTAGATCCGAGACCCCGCCACGACGCTACCTCACCCCCGACCACTCTTGCCGCCGCGGCCGCGGTGATGGCTACCGCTGGTCCCCCTACCACGACCGCGCGTCCCGCAACGGGAAGCCTCGCGGCCTTGGGGACGGTGACTCTGACGACGACGACGAGGACCTGAAAGGTTTGAGCTACTTCGAGTACCGGCGCCTCAAGCGCCAGAAGCTGAGAAAGAAGCTCAAGAATTGTATCTGGAGAGTGACTCCCAGCCCTCCCCGGGGTGAGAGGGAGCCATCGGAGCCTTTGGATGAACCCAATGGCGCAACGGATTCGCCTGCCGAGGAGAAGGACGAGGAAGCTGACGAGAAGAAAGGTGGAAAGGACCGCATTGGAAGCTCCGAGTCGGATGAATCTGATGGGAGTGCATCAACAAATTCGGTTTTGGAGCGTTCTGATTCTGATTCAGAGAGCCCTCCTCGAAAGAGAGGAAGGGTAAAGAAAAGTGGAAAAGGGAGGAGTGGGAGGAAGCAGCGGCGCTTGGATTTGAGCGAGGATGATAGCGAGAGCTCATCTTATGAGGATTCAAGCACTGAATCAGAGAGTGCTTATGATTCTCCGAGTGAAGATGAGGTTAGAAAGCGGAGAAAGAAGAGATCGAGGAGAAGTGCGCGCAAGAAATCAATAAGTGCTAGGAGTGATAGAAGGAAGAGGAGGAGGAGCAGGAGGGCCACGACTTCTGATGAGAGTGAGGAGGAATCTGATTCTAGCCCAAGACCAAAGGAGAAGTCTTCAAGGAGGAGCAAGAAAAGCAAAAGGTCCAAGTCTGAGAGCTCTTCAGACTTGGATGCTGGTGCCCGGCAGGCCGATGTGAGGAAACCTGAGATTGATCCTGAAGCCCTCAAGTTCAAAGAGATGATCGAGTCCCACAAGAAGCCTGCGTTGGACAATGAGCCATTTGTGGGGCCAGTACCTCTTCCACGAGCCGAAGGACACATAAGCTATGGTGGGGCACTGAGGCCAGGAGAAGGTGATGCAATTGCACAGTATGTGCAGCAAGGAAAGCGTATCCCAAGGAGAGGAGAGGTCGGTCTCTCGGCAGAGGAGATCCAGAAATTTGAAAGCTTGGGGTATGTGATGAGTGGTAGCAGGCATCAGAGGATGAATGCTATTCGCATCAGGAAAGAAAACCAGGTTTATAGTGCAGAGGACAAGCGGGCATTGGCGATGTTTAATTATGAAGAGAAGGCAAAACGTGAAGCCAAGGTTATGGTGGACCTGCAGCGGCTGGTGCAAAAGCATATTGGGCAGGACATGGGCCCTACACATGATCCATTTGCACCGAAGGCCTCAGATGCTGCTGATTCTTGAATTTGGCAACCATGTAGCTTTTTCATGAATGATCTTAAGGTATGTGTGGTGTTGTTTACTTAATAATTTCTGCTGTAATATATTTCCCAATACCTTTTAAGTTTGCGTACATCTATTGAAGAAACCTTTCTTGATTAGAGTTCCAGTGCAAATCCACGTATTGTTTTATCTGTTGTCAAAGTTAATTAAAAAGATGTTTATTGGATTACAATGCGTTGATAAGCTATTGTTGTCTGTGCCTTTTGTTTGTTGCCGTGGATTTCTTTGTGGCTAATGCTGCAAAGTCTAGGATTCAATTATATTCTGTGGAGGGGTTAAATTTGTGTCAATCATGTATCTAGAAGTTCTTTGAATTTCTCCAGAAAATTTTAAATGAAATTCCAAAAGTTGGAAGTCTGTATATGATCTAAAAGGTAAACCATCAAATAGAATATTGTTCTGCCTTTCATTAGTCCCATGATCTTTATTTGCTTGATATCTTGCTCAATGTGCTTGCTGTACTCCTTAAAATTGCTGGCAATATCAGGAATACACGTACGCATGGAGTCTACCTGCATGTTTAGTATCCCAAAAGAATAATTGTTGTTGCTTCATAGTGCTGATTGATTCTTATAACGGCTGGGAAAAAAAAAAGGAATTTTGATCAATTGGCTGGGATAAATGAGGAACTCATTCTCCTTAAGCTTCCACTTTGACTATGCTTTCACTTTCTCATATTTTGATTATCATAAAGTTACAAAAGTTTAAAGAGTTTTTTCAAAAAATATAAAAAGAAGGAAGAAAATGGAAAAACAAAGAAATAGTGCTAGATGAAATATTTTATGCAAGCAGATGTTATGAAAGAAAGAAAATGTTACAAGTAAACATAAAAATCAAGTAGAATCTCAATGTAGGAAAAAGCAAGGAAAGAGTCAACAGGTGAAATATGTTATGTTATTTGATGATAGTAAAATGTTGATGTTAGAAGTAAACATTAGCAAGCAAGTAGAATCTTTATATTAAGATAAGACAATGCAGAAGAGCAAGAATTAAGAAGAGGAAGTATGGAGTTTAGCACAATAAATTCAATTCTTATATATCCTAAAATTTTAAACAGCCTGCTTACCACCTTTCCTAATTATCTAAATAGCTACCTAAAATAAAAGTCTTATATTGCAATACAAACATTATAATCACTTTATAACTTCATCAAAATCCAAGTTCGGTTCGTCAAAAAAAAATTCTGGGTTGTGTAGGGACTTGCCATATGCAAAGGCCTAGTGATATTGGTAACTTGTCTTGCTTTGATGATTTCAAAGATTTTCTTGTCCTTATCCATATTTTCATTAAACAAGTTCTTGACATCTTCTTTAGCTCTCATGGCCTTTGTTCCCAGCTCCTTTTAACTATCAACAAGTCAAAAAGCTCAAACAAGAGGTTCCCATTAGCTTAAGAATGTATTACTTGATTTCAGAACGATGGCATCAAGATGATCTCTGGTCTGTGGTATCCAGTTGCAATTTACTTCCTTTGCCATTTACTAGGGAACCACTTTTTGGAGATGACCATGCGTTTCAAGTTGTATTTTTGCTTATGGATGCATTATGATGGGAGATTGACATTGCAAATCACGTCATACATAACCTTATCAACTCTCTCTTCTTTACAAATTCTCCGTTCATGTATAATGCCCCTGAATAGCTGTAGATGAAGCTGCTTACTGAAATTACCCTCCCAAAGTCCTATTGATTTGTGAAATCTTATTGATATCGTCCATGTTTCAAGATGATATCAATGTATTTAACTGGACAAGGTGTCAATAAAACTGCGGCCACTTTGTGATGTAGGACAACAAGAGTTAGGGCTGCCTATATGCAGTGGTGGACCTTGATGTAAAGGATTAGTGTTTTGGATAAGAGGATTCTGCAGTTTCGTGGGTAGGAAGAAGGCTTTTGATGTGCTTTCTGCAAAAAATTAGATAGCGGACATATATAGAAGGGAAAGTAGAATATAGAAAAAAGGAGAAGAATTAGAGGAAGTAGGGAGAAGTAATGAGAGAGATGTGGGAACAGCCAAACCTTTCTGTAATGTTGCTCAGTAGAGAGAATTTCAAACTTTATGGGGACTCAAAACCCTAACAATGTTAAATCTTGATACTTAAAACAACTCCTGGTCATGAATTAATACATAAAAGAGAAAATCTAAAAGACTAAAAGACTAAAAGCCCCTAATAGAATATTGGTATATTATCATGAACAGTCTCTACTTCAGTACTATAAATAGCAAGGTTTGCCATCTCGATGCCTGACCCCATATTAGTATCATCTTATTATAGTGTCGGTATATGGTATAGTATAAGATGACGAGCATACTGAGTTTTAGTATGGTACGAGACTACATATTGGTTTAGTGTAGGTACGGTACCGACTAAGATGGCAAACCTGAGTGGATAGTACTTATGAACAATACCTGCTATAATTCTAAAGAAAGTCATTAGAGCTATATAAACATTTTTTTTTTTTTTTAAGAAATTAATAATTCCAATCTAAGGCCTGCCACTAAGGAACTTTAAATCATCAAATTTCAGGCTGTTGAATGTGTTGCATTCCTCTTCTGCATCAATTTGTCTTCAATAAGTTTCCTATTACCACATAATGAAGAGTAATTAATTACCGCCAATAAGTAAATAATTGTACAAACTACAAAGCAACTTATATTTAGAGACATACAATGAGAATAATTACTTACAGGTCAATATATAAATCCATTTTCTGTTTTCATTTGGATGAAATTCGATCCCTTGTCATGTCCTTCCATTTCTCCAGTCAATATAAACAACTTTTCCCTTGTTTCACATAGAAAGAATGCATCAACTGCATGAATAAGTTACTGTTCCAGCAGTGCAATCCACCAGGAAACTTATATTGGAATCATGTTTTTTTTTCATCAATCCATTCATTGGAAATGAAAGAGAACAATAAAGCGCTGTCCAGGCACTCTTTTGAGATTTCATTAAGTCCTTATAAGCTACCTACGTTCTAAAGAGTGAAATCCTTAATTTATTACAACTTGGACTTTTCAAGTTTGAACCATATTGTCCAATATTTCAACTGTCCACTTAAGCTATTTGAACAAGTTAAAATTCAATTCCCTTCATAAAAGAAGAAAACGTATATAACCATGTTCACTTTCTTCTTTATTTGTCTTATATATCACTAATAGTAGTATGGTTCATTTTTCCAACTTATGAAGTTTATATGCTTCCCATTAGTGACTTTTGTCATGGCATTTTTGACTTGGAATTCCTTGTTTTTTTACCCTTACCACTATAATTGACAACTTGGCTTTATCATCCTTATCAATTTCATTTATATTTTCATGCCCATCAGAGGGTGGCGAGATATCATAGTCCTTTAAACATTTCTTTTCGGCCATATATCATCTACTTCTTTCTTAACTTGTTGAGAACATTTTAAATAATCCTTTGCACTTTTGTGTTTCCCTTCTTAAAGTTGCTTTGCTTGAAAAATCTCTCCTTTCATGAGCCTTGTGGGCTTATGCTAAATAATCATTTAATTGCATTTGGGTCCTTGAAATCTTGTAGCAATTGTATTTCCAAACAAGGTCCCATTCTGTTGCTTCTTATAATAACTAGAAACGACACATAGAATCTATAATCTGAAATATCTTACCAATGGATCTATTGATTAGAAAATGTGAACAAAATTAGAAAAGAAAGAATGTACATAAAAGGCTTAAATATTAAGGTTACTGATAAAACACTTTACTACTTGTATTCTAGAGTAGTTTAGTCATTCGATCTAAGCTTAACTTCAAACAACACCTATTTAATGCAACAACTACCAACTCTTTTATTTTCTAAATTGCTTGCCTTATTTTGGTGATATATTGCTCTTCTTTCTTGTAGACTAATTAATGATGTATTAGTTGCTTGAGTGTTTCTCAAGAATGAAACTTTCTTGGGGAAATAACATCTGAGATATTGATGAATGCTATAATGGACAATCATCTAGTATTTGTTGAAAGGATGGTGAAATTAGAAAGGCAACCACCATATATAGGCGGTGTACTGTATAATGCATATAGGTATATCCCAAATCCCACAGTTTATTCCTTTCTTTTCTTCTTCTTTACCCTTTCCAAAGCCCCCTCCTACTTTGTGATATCATTAGCAAGGCAACCTCGATGTTGTCGATGCCAACCTTGACTCCTTGTTCACCTCTCTCTCTCTCTCTCTCTCTCTCTCTCTCTATCCATCCATCCATCCATCCATCTATCTATCTCTATCTCTTATAGTCATAGTGCCCCTCACGCCAGGGGGTCCTCGTGAAGCTCCTCTAGTCCATGGATACCAATGCCAAGGTTGTCGGCAAGCATTGCTTTGTCATCCTCTAGGTCATCAATGCCATGCCTGCACTCTTTGCCTTTGCCACTGACAAGCTCTAGCCCACTCATGGTTTCTACCTCTAGCTCTTTAACTCCACTTGCTCCACTTACATCTTCCCTCTTTGACATCGATATTGATGCCATGCTTTCTAGTCGCCCTTAGCTTGCCCAACTCAGCCAACTCATCCATGTCGACTGCATTCACTTTGCCCACCTTGTCCTTTGCCCCCTCGTCAGGAGCCCGACTCCTTCCTCAGCTCCATCGAGATCCTTGTTGCCTGCTCTGACCGCTCTTGCCATGACTTTGTCATTCAGCTTGCCTTTCTTGCTGACACCGACCCTCTTATTATCCCTTTCTCCCACAAATCAAACTCTTCTTCCAAGGATAACATGTTCGATATATGAACAATGTTTGCTACCAAGGATAAGCTGAGTGGCGAAAAAAGAACTACTTTTGGTGCCAATATGAAGTTGAATGGTGAAAAAAGGAAATGGTTTATTCCTTACCACTAGGATCATTGGAGAATCTACCATCAAATGGCGCTTCCAATCACCGATGGAGCCAAATTAGCTGCAAGGAAGAGCAGCAATGGTGGTGAGATAAGGGATTAGAGGGACCTCGCCCTTACTGTGGGATAGGGGAAGGCAGGTTCAAGGCTATTGTCCCAACTTTGGTTGGAGCAGCAAGAGGGGTCTCAAGGTCATTATTGCCAGCCCCATCCAAGTGTGTCGTGTCAAATGATAGTAGAGGAGGCGAACTGAAGAGTGGTGAGGGAGCCACCATTATAGTTCCATCAAGGTACCGATTGCCTTGCTAGTGGCAAGGAAGGTGGCAGCACCACCCATGGGGAGGAGGAGCTCGATGTCTCCTGGGCCAAGTAGGAATGAGATCTATTGTTGTTCATTTTAGTTTAGCTTTTTAATTTGTGCTCACCAATCTATTTTCCTTTTTTTATTGAAAAATAAAAAACAACAATGGCTATACCAAACATGTTTCTATTGTCAGAAATTGAGTAATAGCAATTTTTTTAAAGATGTAACAGCAATGCCAAATGTTATCATGGTTCTGCATTTTTAAGGACTATTTTAGTTAATACCACATGTTAGCCTAACAATATAACAGCATCCATCCTATGCACCGTACTCAAATTTCAAGTACCCTGATTCAACGAACAAGCCTATGAATTCTCAAATGAAGGGAGAGAAGAGGAATATATAGTCAGACTAGTATAGGGCTGCAGCAACATATGTGGGCCACCTAGGCCAATGTGGGGGTGTAACAACCTAATGTGCAGCCTGGCTCCACATATCAGGACCACATTGGACCAATGCAATGTAGTCAATACATGTAGCTGTCTACTGATGCTAGCTATCCTCTTATTTGCAAAATGGCTATTAAGCCTAATCTTATCTTCTTTGGTTAATTTTAAGCTTTAGGTATTTTTGTGAATTGAAGGGAGTCAAATTAGAAAGCTTAAGGAATGACCATGACTTTTAATTTAGACAATTTGTAAAGCAACAAACAAGAGGCTAATTTAAAACATATCTAAACCCTTTTGCCCTTATTATAAGGACAAGGGATCAAAAATTTGGGTAGCAATAGATTATATGTGGGCTGGATTCTATATAAATTTGTCCAAACTATATGAGGATTATAGGTTCCAGATGTGGCTCCAGCCCATGTAGATGATAAAACAAAAGCCAAATCTAATTGCATCAACAACTAGAATTGTGTTGGTTTAAGTGCTGAGTAGAGCAAAAGAAGAAAATGTTTGGGGATGGTGGGTAAGAGGATAGAGGGAGAGGGAGAGAGATGAGGAAAAGAATGATCAGTTGACCTTCCTAACCCTTCTTTCCTTGAATTTACAACTAAGACAACAGCATATTTGCCATGTGGTCTTTCTTTCATCCTTTTTTTCTTGGTTAATCGTTGTTTCGCCAACTTGATAGGTTTTGTAGGAGCACTTTCTTGCATCAATGTAGCTCAAAGTTGTGTAGGGTTTGGGGTGGGGATTATTGGGAAAGCAGATTGGTTGAGGAGTGAAATGGGATAGTGGTTGGGATTGTCAAAGGGGATGGATTAAATGGTTCGGTTGGGACACAAGAGAAGTGAAAGATGAGCAAGGACCTAGGTAATAGGCTTGGATAGGAATACAGAAGAGTGGTCAAGAGTGGGCAAGAAGAGGGAAGGAGGTGAAAATTGGGAATGAAGACGGAAGAGGGTTGGAGAATGGGAATAAAGATGGGGACAGGGATGGGGATTTCAAATGAAGATGGTATAGCAAGGCTTTGCAGAAAAAAAGTTTCAGAGGCTTTTTTTTTTTTCAAATGAAGTTAGTGTTCCAATTATCAAGTTTTATTAGTATCATGTCTACCCAAATATGAAGGTTAATGAAATAATAATAAAGCTCTTCTTTTTCTAATAACCTAACCTGAGCTAAATTTTGATTTGGTAGATCCAAATGGGTGAAGTGGAATGAAGTTAGATTAGTGATATCAGCCACCATTGCTACTCTTAACACAACATTCTCATCTTGTTGTCAAAAAGCAGTTATTTTCTTAAAAGATCAATACCTCTTCTAGGAGAACTCTCCCATGGAAGTTTTTATGAAAAATGTTGTTCTCTTGGGCCTAGAACAAAAGAAATCCTTGGAAAGTTGCCTTTGTCTTGGTTGAGTAGAAGATGCTATTGCAGCTGGTGGGATGTCCACTTTTGCAAAGAGTAGTGCAAGTGATTTTCCTCGGAGTCGTATGTGATTTGTTGGCTTAACAGGCTGTATGCAACAATTAACCTTATTTTGAAGCATCTCAAGCTTAAAATGTTCGGGCTTGTATCTTTTGTATTTTCATTATCATCTAAAGTAAAACAAAAGCTTTAGCGGTTTTAAGAAAAATGATATGCCGAATAGTAAATAACATGTAAAGGCTTCAGATTAATTAAGGTTGATCTGACATAATGTGATTTTAGTTGAAAATTCTTGAAAACTGAGTTTTTCAATGTTGAGCAGCGAAGGTGAGGGAGCCAGATTTTGGATTATATGCAACGGCTAATTTGAATTTCAGACTAGGTGTTAATCTAATGGAGCACAGTATATATATAAATTGTGATAACATGAGCTTTGAATATAAAAGCTTAATGTATATTGGACATAAAATATTAGGAATTCCAGCTATAATAGTGGAACTATCCTGGTTATATAAAACTTAATGGTGATTTGATTTGTGATTTCTCTATTTGGTTTTAAAATCACTAGCTTTTTTCACAACAGTGCTTGAATTTATGATTCTCTTTTGCTTCATTCATAGAAAATTTATTTTGGAAAATATCTGTCTTTCTTACGTGTGTAATGTTCTATTCGGTATAACTGAGTGGAACTTGAACCGGTGGTGTAAAATCTTAATAGTTCCATTAGTCTCTTTTTTTGGACATAAGTATTACCATGAACACATGCTTAGGAAATAGCAAACCTGATAAGATGCGAAAGAAAGTTTTTGACTATTTTTGCTCCTTATGATAGATTAGGTTTAGGCACTGTTTCTAATTAATTCATAGTTCATATGTAGAAAAAGGATGATACTTTATAGAAAAAATATCAATTACAAAGTAACACCCGATGCTTTTGTCACTTCATTAGCCTTTCTATGCATAGGAACTCTTGAGTATGGCAAGTAGTTCTAGTGTGAAAAGCACTGACACTGAGCTGCCATCACCTCCCTATCTGTTTCTTTTTCATTGTCTTTTCTGTTTGAAGGTGTCATGTTCATCTGACAAGTCTAATGCTTTTGTAATAGTTTTGCATCTGAACAAACATATTCCTTCAAGATGATTGACAGAAGATAACACCATCATGGATATTGTGTTTTAGGCACAGTATTCCCATTGACGGTAGCCTCGTGGCTGTTCAAAAACCTGGTGAAATATTTCTACCTCTTCCTGTTATCCGAGAATGTTTTTGTAAATTTTTTTGGGCAATATATGTCTATGAAATAAGTAGTGATTCACTAAGTTTCCATCGAGAGCCAGATTTAGTTACTTGTAAGCTTATCTTGAATAGGAAATGGCAAAGCTTTCTTAGATTTTTTTGTTCTGCCTCCAGGATAAGATTAAAAAAGTGCTAATCTCAGATCTATAAACTTTATGACCAATCATCATCCTGCCTTATTGTAAGCTCCCTGTTTATAGGAAGTCAGTCAAATCATAACTGCTAATGTACATCCTAGCATAAATCTATTGCCACCTATACTTATTCAGGAACGGTATCTCCAAAATGGCATCGTCTCCTTGTTTGTATCTCTAAAACTATAACCTCCATGCACCCTTTCAAAATTTGTATTATAGTTTTCCATGTGCCCATTTAGATATTCATCAATAGATATCTTTTCTCCATAGTGATCTCTTAAACTATCCTCTCAAAGGCGTTGCTTTGTAGCATCATCTAATCCTACTTGAGTAATGATATTAATAGACTCCTTTCATAACTAATTTTATCAAGATTGTTCTATCTCCAACTCTATTAATATCCATAATTTTATCTTTTATACTCTTGTCTACAATAATTCATATTTCATTTATATTTTTATCTTTCTTAATATACCAAATTTTGTAATTAGCTTACCAACTTTCTTTGATTTTTCTCCTATCCACTTAGCCTCATGCAGGCAAGATATGTTAACTCTCCTTCTAGTCATTGTATGAATTAATTCCATTAATTTTTTGGTTAATGATCCTATAGTTTAAGGTGTTCAATGCATCTTACCTTCCTGGATCAACTTCTTTATCCACGCCCTATCCGCTGAAGCATGAGAATGCTTGCCTACTTACTATCACATTTGGATGATGTGGTGTGTTGATTGGAAACACCCTAGTTAACCCTTGCTCAGTTGTCATTGTACTCGGGGTCTAGCGCATCGCTAGTAGGGAATTCTCCTTGATCTTACCCTCCTGTGTCCGGCCCTGGAACCTGCCACATACAAAATATAGGTGGTGTTAAATCTATTAAATTATAAATGAAAAAAATAAAACACTAATTGCTACAATTGATTATTATTTTTTAGTACAAAAATAGATTTGGATTAAAAAAAACAAGAAGAAACGTTCCTGGGTTAAATTACTACTGCCCAGCTAAAAGTATATTTTGCTAGTTCACATGGAGAATTAAATGAAAATGTCCTTTTATTTAGTTCAATGGTAAAAATGCTAAAGAATGATTGCTACTTATGTTATTTATGTAGTCATAAGAAATTAATGATCAAATAATATTATTAATATGCATAATGTAGTAGAAGTCATTTGAACTAGTGTAATAAATACTATAAGCTTAGAGAAGATGCTGAAGGATTTCTCTTTTGATACTTTTTTTTTTTTTTTGATGCTGAAGAGGATATGATTAACAATGGAGAAGATTACTCTTAATTGTCCACTGAATTCTGTACTCAAATTTCTCTCTTCTCTTCCTTTTCAAAAATGTTCAATGATCCTCACATAAATGAAATGTATTTTTTTTAATTTTTTTCTTGCTTTCTAAATGTTTTTCTAGTCTTTAATAGTCTTAAAATTAATTGAAGAATTAGGTTTGACCATTAGATCCTTGGACTAGCCATTGAAGTAAAGAAATAGTCGTCGGAGATCAAATCTGAATTTTTGCAGACTAGCCGTTGGAGCTGGAGTCGACTTGAGCAGGTCTGGTGTTGATTCGAGCAGATCTTGAGTTAACTCTAGGATTGTAGGAGTTAGCTCGGAGACTATACTCAGAAATTTCACTCTTTATTTTTCTGAGAGAGTCGACTCAAGTTTTTAAGAAGTCGACTCGAGCTTTATACCACTTGGTGCCAATGTATTAGAATTGACTCAAAACCTTCCGAAGTTGATTTAAAATCTTCTAACTTCGTTCTTTTTATATTTTGGCCTCTTAAACTTAAATTTTTTGCCCTAATATTTTTAAATGATATTTGCTTCTTCTAATTTCATTTTCTTCGTAGTGAGCAAATATAAACTTGTAAGAACTTATTCTTTTAAGTGCTTTATCTTGGTACTTAACATGATTTCTTTTATGGATAATTTTTTTATTATGAATATTTGAAAAATTCTACATTCAACCTTAAAACACATGATTAATAATATTTTTACTTAATATTTTATGATCATCAAAAACAATTTTAGGATCAATAATTTCTTCTTTTTTGGATGATGACAAAATTTTGAGTATATGCACAAATAAATATAATATATTTTAATTAATTTATCAATATGATTCATGAAGTAAATAATTAAGCATTTGTAAGCATATACTTCATAAATATTTCAATTCAGCTTAAATTCAGGTTTAAAGCATTTCATATTTTAATTCATCTAAAATATATCAAGCATTTCAAGAACATTTTAAGCATTCGATCAATCCAAGCATTTTAAGCATATACTCTTTTTGATAGCATCAAAAAGTGCAAGAGAAAAAAAGAATAGCATCGAAATCAACTTAAGCTTAAAAATACACACATTCAATTTTCAAATTTTGATTTCATATTTTCTCACCTTTTTAGAAGTTAATAAAAATTCAGATCAAAATTTAGAAAGTATAGTCAAGATCAAATTTAGATCACAAATCAAATTTTGAATCAATTTCATATTAAAGTAATTAACATTATTTTTTCTTTCTAATTCAAATGAATCACTTAAATTCAAATTAGCCCGTTTATGAGTTTGAAAGTTCAAGAATTTCAAACCAATGAGTCATGCCATTTTGATATCAATTATTTCAAAAAAAAGGTGAATAAATGAAATTTATATCAAAATGATAAATAAAGTATGCAGCAAACTCAGAATGAATATCTTTCTTTCTTTTTGAATTCTATTCATGAACAATATAAACTCAATAATACTTTTTTTTCTCAAAAATATAGATTCAAAGCATTTTTTCTCTTTCGAACAATATAAATTTAAAAATACATTCCTCCCTTTTTGAATAAAGTAGATATATTAAATAAAATTATTTTGAACTTTAAAGATTCAAAAGAAACAGAGCTTTTCAAAGATTAAAGATTTTAAATAGATTATTTAAAATAAATTATAAGATATATTCAATTTTTCAAGGATCATTTCTTTTTTTTTTTTTTGATAAGTATCAATCAATTTGATACATAAGGTATCAATTTTAGAATTTGTTTGAAAGACAGATATAATGAAGCAAAATAGATTTGAAATAAAGCATTTTTTCTTTTCTTTCTACTAGAAGATAAGTAGATAGAGTACAAGACAATAAAATTTGATACCAATTATTTTAGTTTCTGATCAAAAAAATAAATTAATTAAGTTTAAATCAAATTATTTTGATAAATTATTTTGAATTGATACTAATAGATTATGCAAAATAAATCATAGAGAGATTTGTTGTTTAAACTTAAATCTTTCTTTTTTAAGAAAATTATTTAATTAAATTTAAAAAAGATATAAAATTCTTTGAATTTATCTCAAATAATATCATATTAGCTATATAAAATAAATTTGAAACATAATATTCTTTTTTTTTTCCAAAGATAAAGCAATACAATGCGAGTCAAGAATGAGCTGTTTGATACCAAGTATAAAAATTTTTTTAAGAAGAAATTTTTTGATATCAGTTGTGAAAATAATTTTTTTATACCTATTATTTTGAAATTCAAATCAAATAATAATTTGCTTGAACTATTTTCTTGATATGAATTTGAATAGAATTTCAAACTAATAGATGATTTTTTTGAAACTTAGATACCACTTAAGGATAAAAGAAGATCAAGCTTTAAATCTAATTTTTGAAAATGACCAATCATAGCAAAATAAGATAAAAGATTATACAATCAAATCATGTAAAGTATCAATCATTGCTTAAAATAAATCAAATGATCAGCACCACAAAAATGCTCAAATAGATTAAAATAAGTGATGCACAAGTGACCTGCAATAAGTTCTCTTTTAAGAATAATAATGAATTTTCAAAATAAATTAGAAATGATCTCTTCAAAACAAATCAAATGACTAGATCAGCAAAGGTGCATAAAGAGTTTACATTTTTTATTTTTGTATTATGCTAAAATTTTTTATATTAT
Source organism: Cocos nucifera (assembly GCA_006176705.1). Taxonomy (NCBI): domain Eukaryota; kingdom Viridiplantae; phylum Streptophyta; class Magnoliopsida; order Arecales; family Arecaceae; genus Cocos; species Cocos nucifera. Next base: position 124,931 of record QRFJ01000986.1, on the reverse strand, counting down.
ATTTTATTATCTTTACAAGTTTCTTTAAGAATGAGAAATTTGAGGTTAAGGTCCGTCCAAACTCAAAATTAGATATTATAGATTTTAGTTGGTAAGTCTGTAAAATCAATTGGATTGATTATGAGTTCGAAAAATAATTAGATATAGATTCTAGTTGGTGATTCTAGAAAACAAATATGCTGTAATCAGGAGGTTATAATGAAATTTTCAAGAAAAGTTTGAGGAGTGGACGTAGGTGCAGGATTGTAATGAACCATTATAAGCCTTTGTGTGTATGTATTGTGTTCTACTTTTATTTACTTTACATGCTTTTAATTCTTGCTTAGCATTGCTTTAATTTTTGCATAGCATCTTTCATATCTTGATTCTACTGTTGCGTGCTCTATACACTTCACAATCACTCATATAAGTTAAATTTGAAGCGCATACTTATTTAAAGCTTAAATTTGGTTGAAATTTTTAAAGAACCCAATTCATCCCTATCTTGGTTTGCAACCTTCTGGGCAACATCAACTCCCTCGATCCTCCTCCTATGGTGAGTAGCTTCCTAAGCCAATGTAGATAAGTCAATGTGATCCTCTGGCCTGTCTCACTACTCAAGAATACTAATCTGATTAGATAATTTGGCCATCTCGCTTCTAAAACTCTAAAGCTCTATTTGAACTAGTGAAGCGATTTAGAGTGACTATTGTGCCATGATCTATTCTCGCTTTGTTCTCAATCCATCCAACACAAACTCTGCAATCCTCCTCATTTGATAATTATCTAACTATATGGAGGAAGATTGAGTGGACTTTGAGGCTCCTTAGGTGTCATTGGTGGGGCAGAAATAGTAGGTGCTACTATTGTGGAAGTTTGATGCTCTACTCCTACTAAAGAAGGTAATTCTGGCTGTACTCTATTCTATCTAGCCTTATCTCTTTGTCTCTCTTTTTAAAGATCCTCCCGACCCATTTCTCCTGTAACTTGTGGTAGCCCATCTGATGTAGCGCCACTTATTATAGGTATTGGAGTGCATTAGAGTTCTCATGGTCTCCCCTTCGAGAGGTATCCCAAACTCTCGAAAGACTAGTGTCAGTGCCATGCTATAAGTTAGGCAAGCCTTTACCCTTCTTGTTGCCTCTCTCATATAGGCAAACATTACCATCGACAAGTTAAGTGGAACACTCTGGATGATGTGCACCATAAAATTCAAGTCCCTCTTTGATATAAAGTCGAACCGACCTGTCTTCGGGAATAAGATCCTCCCAATAATGTAATGAAAAAGCCTCATCTCTACGAAAAGTTGGCTCACCTAGAGCTTCCCCATCACATATACTTTCTAAGTTTTCCATACAATTTTTAGTGCCTTTGCTCTGTTTGATAGTTTTGTAGGTGTTATCCTTTGATGAGGCATCCACAAGATCCTTTCAAATTGTTGCTTTATGAGAATGATCCAACTCCCTTCACAATAGTTTCAGTCCCCCCCAACTATGTCTAAGGCTATCGTAAAACTCTCGAACTAGGTTTGGATATGCGGGTTGGTCCAATAAGCAAAGGTATTCCCGTCCTAGTCCCTTTATCTTCTGACCAATTGAAAATCCCATTTTTTTTCTAAAAACCTAAAATCTATTTTTTTCTGGTTATCATGGATCTACCAACTAGGGATGCATTGGAGGATAGAGAGGGTGAGGGAGAAGGTGGACTCACTAGAATGTGGGAATGATCTTGATCATATTTGCTTTTGACCTACTCTTCTCCCCTAGATCACTTCAACCTATAAGCTAGCTGATTTCAAGGACCCGTCTCTGCTCAATCCTAATGCAAATCAAGTGGAAATCATGAAAGGAGACAAGAGAAGGGCCCAAAGTTTGGAGAACAATTTGGAGGGACCTAGGGCAAACACTGAAAGGATAGGAATGAAATGGAAAGGGACACTTCATCTTTCAAATGAGTGGCCCCAACCTGGAGTTGTTGACTCAAGGAATGATTTTGATGATTACACAATATTAAAGTATAAAAAGGAATTGATATTTTTGAAGCTTGGTCGAGAATATTTTTTTAGGAAACTAACCCTTATGATAAGCTTTGAAGTCATTTAGATACATTTGAAAGTTTTTGAACTAAGAAAAATCAAGTTTGGTTGTGAATTAAGTGAGAAAAGCTGAATAAAGGAAGTCGAGTCGACTCATGGCTTCAAGGAGTTGACTCTAGTACATATAGAACTGACATGTAGTAGTGGCACACCTGCGAGTCGACTCATAGATCAGGCGAGTCAACTCTCTTGGAAAAATAGAGAGCTGAATTCTAGCACCTACGGGTGAGTCGACTCATATCCCAAGCGAGTCGGCTCATATCCTAGGCGAGTCGATTCTTAAGATCTGTAAGTCAACTCTCGAGCTTCTAACAGTCATAATAGAATGCACAGAAGGAGTTGCAGCAATGTCCAAAAGTTATTGGAACAACTAGATTCCGTCTCCAATGTTCCAAGACAGCTAGTTTTCAAATTCAAACCAAATTTAATTGGGCTAAAAATTGAGATCCCAGTTAGACTATAATTCTCTTTCATCCTACATACCAAGGATAGAGTTGGGACATGCGACCCGAGGGATGAGACACACATCCTAGACATGCCTAGGGATGGGACGTGCAGAGCAAGAGTCCCTCTACTCTCTTTCTCATATCTCTCTATCCTTACTTGATTTTAAAGTTTGAATTTGATTCAAACCTTTAAAATCTGAATTTGATTCATGAAAAGATAAGGATAAGGGGTCTATAAATAAGACTATGATGAGGTGATGTAAAAGGCTATTGATCAGATCAATCCTGTGCTCTCCTTGTTGCACCCATCCTCTTTCTCATCTCCTTGTTGCTGCCCAAGAGGAAGAACCCTCTTCCTCTCTTTTTTCTTCCTCTCCAATAGGTGCTTCTTCACGATTTCTTAAGAAGAAAAAGAAGAAGACGTATTCGATTTGAAGGGAGAAAGATCTGCAAGGGAGCTAGCACCCCAATGATCTTTGCATTCTCCTGATCAAGATAAATCCTATGTAGATACTTGTAGAGGCATGACATTTGTGCGGCTTCAAGAAACCTCAGAAGACATCCATGATTTTTCAAATTGTAGTGAAAATCTATCCACGTGAAGGTAAAATTCAAATCCTTAATAAATTAGATTTTAATCTTGTATATGTAATGGTTCCTAGGTATGAGATTTGATCTTCATGTATGCTAAATAGATTAGATCTAATTAGATTTAAAAGATTTATATTTGAAATATTTCTTCTGCTGTATGAAAAATTTTAAATTTCTACATGCATACATGTCACCATGAGATGGCATTTTCTTTGCCGATATCACAGCTCTAGCCCTTGACCCGATTATCGATGTGGAAGCTGAGCGGCTTTCCAACGACTTCTAAGCCTTCTGCTTCTTTGTTTCCACCCATGGTGTTTTGTAATCAGAAGTCCATGATATAATGAAAGCTTTTTGTGCACCTCTTTGCATCACTTCTTGTTTGAGTGCCTCAATTGTGATTGGCACCTCTGTTGAATTGCGGCCCTTCGGACTATCTGGTTTGTCTCTTATCTGGGGACATGATATCTTAGCTCGGATTTTCAATTATCAAGGATGGCTAATCGATCGCTCGAATGTGTCCTCGGTCATGAGCCGAGGATGTAATCCTGGACCTTTGGTTTCCATTGAAGGATAGCCCATCGTCAGAGCCACATCGGGAGGACATCGATGTCATCCGATTGAAGGGCGCACCGGGTGTGGCACTCAAGACATGTTGGGAAGGTGATCTTCATGGGAATTCATGCCACGTCATGCTGCTTTACGATCTGGATTGCTTTAATTAGGAATGGGGCTCAGAAAGCCATGGGACAGATCTCCAAAGGGAATGAATGTGGGAGTCAACTCATAGTTTCGCGTGGGCTCGCCATGTGGTAGTCAATGATGAGTTCCAGAGCGACCTTCGTGAATCATTCTTCAGGCCTAAAAGATTAGAAAATTGATGGCAGGTGTTGTTTTGTGGTTGGCTCGATCTGGCGGATGTCCCATGAGGTGCTTATAAATAGTCCATCCTGAGGGAGGATCCTATCATCAATGCGAGCCATTCCTTTAGTTGACAGTCATGAAGCCCTCTTCGAGAATCGTGAAGCATGAGGTGAAGGAGAAGGCCATCATCATCCGTAGGGAGTCCAAGTGAGCGAGGGGCTCTCTACCTGGCCGTCCGTTCAGGTGCCGGGGGCTCCACAAGCATCGCTGCCTTCGTCAGGTTGGGGTCTGGCGGTCAAACTAGTCCTTTCCCTCTTCAGAGGCGACAGGGGATCCTCTTTGTGGATCCCTTTAGAGGTTCGCCAACAGTACATCGAGGACTTCAAGGCCTCGGCAGCATTCAAGGAGGTCGTTGATATAGTGGCCTCTGCTTATGTCTAGTGCTTTAAAGACTATAAGGCCATTTGGGACATTGGATTGTTGCAGCTAGACCTTCACCGTTTTTGCCCTAGAAATAGCGACGAGGAGATTAGGGCGTTCTCTTCAGATGAGGACTTAGTCCTCTTTCTTTTTGTAGTTGGTGCTCCTTGTGGCACCTATAAATACCAAATATTTATTAAATAAAATTGACTTCTATTTACCTCTCTTTTTGTGCATCTGGTGTGGGAGTATATCCATAGCCACATTATAGGGGCCTGATTCGATTACTCGAATAATGTTGTAGTGTAGATGTTAAGACCCAGCAAATTTTATGGCTCCAGATCATGTCTGAGTGTGGTTTGGCATTTTGGACTCATCCAACGATAGTCCTGGGGGATTGCCAATGAGATATCCATGCTTCGACATGTCTCGACTGAGTTTGTCCCCGATGTTCATCATCAGATCATTCCCGAGGTCATCAACTCATGAGTGTTTGTTTGTGGAGGTTCAGACTTGGGTTTGAATATCTTTGAATACTCGGCATCATGCCAATCAGTTATTTTCGGAGCTCTTAACCATAGCTGAGATATTTCCAAAAAAATGGAAGCTTCGAATTTGGGTCTGAATAACTCCTGGTATTTGGCGCCATGCTGATTATTTGTTCTCAGAGATCTTAGTTGTGGTTAAGATTTCTTTGAAAATATGGAAGCCCTAAATCTGTATCTAGATATCCTGGTATTTCGAGACCATGTCAATTTGGAGGTCTTTGCTATGGCCAAAATATCTCCAAAGATATGGGAGCCCCGAACCTGGGTTTGGATAACTTCTGGTATTTCAGTGCCATGCCAATATGGAGGTCTTACCTATGGCCGAGATATCTTCAGAAATATGGAAGCCCCAAACATGGGTCTGAATAACTCCTTGTATTTGGCGCTATGCTGATTAGTTATATTCGAAGGTCTTAGCCATAGTTGAGATATCTTCAGAAACATGGGAGCTCCGAACTCAGATTTGGATAACTCCAGGTTGACATCTCGTTAACCATTATTCAAAGATTTCAGCCTTAGCCAAGATATCTTTGAGGGATCAGTTCACCGATCCAATCATTAGATTCAGACTTTCATCCGAATGCTCCGAAGTCGTCGCCAGGCTGTTTTCGATCTAGCTGGCTGAGGTCTCGTTTGGAGTTGAAATATCTCTAGAATGCTAGGGGTCATCATACTGTATCCCCAGGAGCATTTAATGCTTGACATTTTTCGATGGCGATGGCCTATTACGAAGGAGGTTTGTCCCTCTGACTTTCAGGGGCACAAGCTATCAAGCTTCTCATGTGGCGACATTTGTCCCGCTATAAGAGGGCAGAATGGATGGTGCCTGACCTGAAGGCCTTTAAATAAGGGATGTTTGGGATGCCATGAACCGCCATCTACAGCTGCTTCCTGAATGTCATGGTGGCATTGACTGGCTTGCTGTCGTGAAGTCATTGGCGTTTTCCTCCATCCCGGGGTGTTTTTGCCCTTTCCGAATGGTCTAGCAATGTTGAAGGCCTTTCTTTGGCTTGGGAGGTATTGGAAAATGCTCGGAGACTCAAGATGGTGCAGAAGTGGTGGAAGAGAGAGTTTGCTTTAACTCCCAACTTTCATGGAGAAGGTCATAGATCTCCGATGGAGCCGCTCTGCATCTTAGACTCTTGTGGCTTGGTGCCTTCTTTGGAGTCACATCGCAAAGGCGAATGTAGTCTCTTAGGAGGCTCCTCCCCCGATTTGGTCGAAGGGATAGAGGCGGTAGAGGCGAAGAAGCTGGTGTTGATGGCCTTTCTGGCACCGTGCCCTCCCGAAGGCTCTTTGCCTTACTCAAGGGTCTACTCTACCTCTGGGATGGTGTGGCTTTTCGACTGTCTTGGGAGGTGAGTTTGCCCATATAGTGCACCCCTGGTGGCGGTGGAACCACACATTCTCCATCTCCTGTTGTAAAGCCCAGCATCTTGTTGTCATGGTGGCTCGGAGCACTCCGATTGAGCTTTGCACTTGCATCGAGAACTGCCTCAATTTGTTGCCGAAGTCGAAGTTGTATTTCCCTTGTAATCAAATAACTTTTGATGACTTCTTCATTTGTAATATGTTGCCTTTGAAGGTTTAATAAATAAAGGGTTCTTTTGCTTTTATTTGCCCATCTTTGTTTCCTTTCCGATCAGGAGTTTCTAGCCCAGATTTCGCCCGGGGGTCTCCTGGTGGGGTCTGAGTCATAGTTGCTTGTAGATGAAGCACTTATGTGGGGTTCTTAGAAGGTTAACGCCTCTTTCCATTATCTTTGGTCTTGACCATGGATATAGGCCCTGGCGGCCTTCCATGGACCAATCCCCGATGGAGATTTCCGCTTGACAACTTGGCAAAGGGTAACATTTATGAAGGATCTTTATTATCGACGTAGAGTAATTACATCACTGGTAATACATCCGAAGGTTGTCGGAGTTCCATGTCCTTGGAATTAGGGTGCCGTCGAGGTTCTCTAGCTTGTAGGTCTCCAATCGTAGGTTCTTTGTGATCTTGTAAGGGCCTTTCCAATTTGAGGCTAGTTTGCCCTATGCCGTGGGTTTGGAAGCTTCAACTCGTCTCAAGACTAGGTCTCCTGGTTGGAAGACCTTGGATTTGACTTGGAAGTTATAGTAGCGAGCGACTTGTTGTTGGTGGGATGCCATCCAAACATGAGATCTTTTCCTTATCTTCTCAAGCAAGTCCAAGTTTTTTCAAAGCCGACGAGGGTTCTGCTATTCATTGTAGAGTTCGATCTTGGTTGAAGGCATGCCAATCTTCACTAGGATGACTACCTCGGCTTCAAAGGCGAGGTTGAAAGGGGTCTCTCCGATCGCGGTCCGAGAAGTTGTCCTACATGCCCATAGGATGTTATAGAGTTTCTCTATCTAGAGCTCTTTTGATCGGTCGAGTCTGGCCTTTAACCCTTTGTATGGTTGGTCACCTTGGCCTCTCCATTAGATTGCGGATGCACTCCGAACATAAGCCGGTGATCAATATGGAACTCCGAACAAAAATTCTTGAATTTTTGGTTGTCAAATTGGTGTCCATTATCGATAATGATGATTCGAAAAAATCTAAATCAGCAAATGATCGACTTCCAAACGAAGTCCTGAATCTTGGTCTTGATTATTTGAGCAAGGAGCTCGACTTCGATCCATTTGGTAAAATAGTCATAAACTTTCTCTATCCTGTTGTCTGCAAGAATGGTCTGAGGATGTTGATTCTCCACATGGCGAATGGGCAAGAAGCTATAAGGGACATCAGGGCGGTCGTGGGTCTCCTTTGGATGTTGGCATACTTCTAGCACTACTCGCAGCATTTGACTAGCTCGATGGCGTCTGCTTGCATAGTTGGCCTCTCCAAGAATCGTGAAGCATGTGATGAATCCTTTCATTTAGCTTGGTGTGAGGTGACCAGTTCACCATATAATAGGCTGCATCGATTGTATCTATCTAAAATACCTTAAGAAGCTATGTTTGTAGGCTTATACACCTAGCTTTCTCCATGAGAGTTTAGTTCATCCTCTCGGCTATCCCATTTTGTTGAGTTCTTCTTACTGAGAAATGCTTTTTGATGCTGTATTTCTCATACAAAACTTGAAACTTCTTATTGGTAAATTCTCCACCATTGTCTGACCGCAAATACTTCACGCTGCAATCCTATTCCTTCTCAACTTCTGCCTTCCAGACTTTGAACTTTGAGAAGACCTCTAACTTTTTCCTCAAGTAGATTCATATCTTTCTTGAGAAGTCATCTATCAGGATTAGGAAGTATCTCGTCCCGTTCTTGATCAAAATTGGGGCTAGTCCCCATAGTGTGCATAAGCTCCAGGTGATCTGCATTGTGTTGTATTGATGGCAAACTTTATCATGTGCTATTTGCCCCTCTGGCATGGCTCACAAATCTTTGGAACGTCATCATCCAGATCTAGGATCATCCCACTTTTGCTTAGCACCTTCATATCTTGGACTTCTATATGGTCCAGGCGGAAATGCCATAATCGATATGCATCCTACTAATCTTATGCTACAGCTACTATCTCAGATCGTCTAGTCACTACCGACCCCTCCATCCTATATAGGTTGTTCTTTGACCTCCTCCCTCTCATCACAACCATGGCTTTCTTGGAAATATTCAGATTCCACTTCTAGAACGGCTACTAAAGTTGTAGCCATGTCGCTCCAAGTATTCTAGTGACATCAGATTCTTCTTTAGCTCTGGAATATGCTTTACATTGGTAAGGGTCCACACCATCTCATAACATCCTCACTTTAATAATCCTAATACCAACCATCTTGCAAGGATGGTCATCTCCAAGTGTCACATTTTTTTCATCAGTTTTGGTGTATGTATCGAACTAAAATCGATTCGGTGTGTAGTGGTGAGAACAGGCTGAATCCAGGATCTAAATTTCTACGTTGCTCCTATAACCATCTAAACCATTAAGAGGTCATCCTCCACCTTGAGATTAGCCACAATACTTAGCGAATCAGAGCCTTTCTTTTCTCCCATGTTCTTCTTTCAAAGTGGGTAATCTCGCTTGAAGTACCCTATTTCATTGCACTTGAAGTGTCTGACTTCCTTCTTGCCCTTTCAAGACTTAGACCATCCCTTTTGCTTGCTTCTATCCTTCCCACTTCTGGATCTCTTCCTCAGGACCAAGCTCTCCTGAGGAGCTCCTTCTTTGGTCAACCTTTCTTTCTGCTCATTAGATCTGAGTACCGAAACTATGTCCTCATAAAATAATATCTCCTTTCCATACAGCAGCATCATCATCAATGGATCATAGGAAAAAGGTAGCGAGCATAGTAAGAGAAAACTCTTATCCTCATTATCCATCTTCACCCCAAGGTTTAGCAAGTCATTGCTTAACTGGTTGAACTTCTAGATGTGAACAACAATGTTTCTACCTTCTTGCATCCGAAAGATGTACAATCGCTTCTTCAACATCAACTTATTGCATATATTTTTTTCATATACATGATGTACAACTTCGACCACAAATCCTTGGGTGTCTTCTCTAACACCGAATACAATGCCGAGTCTGCCAAATAGTTTTTAATGGCCGAATATGTCCTCTTCTATAAAGACTTCCACTCTATATCCGTCAAACCTTTCGACCTATCTTTGAAGGCCAAATTCAATTCATGCTAGGCCAAAAGATCCTCCATCATAACCATCCATATTTAAAAAAAAAAATTTCATCAAATTTCTCGAAATCATCTTTTAACCTATTGCTCATGGTGGCACCTAACACAATCACAGCAATCCAAAAGGTAGATTCAAGAAGATACCTTGAAAGAGGGTGTGCAGAATTTTTTCTTTCTTTGACATATCACTTCTTCTTTTCTTCCATGCTTGTCTTAGCTTTGATACCAATTATTGGAGTTCTTCCTAGAGGTGTGGAGACCTAGAGATCAGCAACCAAGCACCCAAACAACTGGGTGTGGATGTCTTGGACAGCTAAGAAGAGGGAGCGGCAAGAAGTTGGAGGCACACCCTTATCCAAACTGCTAGTTGGAGGTGCTAGGGTTTTCTTTTTTGGATCCCGTGTCCTCCCTCTTTGAGTCTTGCATCCTGGCTATCTAGGTCTCATGCTCCTCAAGCCTCTAGATGGATGCCCTAGATTTATGCCCCTTCTCTTTGGGTCTTGCATCCCGGATGGATGGTTATCGCATCCTCTTTTGCTAGGTCTTGGAGGTGGTGTGAGAAAGAGAGAAGAGAGGAGAGTTTTGGGGGGAAGTTATTGATTGTTCTTACATTGAATCAATACATAAAGAGGCATTTATACAACGCTTTCATGATTTCTAATTAAATTAGAAATCATTTTCTGATACAAATAGAAAACTTAATAAACCTAATAAATTCTAGCTCAAAAACTTTCATGACTAAGTCTATATATGAAAGCACTCATCCAAGCTTATGTACACCCATAACTTGCATGCTCACACCCCTTTGAGCTAAACCCAGCCCAATAGTGACTTAGCCCCTTAAGGCCTCCTAAACTTGGATCTCAAGTATGTGAAGGCTGAATATCTCCATTCTAGGATTCAAACCAGTCCTAGACTCATGTAGCTAATGTCCTAATTCCTCTTCTAGCATCCCAAAGTCTTGGGAACACCACACATAAGTTTACATGCTCTGTATTTGGAGGCACTCGACGAAGATCCTTTTGTTGTAGTCATTGCTGCCTAAAGTGGTGAGATGGGAAAGGGAATCAGCGTGGGTGTTTGTCGATCTGGATATTTGCTGCACTTCTAGAGTCCAAAAGGATGTTGTCATTTTCTTTACCTTCTATAGGTATCTCATCATCATCGGTCCTCTGGCCTCGTACTCATCCCGAACCTATCCAACGATAAGCTGTGAGTTAGTGAAAATCTTGATGTCTCATATCCTGAGTTTCTTGGTAAGACGAAGTTCAACAATCAGCACTTCATACTCAGCTTTTTTATTGGAGGTCCTGAAGCGAACCGAAAGATGTACTCAGTCACGACTCCTTCTGGGCTTGCAAGTATAAGCCTAGCTCTGCATCCTTGTGCGTTCGAAGCTCCATCAACATGCAGGATCCACTGAGGGGCTTCACCATCCTTGGATCTTGTCGAGGATGGGATTGCGACATCCTCGGATCTTGTTGAAGATGGCTTCGGAAGGTCCTCAAAACTCGTCATGGGCAACTCCAGAAGGTCCTCAAATCTTGTCGAGGATGGCTTCGGAAGATCCATGGATCTTGTCGAGGGCAATTACAGTAGGTCCTCGGATCTTATCGAGGGAAGCTGCTTTGGAGCCTGGCTTTCTAGAGACCTCCTCATTGGAGACAGTGCATTCCATGAGGAAGTCGGCCAGCACCTGAGCTTTTATTGCTGATCGGGATCAAAAGTCGATGTCAAACTCTCCAAGCTCTATGGCCCATTTCATCATTTTTGCCCGAGGTGTCGGTCCTTCAAAGGATCACCTTTAAAGGTTGATTGGTAAGGACGACCATCGCATGGGCTTGGAAATAAGGCCGTAGGTGCTACATGGAGACAATCAACGTATAGATAAGCTTCTCCACTTTGGAGTATCATGTCTCCACATTCTGAAGGAGTTTGCTTGTATAGTACATGAGTTTCTAGATCCCTACGTCTTTTTGGATCAGGATTGAACTAACCATATTAGTAAAATAGCTAAGTATAATAATAACTACTCATCATTTTTGGGTTTGGATAACAGTGGTGGCGAACTGAGTTATTGCTTAAGCTCTTCGATGGTTGCTCAACATTCAGCTGTCCACTTGAAGGTCTTTGCCTGCCTTATTGCCTTAAAGAAGGAAAAGCACTTTCAGCTAATTGGAAGATGAACCGACCGACGATGGCTACTCGTCCTGACAGGCTTTGGATCTCACACTTGGTGGATGGGATGTTTTAGGTCAAGGAGCGTCCGAATCTTTTCAGGATTGGCCTGTATCCCACATTGGGAGACAGAAAGCCAAGGAATTTTTTCGACGCTACTCTAAAAATGCACTTATTATGATTCAGCTTCATCCAATGTTGGAGTAACTCGATGAAGGCTTCTCGAAGGTCCGCAATATGTCGATCGACTTTTCGGCTCTTCACGAGCATGTCTTGACATAGACCTCCATATTGTGGCCTATTTGATGCTTGAACATCTTGTTGATGAGTTGTTGGTACATTGCCACTGTATTTTTTCAAATCGAAAAGTATCGTTTTATAACAATACAGACCTCTGTCAGTTATCAATGTAGTTTTCTTCTCATCTTTGGGTACCATCTAAATCTGATTGTAACCGAAAAGGCAACCATGAATCTTGGCAACTGGTGGCCTAAGGTGGTATCGACGAGTTGGTCGATCCTTAGGAGAGGGAAGCTAACTTCGAGTAAGCCTTGTTGAGGTCAGTAAAGTCAATGCAGATTCTCTACTTGCCATTGGGTTTTTTAACTATTACGATATTGGATATCCATTCTAGGTATTATACTTTTCAGATGAATCTCATCATCAATAACTTATCGACATTCTCGTTGATCGCCTGCTATTGCTCTGGGCAAAGCTCCTCTCCTTTTGGCACATTAGGCGATACTCTATACTCACGTTCAATTTATGAACAATGACATCCGAAGGAATGCTCGATATATCCGCTGTCGACCAGGCGAAGACATCCTCTTGCTTAAAGGAAGGCCACTAATCGGTTCCTATGCCCTAGGAATAGCTCGGAGCTGACTCGAATAGTCTTCATTGGGTCATCTCTGAAGGGGACTATGATGAGCTTTTTTATTTGTTCCCTCAAGACTCTCATGCTTCTTCCCGGTGATCCTTGATCGGTATAGCCTTTGTCAGCCTTTTGCCCTTTATTGTGGTGAGAAAACACTTGCGGACGAGCATTTGGTCTCCATGGACTTCATCGACACCTTTGCAAGTTGAAAATTTCAGCACTAGATGATACGTGGAGACAATCACTCAGAAGACATTGAGTCCCCATCGTCCTAAGATGGCATTATAGGCTGAAGGTATGTAGATGACAAGGAACATCTGGTGCTCAGTCCTCTATTGTAGCTCTGTTTTGATGGTCATAGGTAGGATGATTTTTTCTTCTACCGCCAAGGAGTCTCTCGAGAACCCGACTAAGGGAGTGCTTATCCACTTCAATAGGTCTAATGGAAGTTTCATTTTCTAGAATACATCATAAAACAAGATGTCTGCAGAGCTTTCATTATTGATAAGGATTCATTTTACATCAAAATTTGTCACCATAGAAATAACGATGGCATCATCATGAGGAGTCTAGACTCCCCGAACATTATCATTAGAAAAGGATAAAATCGCCCATCCACTGCCTTTCGGGCTCTCAATCTGGTCGCCTTTGCCCAAGCCGCCTTCGAGACCTGAGATCACATGGATCACCCTGACAGTCGGTTGATTGCCAGTGCCGCCCTCTTCAGCATGGCGTTGTGGCTCCCCTTTAGGCTCCCTATCTTGTTGCCTCCAGACAAATTTTCTAAGATAGCCTTTACGAATGAGAGCTTTGATCTCATCCTTTAGTTGGAAGCATTTCTTTATATCATGATCATGGTCATAGTGGAAGTGACAGTACTTTTGCTTATTTTGTCAGGTTGAAAGAGACTTCATCAATAAGGGTCGGTGGAGATACTCTTTGCCCATGATTTTTATGAGGATCTGGGCTAGAGGGGCAGTCAACGAGGCATAGTTATTATAGTGCCGAGGGGGGCTCCTCTACCTCAGAGCCTTCGATGGTCGGGAGGACTCTGGTGCCTTGATGATTTGACGTGCATCCTCCCGCACGTGCTTCTTCTTGCTAAGGATCTAGCCCCCTTCATGCCAACACGCCATGCGACCCTCCTCGATCTACATATACTTATGGGCCTGGGTCAGGAGATCGGTAGTTCCTCAAATATTTCTTGTCGAGGGAGAAGATGAGGCGCTTGTTGTGGAAGCCTCACTTTAGGGCCGACATAGTGATGGCCTCATCCAAACTATGTACCTATAATATGGCTGCATTGAAGCAGACCACATAGTCGTGCAGGAATTTTTCCTCTTCCTGGTGAAGGAAGAATAGGCTATTTGAAGTCCTCGACTAGACTTGGCTGTTTTCAAAATGAGCGGCAAAAAGATGTCTGAGCTGCTCCAAGGAGGAGATGGACCTCGACTGGAGTCCAAAGTACCATATCCTAGCTGTCTTGTTCAGGATAGTAGGGAAGGCTAGACAAAGAAGGGCATTAGATGTGCCCTGAAGCATCATGAGATCTCTGTACCCTACCAGATGGTCCAGGGAATCAAAGGAGCCATCATATGGCTCCACCATAGGTATCTTGAATTGATGGGGGATCGAATCCTGGAGGATCCAACGAGTGAAGGGTGGCTGGGAATGAAAGCCAAAGGCCTCTTCGTCCCTTCCGCCACCCATCTAGATCTGGCTTAGTCTGTGCTTGATCTTATGGACCTTTTGCTTAAGGTTCTCCTCATAATAGGACTTCTCTAGATAAGGGGTGTTCCCCTCCGTTGAGTCTCAACTAGAGGAGGTAGGAAATCTTTGGCATTGCACCCTACGAATGGACCCATGGTGAGATGGCGATCGTCAAGTTGCCAAGCCGTCTGATGATTCCCATGTGGAGGGTTCTCTAGGTCCATGGAGGGGTCTCGATGATTGTGTCGAGACGGTGCCACCAAAGGGGTGGGCGTAGGAGGTGGCCACTGCTCCACCACTTACTATAGATGCTAAACAGCATTGGTGAGAACTTAGACCTGTCGGACCATGTCACCGAATTGATGGGGGTCTACAACCATGGGCGATTGCATTTCCTCCACAAGCCTGTTGGAGGCGGACGGCTGAATGGCCCTGCCTTGACTCCTCTGGGCTAACTACTAGCGAGAGGCAATGGAGCGATTTTGACGTGGCATTCTTTGCTTTCCTCAATTGGATAGCTAATGCCATCCTTCCTCTAGCACTAGACTATTGCATCAAGGCTCCAAGGAGCTAACATGGCTGCTGAGTGGTTGTCGGAAGATGGTGAGGATCGCGGCACCGAGAATCTGTAAAAGAAAGTCCATGCATCGAGAGTTTTTCAATTGGAGACTCTCCAATGTTTAAGTTAGCTGGAGCTTTAAGCACAGTGGAGGAGAGAGAGAAGAATAGGCTAAGTAGCATGGAGTTATGTTATGTTGTTGTTGCCCAGAGGTAGCAACCCAAGGGGGGGTGAATTGGGTTCTTATAAATTTTAACCAAATTTTCTTTTTAAACAAGTATGTGCTTTGATTTTAACTTAAGTGGTGTGGTTGAAATGTAAACAATATAAGCGGCAGCAATTTTAGGATAAGCAAATGCTATGAAGGAATTTGAAAGCTAATCTAAACAAATAATAAAGCAAGTGAAGCAAGAATTGAAAGCACAAAACAAACACACAAGGTTTTATAGTGGTTCGGAGCAACCCACTCCTACATCCGCTCTCCAAGCTTTTCTTGAGATTTTCACTATAATCTACTTTTGATTATAGTGTGTTTATTTTTTCAGGCTCACAAATAAATCTAGTTGATTTTTACAGGAGTACCAATCAAAATCTTACACTAATAATTTTTTGAGATCACTATTAATTCGATTGATTTTTTGGGCTCACCAATCGAAACCTATAATATCCAATTTTGGGCTTGGACAAGCCAAATCCACAAGTTTCTTTCTCTCAAAGAAACTTGAAAAGAAATAAAAAATACAAGTAAAATTTTAGCACAATATAAAAAATAGAATTTAAGCTCTTTTAAATCCTAAAGAGGAAGTCGATGATGTACTTGATTGAAGCTTGGCTTTTCTTTAAATTATGCTTGAGAGGATGTAGAAGATGTTGGAGAAGATTGCTTTGAAGGCTCGCTGAAATCTGTGTACAATTTTTCTCTCTTTTTTCTTCTTTGGATATTCAATGTTCCTCACCGAAAATAAAAGAATCTCTCTTTAAATCCATTTCTTATTGTTTTTCAATTGATTCTCCATCTTTAAATATCTTTAGAGATTATTGGAGTGAGAGTTCTAGCCATTGGGAGCTCTGAAATAGCCATTGGGGTCGAAAAATAGCTATTGTAAAACTATCCGTTGAAGGCTGTCCGTGCAAAATGAGACCTTTCAATTTTTATGAGATCTCTTATCAGATTTCGAGACCTCTCGATTCTGAATCGAGATGTCTCGCGGGGATCATGAGATCTCTCGAAAATCCTACGAGATCTCTCGCTCTTAGAGCATAGAAACTGAATTTCTATCGTCTGAAATCAAGAGTTCTCGAGATTCTCTCGAGACCTCTTGAAATTATGCTAGAACAGTGCTTGAGGCATGCCAGTCCACTCGAGAGCTCTCGAAAAATTTTTGAGGCATTTCGAAAATTGCTCCAAGGCTATTTTGAGAAATTTTTTGCATCAATCAAGAAAATTTAATTTTTATTTGATTTCTACTTTATATCTTTCTTGTTTTGATCAAAGAGCTCTCTTTCTTCTAATTTTTGAAAGCTTAGAAAAAATTTTTTCTTTAAGAATCTTGACTTGATGAATTTTTGTAGATCTTTTTTTGAAATGATTCTGCAATTTAAATACCTGGAAAGACCTGCATCCTCTTATAAAATACATGGTTAAATACTCAAACACTTAAAATTTGACAATCATCAAAATCAATCATGGGATCAACAATCTTTTTCTTTTTGATGATGATAAAATTTTGAGTATATGCATAATAAAAATAAATAATATATTTCAATGCATTTTGCTAATATGTATCATGAAGATATGAAGTACTAGATCAAACATATGAATGCACACTTCATGAATATTTCAATTAATCTTTAAAATATTAAAACTTTAAGTTTCTTAAGCATCAATCCTTTAAGCATATACTCAACATACTTCTCCTCTTTTTTGACAACATCAAAAAGCTCATGAGAAGAAACAAGAAAAATTATCAAAATTAATATTAAAGCTTTAAATTGAGAGATATATCAAATTTATAAAGTCAAATCGAAGAAATCATCTCTCCTTTTAAAATAAAATAACTTTCTTTTAAAAAATTTAGCTTGAGTTTAAATAATAAAGGCTCTCCTTCTTTGTAAATGAATATGATCTTTTTTAATCTGATTTTCAGATATGCACTTTTAAGCTTTAAAGAGAATAGAGCTTTTCAAAGAATTTAATCATGAAATCAAGCATAGTATATTCTTTAATATTCAATCTTTTTTTCTTAAATATTTCAGTCAATTAAGTTCGAAAAAAATATATATTGAGAATAAAGCAAAAATAAATAAATTTAGTTAAATTTATTGCTTTGAGTAAAAATTACTTCAATATCAATTATTCATAAAAATTTTGCACTACACATTAAAAATTTAGTATTAAATTTGAATTCTCAAATGAGTTTCAAAATTATGTTTAAAAATTTATTTCTTGGAGTAAGAAAATATTTTCAAATTTTATTTAACTTCGACTAATTTTTTAAAAATAAAATAGAGTAATTAAAACATGCATATCAAATTAAATAAATACGATAAAGCTCAATCTAAGAAGTTCATAAATCAATTGATTGAGAGCTTAAGATCAAAATCATCAATCAAATTAAAATGAAAGGCATTTCTCTTCTTATTTTAGAGATACTAAGAAATTATTTTTCTTAATATTTCAATAACATTATCTCTTTCTATTTTTCATAATTTTGGCTCAATTATTTTAGCTTACAAGATTATCTCCCCCTATTTTTCATAATTTTGGTTCAATTATTTTAGCTTACAAGTTTTTTCTTCCTTTTTCTTTCAAATCAAGCATATTTAATATGAATTTAACTACTAAATTCAGATTTTCTAAATTTAAATTTTTTTTTTAATTTTAAAGTTCTTTTTAAAATAAATGATCAATTCTTCTTTAATATTTTCTCTTTCTTACTTTAGCAAACAAACTCATTTTTTTGAAAGATTGTCTTGATACCAATTAAACTGAAATTAAGACTAAATCATGATTTTTTTGATAGTTTAATATTACTTGAAGATCAATTTATAAGTTCAGTTTGATACCAATGATTTTAGTTTTAAATTGATAAAGATGAATTAATTCAAATCAAATAATTTGAGAATTTTGAATTATAAATCAATTTAAATTGATATTAGCAAATTAGTCAAGGCAAATCGTAAAAAAATAATTTTTTTTGTTATTCTTTAAAAAGATCATCTCTTTCTTTTCTTAAGAAATATCAAGTAATCAGATACAAAAAAAGTATGTATTTTTAAATTTATTTTAAATGATATTATATCAAACATATAGCTATGCAAAATCAGATTTGAAACAAAAACATTCTCTTTTTTTCTTTTTTATCGAAAGATAAATAAATCAAATACATGACAAATAGCAAGCTATTTGATGCTAATTACTTAAAACTAAAGTCCTCTTTAAAAGTTTAGCATTAAAGATAAATGAAAACTTTTTTAAAATATCTTGCTTGATATCAACTTCAAAAGATTCAAGAAGATCATTTTTTCAAATTTAATTTTTAAAATCAATCAATTAAAATAAAATAAGAATGTTCATCAATAAGTTCTTTTTTAAGAAAAGAAAGGACAATCAAATCAAAAATCAAGAAAGATATTTAAATCAATTTGAGAAATCAAACATTAATCAATTGGAGGGTTTCGATAATCAAATAGGTTAAGATCAAATCAAGGAAAAACTAGATGAAGGCTCTATATGTTCAATTTAACAAGGAAGTTTTGAAATTCTTAAGGGTTAACCTAAGATGCAATACAGATGACTACATCAAGCACTTAATTATAATTTTTTTAGAATATTTTAATATTTAAGCATCTTATGGGGGATTGTCGAACTTAGTTTTTCTTATGAATTTAGTAATTAAAATATTTAAACCAATTAAGCATCTCTTAGTTTGAATTCATCAAATATAGAATTGATATGGGGAGACTTAAAGTATCAAGCTAAATTTCAAGTTTAATCATTTCAATCATTGATATATAGAGAAAAGTATATTAATTTAAAAAATAAAGTATTCAAATTATTGCAAGCATTAAAATCAATCAAATAATGATGGCATGAGGTGAGAAAAATTTAGATTTTACCAAACCTTATCATCCATCTAATTTTATTTTCAAGGCATCCCATTCATAATATTTTTCTTTTTTCATTCCATTGGATCTTTGATGTACCTACAAAATTATTTACTAGATTTTGGTATCCAAGTCATCTTGGATCCATTGAGGTTAGAACTTACAATTTCTTTTGAAATTCATATTTGCTTTATCAAGGCTTGGTCAATTCTTTTAAAATTGCATTTCAAAATTTTATGGTCAATTTGATTACATTTAAAGTATTTAATAGTATGATCTTTAGTTGAAACTTTTGTAAAAATATTTCTAGCATTTTGCTGCTTTCTAGAAATATTAAAACTAGTTTCTATTTTATTAAAAACAGTCCCATTAACTTTTACCATAGATTGAAGATTTTGAAAACTAATGGTAAATTATTTAATAATAGATTTTAAAACTTCAATCTTTCTTCTTAATTTTTTGTTTTCTTTCAAGAGATCTTTCTTTTCATTTAAAAGATTTTCATTTTCTTTAAGGAGAATGTTAAAGTATCATTATCCTTTTTAAGCTTCATATTTTCTTTAACTAAAGAATTTTCAGATTTAATCCATTCTTTTTTTCTTTAGCCAAAGTATTCTTTTCTTTCAAGATATCTTCTTTTTCACTTAAAAGCTCATTCTTTTCTTTAGCTAAAAAAAAATTTAATTTTTTAAGTTTTTTTTATTTTTGAGTCTTAATTTTTTAAATTCATTCATTAATTCGTTAAAGGCTTTAAATAACTCATCAAATGTAAAGTCGGAAGAATTTTCAAGATTTACCTCATTTGTATTAGCCATGAGGCAACGATTGGAGATATCTTCTTCCTTTTTTATTTTTTTTTCTATGCTTTGCTCTCCCTCAATTGATGCTTTCTTTTTTTTTATTTCTTTTTCTTCTTTTTCTTTTCATCCTCATGAGCCATAAGGTATATATTGGGGTGAGCTTTCTTATCTTCTTTGAAGCTTGATATTTCTTCTTATTTTACTCCTTCAAAAATAGTTTTCAATTTCTTCCAAACTTGTTTTGCTGAAATGCAAGAAGAAATTAGATTAAACTTATTTAAATCTAATGAACAATAAAGCATATTTAAAGTCTTAGCATTTAGTTGGGCTATTTCTTTGTCATGCTTGATCAATGCATTGGTCATATGTGAGCCATCTATTATAATTTTTCATAACTTATAATCATGTGCTTGTATAAAGATTTTCATTCTAGCTTTTCAATAGATGTAATTAGAACCATTAAAAAATGAAGGTCTATCTATAGAATAACCTTCATTAAATAAAGACTCTATTTGGATTGTCAAAATCTTTAGCTCTAGACGATTAGGTCAATAATCAATAATAGAGTACCTGCTCTGATACCAATTGTTGCCCAGAGGTAGCAACATAAGAGGGGGGTAAATTGGGTTTTTATAAATTTTAACCAAATTTGCTTTCTAAACAAGTATGTGCTTTGATTTTAACTTAAGTGGTATGGTTGAAATGTAAATAATATAAGCAGTAGTGGTTTTAGGATAAGCAAATGCTATGAAGGAATTTGAAAGCTAATCTAAACAAATAATAAAGCAAGTGAAGCAAGAATTGAAAGCACAACACAAACACACAAGATTTTATAGTGGTTCGGAGCAACCCAGTCCTACGTCCACTCTTGATTACATTGTGTTTGTTTTTTCAAGCTCACAAACAAACCTAGTTGATTTTCACAGGAGCACCAACCAAAATCTTACACTAATAGTTTTTCAGAATCACTATTAATCCAATTGATTTTTTGGGATCACCAATCAAAATCTATAATATCCAATTTCGAGCTTGGACGGGCCAAATCTCCAAGTTTCTTTTTTTCAAAGAAACTTAAAAAGAAATAAAAAATATAAGTAAAGTTTCAGTATAATATAAAAAATAGAATTTAAGCTCTTTTAAATCCTAAGGAGGAAGCCAATGATGTGCTCGATTGAAGCTTATCTTTTCTTCAAATTATGCTTGAGAGAATATAGAAGATGTTGAAGAAGATTGCTTTGAAGGCTCACTAAAATCTATGCTCAACTTTTCTCTTTTTTTTTCTTTAGATATTTAATATTTTTCATCGAAAATAAAAGAATCTTTCTTTAAATCTCTTTCTTATTATTTTTTAATTGATTCTTCATCTTTAAATACCTTTAGAGATGATTGGAGTGAGAGTTCTAGTCGTTGAAAGCTCTGAAATAGCCGTTGGGGTCAAAAAATAGCTGTTGCAAAAGTATCCGTTGAAGGCTGTCCGCATAAAATGAGATCTCTCAATTTTTTACGAAACCTCTCATCAGATTTCAAGACCTCTCGGTTCTGAATCGAGACGTCTCGTGGGAACTGTGAGACTACTCGAAAATTCTATGAGATTTCTTGCTCTTAGAGCACAGAAATTGAGTTTCTATCGTCTGAGACCGAAAGCTCTCTTGAGATTCTCTTGAGACCTCTTGAAATCATGCCAGAACAGCGCTTGGAGTGTGCCAGTCCACTCGAGAGCTCTCAAAAAAATTTTGAGACATCTCAAAAACTACTCCAAGACTATTCTGAGAAATTTTTTGCATCAATCAAGGGAATTTAATTTTTATTTGATTTCTACTTTATGTCTTATTTTGGTGAAAGAGCTCTCTTTCTTCTGATCTTTGGAAGCTTAAGAAAAATCTTTTCTTTAAGAATCTTGACTTGATGAATTTTTGTAGATCTTTTCTTGAAATGATTCTTCAATTTAAATACCTGGAAAGATCTATATCTTTTTATGAAACACATGGTTAAATACTCAAACACTCAAAGTTTGGCAATCATCAAAATCAATCATGGGGTCAACAGTTGTCTTACCTCTCGGGATCCTCTTATTTATCTCTTTATATAGAAAATCATCGAAGTTTGTCGCATCCCTAGCCCATAGGCTGATGAGGTAGGTAGCATGATTTTCTGATTATGGGCGTTCACTGGACGAGTACCTACCAGGTTTATTAGTCATAGACGTCTACCAAATGGGTGCCTATCAGATTTGTTAGTTATGGGCATCTATCGGCCCACATCTCTAGGATATCAAAAGATTCGGCGATGACTCACATGGCTAAGAGGACAGGGTTAGAGTTAGGGTTCAGCTGAGGATCGCCGCAACCATGTCCTATCTGGATCCCATTTCGTGGTCTTCTGATGTCATTAGCATGATCCCTACCTGAAGATCGATCCGACTCTATCCCAGAGGTTAAGGGGTCGTCTCATTGTGTTGGTCTCGAATCTCGTATTCGGGATTTGCCTGTGTTGTCAGTGGAATACTGGTGATAGAGTCGATGAATGAGTGCCCATTGGATCAGTTGGCACTTGACTAGGGGGTTGAGCTAGATCCAAGGGCAAGCTTTAACCTCCATTTGAGAGGCGGTCACCTGTCTGATGTTGTCTTTGCCGGCACCGAGCTTCTTTTGGAGTGTGGGCCTCGAGGATCTCGATTTGGATGGGTTACCCCCACAACAAAACTCATAAAGCAAATAAAATATACTACAAGATATAATAATTATATATTTTTTAAATAAGAAGGCAAAAATATCATCATCATTTTTTTATTTTTTTAAAAGATCGGAGGAAAAAAATTCCAAACAATGGTGGCTCAACCAACAACTTTCTTCTTCGCATATACGCATCAGCTTCAAGCAGATCATTAAATCACCAGGGATTGAAACAAGAGACATGAATTGAAAGTTAATTGTATCTTTTGCACTCTTCTTTGACAACCAATTGTCATCATTTTTTTTATGATATTTAGGCTGTCTTGATTAATTTGAACTATGCAGCTAAAATACTAGCTTAAACCAAGCAGATATGCCTCATATTGAGCACTCCAAGGTCAGAATTAGGTCATTCTAGCATTGAGCTGGCTTGCACCATTGAGCTAGAGTATGAAATGAATGACAGTCATGGGACAACCGGTTGAGATCTTCAAAGTAGACTGTTGGTTCTGAATTCTCAACCAATCCCTCGGACTAGTCCTGCAAAACTACAAAGATAGAAAAGCCCTTTCGAGGAAGGATTTCTGATGGTGGACCCTTCGATGTCTAAATCAATCTCTATGAAAGCAAATAAAAGAGGTATGAGCGCTGATGGAGAAGAGAGGTGGTGTCGAGTATAAAGTATGAAAGACTAATAATGGAGGATGGATAGTGGAAGGTGGAGCATGGAGAATAAAAAATGGAGAATAATGAACTTGGAGAACTCACAACTTTGTGGAGTTGAATTTTAGTATGTATGGAGTCCATCTCTGGAAGAGGGCATGCAAGATAGGTGCTCACTTACCTGGAAGGTTCGGAAGAAAAGAGTTTATAGATAAAAATGGGTACCTATCACCTTCAGGGACGTGCACCGTTCATCAAAGAGAAGTGGCTTTGGAGACGTACTTAGATTGTTAAGGAATAACGACATACCCATCCAAAGATTGTTGGGATCACCGATCTCACTTGGTGGTAAAGAGAGTAGAGGAGCGAATAGTCAGACCATTTGTCATTTTGCAAGCAGAAGGCTCTAGAACTCCTCTAGCATAGTTGTAAAAGAACATGTGGCAGGGGTTGGACAATCACTCCGTCGCCCTCTATCAGGAACACATATCAGGCTGCTACTAGATCGTCAGCATCATGGTGGGTAGTCCATCTTAGGATGTATCAGGAGTTGCTTTTTTGCATTTTGACTTTTGTACCAGGAGGAGATAGAAGATAGAAAGGAGGAAGAGGAAGATTTTACAATAATGGATATATATATATAAAGAGAGATAGAGCCAGACTAGAATCAGATTGATCGAATTTAGACTCAGATTTGGTCAAGTCAAAATTTTATAATAGGTATTCTACATCAATGATACAAGCCGTTAAATATGATCTACCAATTCAAAACTACTTGCACACAAAAAAATCATATGATTTGGGGACTCCTAACCTATGCATCAAGTAATCAAAAATTGAATAGTCTAAATAAAATTGAATTTGATATATTTTTTGATCACTTAATCTATAGGCTAGGAGTCTTCAAATCATATGATTTTTTTGTGTGCAAGCAGTTTTGATCTAGCAGATCATATTTAACAGTTTGGATCATCGATGTACTAATTTTGATTTGACCGAATATGAGCTCAAATCCGATCAACCTTATCCAAGTCTGTCCCTATATATATATATATATATATATATATATATATATATATATATATATATATATATATATATATACACACACACACACATATATCCATATATATATATATATATATATATATATATCCATGTATGTATGTATACATATACACACACATATATATATATCTATGTATGCATGTATGTATGTATACATATACACACACATATATATACATATGTACATATATGTACATATACATATATACATATGTATGTATATGTATATATACATATGTACATGCATGCATACATACATGCATGCCTATATATATACATACATGACTATATACATGCGTCCATACATCCATACATGCCTACATACATACATGCCTATATACATACATACATATGTATACATACGTACATACGTATGTATATATATATATATATATATATATATATATATATATATATATATATAATTTACTGGAATGAGAATAAATCTAAAGATACCACAAAAGTTATTCTGTTTGTTATTTTTATTTTAAAATTGCATATACTTTAAATCAGTATTTGATTATCGAAATATAAAAGATGTTGTTGTCATTTAGTCAGCATGGTGTTCGATTTTGGAGTAAAATTTTTTTTGTTTGATAAAACCATCTCACATACTTGGATGTATTTTTCAGTATCTTCGGGTGCCAAAAAGCAAATATACCAAAAGATACGAAAATGATGATAAAATTAGAAATATTTTTTAAAATAAAAATAATTTTAGGGAGGAGGAATGTGAACCGGTACGTGGCTCAATTGCGATTCGGTTGCTTGCACGTTAGTGAAGAAATATGAAATATTGGCTAAAAACTACGAGTAGGCCCACTAATCTTATTTAAAATTGCCCCTAATCTAGATTATAGAGTGCAAAGACGAGGTATCGGAGCACATGCTGTGCACGTGAGATCAACCCGAGCGATAAAAGCGAATTTGGGTTGGGTGCACGTGATAGTCGGGTTGGAGGGGGCCTTAGGTCTCACGTCTTGGCCTTATTTATGCCTAAACCATGAGCGTACATAAGTTCACGCATTTATTGCGTGCCTAGAAGATATGAATAGTTTATTCAAAACTCAATCAAATCTTAATATTTCAATTTGAATTTGGTTTCATTAAAAAAATATTTAAAATTAATTTAATTTGAATATTAACCAAATTATATTGGAGTTTGAGACCAAATTTTAATTATAAATAAAAAATATAATTAAAATAATTTAATATAGTAAATTATTTTAAATTATTAAATTAATAATATATATTATAAATAAATATATATTATTAAGAAATATATTCAACTAAGCTTTTTAATTTTTGAATTAAGTTTTTTATTTAAATTTAATTTAAAAAATTATTCGAATTTAACTTAAGCTTGATAATAATCAAATCAAGTTAAGTTAAATAGCTCACAAGCTGCTCTGATTTTTTTTTAAAAAAAAATTATATTTTTATTAGATAAAAATATAAAATATAATCCAAATGTGCTGTGTGAATATGGTCTCTACTGTCTTAACTAATTTGTACCTTGACTAGTTATTTTTTATCTAAAGCCAAGATTATTATCTAAAATTGTGAGTTAGTTCCCAAAACAATGAATCAAATTGATGCTAGAATAACAATTTTTTTATAAATATATAAAACAATTCAAATTCCTCATGTTGACACGGGATGCTATCGGCTTGACTGCTTAACAATTTGAGTAACTATTTGATTTAGTTTAAACTTGAAATTACAATTTAAAATTGATGATTTCCTTCATTTTTTTAATGAAATTTGATAATGATTGATCAAGAAATTTTTTAATTATCTATATTCAAAATTTATAATTTATAAAAAATCTTTCAATAATTGAATTGGATAACAAGTGATATATTACCTAGCCATCCCGGCGCTAAACGAGGTGGGCTAAAAATAAGATACCCAACAATTTAGGTTCTCGAAAAATATACTAACATTTGATAAAACTTTTAACTTATATATCGCTGTGTCATTGAAAAAAAAAGGTAAAGCCAAACCATTTTGTTAACCTATGTTATTACATAATTTATGACCCAGTATGATTTAGCAAATTATATAGCTACAAGATGTCCCGAGTTGCTTCGGTGGTGTGTGAGAGATGGAGATCGTGAGTTAGATTTCTTTTTCTTTTTTTTTTTTAATTTAAACTTTAATTATTCTACTTTTGTAAGACATTTGACGTGAGCACGCATGTCTTAGCTTCATGTGAAACATCGGACCCACAAATACCGATGACAAGGTTTTGGTACAGGTGCGGTCACGGGAGTGCACGGTGCAGTAAGCTTAATTCTCAATAGAATAGACTCGTAAAGTAAATAAAATATACTGCAAGATGTAATAATTATATTTTTTAAAATAAAAAATAAAAATATCATCATTCGTATCTCTTTTTTTAAGATAAACCAACTTTCTTCTGGACTACTCGATATGCATCAGCTTCAAGCAGGACCATTAAATCAGGAGGAATTGAAACCGAAGACATGAATTGAAAGTTTTCATGATGAATTGTGTGTATCTTTTGCACTTTTTTTGACGGCCAATTGTCACCATAATTTTTATGATATTTAAGCTGTCCTGATTAATTTGAACTATTCAGCTCAAATACTAACTAAACTCAAACAGATATGCCTCATATTAAACACTCCAGAGCCAACCATTTCCTGATCTTACAAAGACCAAGTTGGGTCGAGCCAAACACTAAATCAAGTTGGGTTCAACTCAGACTCTAACCAAGATCAATTGGGTAGCCAGGTTTGAAACTGGATTTGGTTTTACTTATCATTTTTAATTTTGTTCTGAATTTATTTTTCTTTTTTTTTTGGAAAGATCTTGAACACAAGGTATAGTTCTAGTTTTCTTCTTTTTTTTTTTTAACATATTCTTTTCTAATATATTGGGTTTTCATCACAAGCAACGTAAAAACTAATTTAAAATAATCATCAACAACAAAAATATGGTCCTTTCTCGTTCTTACACTCAATTGAAATGTATGAACATGCATTTTTTTTTTTTTCTGTACGATTCTCATCTTAAATGTATTATTTTTTCCTAACGGGACATGGCATGTCTAATAAAATTGAAATATGGGAGGTGGATAAGAATTATATATATAATGGCATCTTAAAGTTTCTATGAACAAATCATAGTCTGCATGTGAAGTATTATCACAGACATCTGAGTCACCGATTGGAATATGCTCATTTCGACACCTGACATTGTTAGCCTAATAAGCAGACGTAAGTCATGCCAGCAACAGGGTCGATCTATTGGAGTTGGTTTCATAAACCAAAGATGGACCAAGGACCTAAGGTAGGAAGCTACCTGCATAAATTATAATAAAATAAATCACAAAATTCTTCTTAAAATTTATCTTTATTATATTTTTATCTAATAATTTAAAAAATCTATACTTACCCTGAAACATAATGATGTTACTAAAAAATTTTAAAATTTTTAAAAAATATCAAATTACATCTATGATAATGCCTTCTCGGTCCTCCACGAACATTTTGGACCTAGCCACCGCCGACTTGGACTTCTTATCATTATCCTGCCACCCGGTCCCACCTCCCTCAATATCATGGCGAACCCATGCATCCTCTCCATCTCTGGTGCGACCGACTCTTTGCCAATCTTATATCTGAGCTTCGAATTATTGTTTTACACCATCTCCTCCTCTATGCAACCCCCGACCATGCCACTCCCTTCGGCTAGTCCATCTCCTATGATCCCAATGCCCTCATCCTCCGACCTCTCCCGCCAAGAGTTGAAAATTTAAGACATGAATAATCATTATTAACTCATAAATTGCTCCTGACCATAGGATCATCACGAGGATGGTGATTGATCCGAAAGGTTGGTGTACAATCGCTTCTCTTTAGTAGATGAGTCTTGAGTCTACGGTGTGGAGACACCGAAGCGAGAGTACAGGTACTCATTAGAGAACGAGGGCACTGAGCTGACCACCTCGAGTAATCATTAGGGAGTCTACCTTCTCGTCAATGACTGACTCGATGCTGCAGTAGTGTGTCTAGTTCTTTGATCTGAGGTGCATCGACAGTTCACCTTGAGAATGTTATAGTTTGACTACACCATTACTCGATCTCCTAGCCATATGAAACCCTGAGGTGTATGTTGGCTATAGCATGTTCATTGTAGGAACTGGATGGCATCAAGATGGAATCTATCTACCTTGGTGGTAGAGGAGCAGCCCTATGATAATCATGAGAATCAAGTCCAGAAGCCCATGGCCATGGCAGAGTGAAATAATAGAAAGAGTTTCTATCGGACTCGAATCGAATGATTAAATCATATGACAGAAACTAGGGTTTGACGAGTTTACCTTAACCCTAATCTGATCGGGGCTCAACATAAAAGAACTGAATCACACAGGTAGCTGCACCAAGAGGTTCGTATTCAGCTCTGATGGGTTGCCACCATATACTACTAGGTGTCACTGGTGGATTTTGGGAGCAATTAGAATGATTTAGATGATCGATCATTCTAGCTGTTCGAATCAGAAGAGTTCTGATCCATCGAAAGGAGTTTCGATGATGTCGATGATAGAGATCATGACATATCCCATTACCATACAGAACTGAACCTAACTGGGTCACACAAATAAGGGTTTGAATCTGGTGATCATCAATTGAACTGATCCAGTTCAATTGATCTGAATGAGATTCAATTAGGTTCAAGAAAATCGTGCTAGCACTCGATTGAACCTAACGTTCTTCTTTTGCTATCATAAATAAGTTGTCCTATCTGAGCCAAAGGAGTTTGTGCTCAATCAGAGGCCTTCATATGGTCTGACTGGAGGTTGTCCAAGTCAGAAAAGGTTGTCTTATTTTATAAGACATTACCTGCCATTTTTGGTCACCTGCCATTTCTTATTCTTTGACTTTGGTCAAAAGTCTACCTTTGACTGGTCAAACGTTGACCATTGATACTTTGACTTTTGACCACATGTCATGCACCTATTGGAGAGCTGGTGGGGGCCTGTCCCCTTATCAGAACCTGGCAAGGAGGAGGGCGCATGCCACCCTAGGCGTGTGCCTAAGTTGGAGGCGCCTAGGAGTCCTTGTTGGACAAGGACTCCATCTCCTTTTTGGATTCCAATTAGAGTTCTTCTAAGAACCAACTTTGACTGATCTTAGGCACCCTCTAAGGAGGAATCCAAAGGACTATATTCCCACCAATCAGATTTAGATCTGATTTCACAAAAGATTGTGATTGGTTGGGAAGAAGAGGTGTTGGATCACAGCTAGTCTATAAATAAGACCATGTACCCAACTCAGATTGATATATGATTGAATAAGAGTTTCCATATGCTCCAAGGCTGCCTCTCCCCTCCTTCTCCACGCCAAACCACCTTCTCCCCTTGCTCTCCACGTCCAAAAGGAGTTTTGGATTTTTGCGGTGTGATTCAAGCAAGAGAAAGGCGATCAAAAGCAAGAAGGCTGCGCTGCTGCAAAGGACGACTGCTGATCTTCAAAAGGAGTTTTAAAGATCCTCTAGATCAGATCCAGATCTGATTTTTGGAGACGTAATAGAGAAGAAAAGGATCTTCAGATCCAGTCCGAGTGGATACCGGTAGAGGCCAGGCGCTTTCATGGCTAGATCCAGAACCTTCCACTGCATACAGGATCATCAACAGGGTAATAGGATTACCCAAATCAGGTAAATTAAATTTGATTTAATTTATCTTTATTTATTTTATTTATTAAAATAATATTAATCAGATCTGAAACATTCTAGATCTGATACAGATCAAAGAAAAAATTTTTGAAATATATCTCTTGATCTGATCAGATCTGAACGAACCTGGACCGAAAAATCAGGATTTTTCTTCAACTCTCCCCGATGGCCTCGCCCACCATAATGCCATAAACTTCATCACGAGTTTCACTGCATCCCCATCCTCCTTCCCTCACCTCTATGCCCACTTTTACCATAGTTTTTGCAAGCACTACCTCTGGCCACTCCTCTACTACCTCTTCCCACTTATTCCCTCCTCCATTGGTGGCCTCCGCTTCGATCTCTCCCTTTGGCGCTCCTTTTTCTCCACTAACAAGCTCTTTGCCGACTGTCTCACCACGCTTCTCAACCCCAAGGACAACTTTGTTTGGATCCATGACTCCCACCTCCCCGCCCTTCTCACCTTCCTCCACAAACGCTCCTCGAGGATAAAGCTTGGATTCTTCTTCCATTCCCCCTTTCCTTCCTTTTAAATCTCCTACACCATTCCCGTCTGTGATGACCTCCTCCACGCCCTCTTCAACACTGACCTCGTCGGCTTCCACACATTCAACTATGCCAGCCACTTCCTCTCCTCCTGCTCCCAATTGCTCGGCCTCGACTACCAATCGAATCAAGCTATATTGGCATCAGATACTATATCAAGATCCTCCCCATCGAGATCGACATGGACTAGCTCCATTCCATCATTGCCTCGTCTGAGATGGTCGAATAGATCCGGGTGCTCATAGAGAGGTATAAATGTAGGACCTTGCTGCTTGGCATGGATGACAAACCCATTCAAAAGTATCGAATTTAAGTTTTGACAATGGAGCAGTTGTTGGAGCACCTGGAGTTGTAGGGTCGGGTGGTGCTGGTCCAGATCACCAACCAAATAAGGAATTAGGGGAAGGACGTGAAGGTGTAGAACAAGATCTACTTAATCATGAGGAGGATAAACCACCGATTTGGTTGGCCCAGCTATAAGCCCATCGCTGTCATCGACCATCCAATGCCCACAGAAGGTTGCCTTCTATGTCGTCCAGTGCCACAATTTATTATTTTATTCTTTGTTCAAAGCTATTTTGGTCATTTATTATGATATGGCAATCAGATCCAAGTTGACATTGATGGACTATCTAACGATATGAATTAAACTATAGGATTGAATAAAATGTGAAAGATGTTTACGTAAGTTTAAAAATTTATGGGTGTAACTATAATTTCAATCTAATCTTAAGAAATTTTTTATAATTTATTTAATTATATTTTATACTATCTATACTATATGGTTGTGTATGTTGATAATTACATCTGCTTATTTCTTTAGTGGTATATTAAGACGAACATTTGATAAACGAAATATATAGAAATGAGCGAGCTACGTAACGCGTGCGGTGTAGGGTATAATTTCTCCTGTTTTCATAGGACACACGCCGCCGGCACATAAAACATGGTGTGCGACATGATCTAGAAGGGAGGCAATAACATAAGATCTTCAAACCAAAACGACATGATCATAAACGAAATGCCACCCTTTGGCTCGATCTCATCGTGATACCTTTCGACCCGCCAACAAGGGACGGCGTCCCTTAAGAACAGGACGGGACGAATCCCCTGTTCAAAAGAAGCCACGGGGACCGCTCACTCTCATCTCGCGCGCAACCGAGAGCCTCCACTGCCTCTCGTTATCTCTCACGCGTTCCCTCTCCCCCTTGCCCTCTCTCATACTCTCTCTCTCCCCTCCCTCCCCCCCCCCCCCACCAACGCTCTCTCCCACGTCTCTCTCTGTCCCACGCTCTCCCTCTCTTCCTCTTCTTCTTCTACTTCTCTTGTCTATCTATCTTTCTCCCTTTCTTCCGGTCTCTCTCTCTCTCCTCTTTCCCTTGTCCCTCTCCGTGTGTCTTGGTAGATGAAGGGCAACCGCGCCCCGTTTCCATGGCCTATTCCCTCTCTCTCTCTCTCTCTCTTTCTGTCTCTGTTTTTTTTTTTTTTTTTTTTTTTTAGTGTTCCTCTTTGCGACCGAAGGAGACTTTTTATTTTTTATTACTTAATTTCAAAACTATTACTGCCCAGAACTTAATTCCTAAATTACCGTATACCAACCCTCCTCCCGTCCGTGCACCGCCCCCCCCCCCACCCCCTCCCCTATTTTTTTATTACTTAATTTCAAAACTATTACTGCCCAGAACTTAATTCCTAAATTACCGTATACCTACCCTCCTCCCCATCTCCTAAATTACCGTATACCTACCCTCCTCCCCATCCGTCCGTGCATTCCCAGCCCCCCACCCGAGAGTTTGGATCCGATATTATACTAAAATTCAAACTTAATATTTTATATTTAAATTTTATCCAATATTCAATCGAATAAAAAAAAAAATCCATTTATATACCCAATAAATTTGAAAATATCCATGAATTACTCATTTCTCCATACTCAATCCATACCCATCCCATATAAAAAAAAATAAATAATCAAAATAATAATTTATAAGTTCAGATTTATAAAATCAAACATAAAAATAAAATTACAATTCAACATAAAATATAATCATTAAATCTATTATTTTATTTATAAAAATTCAGTATGGTGCTAAAAAAAATAATGAACTTGAATACCGATCTTCTAAATAATTTTATAAAATGATAACTGCAACTCCACAAATCATTCAGGTCAAATAGTAGGCCTTGCAATAAGTAATCAAAAAAATATATATAATTAAGTAAATATATATAACAAAATTAGAAAAATAATCATAAAATAAAAATATTATTACCTGAACAATCCAAATGGTCATCATCATCATTATCATCATCGTAACCATTCGTAGCTAATGATCCATCTATTAATTATTCAAAATAAAATAAGTATATTAATATAGTAAAAAGTACACAAACTAATAGATAATATTAAATTTAATTTATTTTTTTTAAAGAAGTCAATAATCAATTTTGAATACATATCAATGTCTCAATTATTTTTGCATGGAGTCAGTTTCGATGAGGACTCACAAATCTACCACTTGTACTAAAAACAGATTCAGAAGCAACTGTGGATACAGAAATAATAAGTACATCTCTGGCAATAGTTTGCAATGTAGGATACTTTAGTCCATTTTGCTTCCACCATACCAAAAATATCAGACCAAGGCAATACATCATCCTTTAAATAATGGTCCAACTTAATCATAACTATTACTTTAGCTTTCTTTTTACTTTGATAAAAGAAAGTAAAGCACTATCATTATAATCAAGTTTTAACGTGATGGTTGATTGTCCCTCACTATCTTTAACAGTTTCTGTATTTGAAATATTACATGAGTTGTAGCTTTTCAGCAAATCATTTAACAATATCCGAATTTTATCAACATGCTTAGGAGCGTCTTTCTTCTCAAAAATTTATTCAAAGTAAAACTCAACCAAACTCATCTTATATCTTGGGTCTAAAATTGAAGCAACACCTATTATCTTAAGCATAACACTCCAATATTTATCATATTTATCCAACATCTTCATTGCTATTTCATTAATAACTTCATCCTCAAATAACTATTCTCCTAAAGCCAACTTAATTTGACAAATTTTTCTAAACTATAAGTTGGCAGTCAGATAGTTTATCCCTAAAAATAATTCCAAAATAATGTAAAAAAGCTCCAACTTTTTATAAACTTTTCAAGCAAACTTCTAATTACTTTTACTTGATGAATACTTATATTGAAATTCATGTTGTCTCAATCGAGCAAAAACATTCTTTTATTGAATAGCAGTTTGAAGCATCAAATAAGTAGAGTTCCATCTTGTTGGACAATCTAAACATAATTTCTTACTAAAAAGAATCCGTAATTGTCTAATAATTTTTTCAAACTTTTCAACTCTTGTAGGAGTTGCTGTCCAATATGCTACACTATCTCTTATATTCTTAAGACTATCTTTTATCACATCCAAACCATCTTTGATAATCAAATTCAAAATATGGGCACAACAATGTATGTGTAACATGAAATCAGATTGCAATAAGTAATCAACTTGTAATTTATCTTTCATAATACTAATCAAAGCATCATTTGTTGAACAGTTATCCAAAGTAATAGTTGAAAACTTTATATCCATATTCCAATCTAATAAATAATTAAGCAAAACCTTAGCAAGAACATCATATTGGAAAATGTGTTCCAAAGCCAATCATCAGTCGATTAACGATTGAGCTATATTATACCTATAATTAATTTATTAATAAATAAAATAAATTTTTGATATTTTTTATCATAAAGTATTCATCTTCTAACGAACTTCATTATTATGATGAAGTTCTTAGAACTATTTAGCTTCGATAAAGAGATGATTTATCGATTAGTCCTTAAATTTGTTCACGACCAAATGATAGGCTGTTAATTAGGACGACAGTATCTATCGAGCATAGATCGTTGTATGCGTGTTTAGATTGATTGTCCTCTTAACCAAAGAGTATGGAGACACTAGTATGGCATACAGGTGAGATGTATGGGTACATCATCATGGAACGTGACCAACTCCAAAGCATTCTGCTGTCAAGAATGTCTCTGATGGGATATAGGTATAAGTATCCCTTAGACCGGAGATCACCTCAGTAACTTACAAGCAACTCACTGTGCTTTGGTACTGGATTAACTAAATTTTTAATTCAGTAATGAAAGACTTTTGGACACAGTCAAGTACTTGTAAAGTCGATATGTGATCAAGATGAAATTGACCACTTCAAGAGTTAGAGAAGAATGTATCACTGTATTTCAATATAACAAAATCTTGGTCAGGATAATCCATCAGATGAATTTGATATTTTGAAATACAATATGGACAACTTAATCAGAGTTGACAGTTAAACTCTGAGGTATCCTATAAGTATTTTGGTCAAGGATGAATTATATGAAAATTATATCCGCATGAATTCTAAGGATGTTCTACACATTCGACCTATCCGACCGTCGGATATCATTGCTAGATGGTTACTTCAATTGGTATAAAAATATATTTCTATACTATCAACTTAGGTTCGGACCTATGAGGTCACGCACATTAGAACTCATGATCTGATCAGATGGTTGATCAATGATTAAGAATCATTCTAGAATTAAACGATCAATACGATAGATGTTTAACCTAGTACAAGCATTGTAGGAGGATCAATTAGTAATTAGATTGCTAATTAGCTTAATTTGATTAAGTCAGAGAGCTGAGATTAAGTTTAATTAAATATAATTTAATTAGATTTAGTTTAGACTTGATTGGATCAAGTTCAATTGGCTTATTGGATAAGCCAAGTGCAAGAAAAAGAACTAATCTTAGTTCAACTAGGACTTGGGTCTCAATCTAATTTTCTAATTTAATTAAAAAATTAAATTAAAATTTAATTTAATTTAATTAAATATTTAATTGGGTTAGAATCTAATTTAATTTGGTTGATTTGATTTTAATTTAATTTAATTTAAAAAACCATGTTTGACTAAGTCATAAATGGAATCCTAGTAAGACAAGGATTCCACCTTTCACCACCATAGCCCTCCATACCCCACGCTCTATTTTTTCTCTTATTTTGTGCGACAAATCCCTTTCTCCCTGGTCTTCACGCACCCCCCCCCCCCCCCTCTCTCTTTCTCATATGGTAATTGGGTGGAGGACCAAGTCTAAGAGGGAGTTTATTTTGATTTTAGATTCTATAAGATAGAATCATAACAAACCTAAACTCTTCCCAATAGGTGCCCCCCCCCTCTTCCTATTATTTTTTCTCTCTTATTCCATGTGAGAAAAGGCCCTTTTTTGTGTGCCCCTCCTTGTTGGTACATGCCAAAAATATTGGAGAGGGATGCCCAAGAGTTGGGTGCCCCTTGACTTGCCTTGTTTGATCTTTTCTTGTCTAGTATTTGACCTAGACAAGGACTCTTCTTTTTCTATATATTTTGGATAAATTTTGGTTTAAAATTTTTGTGGAACACAGATCTTTAGGAGAGTTTTGGGATGTACAAAAATTAGAGGAAGAGGATCCTTGGGTGTTGGGGTCCATAGACACCAAACTAGGTGTCTAGGTGAGAGAAAAGAGAAGAAGAAGAGGGTTTTTTCTAGGGCTATTTTGATTTTCTCTTCTCCTCCTTTTGAAATTTTTTTGAGAGAGTCTCAGATCTGAAATTTTTCCTCTTTCTTCTGATATTTTGGAGAGTCCAAGTCTTAAAAAAGAAAGCATCGAATCGACCATCGGAGAAAGATCAGCACAGTACGCTAGTACTATGCTGATTTCCTGCATCAAGATCTCAGATCGTATTCGTGGGCTCATGTGAATGACTCCTAGAGGTCGGACACATGTGTGGCTCATGACTTCATTCTCAAGCTTGGATCAGCAAGTTAGAACATCTAACTTGCTCAGGTATCAGATCTAATTTATTATTCAATAGCTACATAAGATATAGTATTGTAGCATATTGATGAGATCAACATGTTAATCTTTTCTTTATATTTTTAATTTTTAATTTAATATCACATCTTGATCATGTAATAAATCTTAGATCTAAGATATTTTTATATTTATTTAAATAAATATTTAATTTATTTAAATCTTTCGCTGCATGGTCTTGAAAAAGTTTCAAGATCTATCCGTAAAATTTTAGATCTGATTTCTTCAATTAGTATTAAAGCCAGGTTCTTATTACATGATTTTCTTGAGTATGTTTAGATTATTTATTAGATTAGATTTGATTTATATCTAATTATTAAATCTAAAATTAAAAATTTAGATCTCATAAACTGCTATAAGATTGTCCTATTGTAAGGTTTACCTCTTACAGTGAAAAGATTATCCTAGTTCGTGATGATCTACTCCTAATCATAAATTTATTAGAATTAATCTAATTTTATTTATGATTTAATAGATTTAAAATAGTTTTATATTTAAAATAAAAGTTTTAGATTGTACGGACTGATCTTATAAGATTGTCCTGCTGTAAGATTTATTTCTTATAGTAAAAAGATTGTCCTAGTACGTGCTGATCTAAAATACTTATCATAAAATTTTAGATTAGATCTAAGAAATTTTATAATTTGATTAAAAATATTTTAATCTAATTTTAATCATCATAAATATATTAGATTTGATCTAAGTTAATTTATGATTGATTGGTATTAAAACTATTTCAATTATATGAACATGTTTAGATTAGATTTAAAGTAGATTTATGTTTATACTACTTGCATTTTGATTATGAATCAAACATGCAACTTGGTTGGTAGAACCATGTTGTAAAAATATCTTACATATATAAAAATTATTTTCGAAAAGTCGAACCCCAATTCTTAGCCCAAAACTTAATTAAGTATTAAAAAGTTATTTGAATAGGATCTAAGATTGTAAATTGAAGATCCTAAGACACGAATCATAATATATTGGGTTAAATGGGTTAGTGGGGATTAGGTCCATTAATTGGGTTAGACCTAGGATTAGATTAAAGAATGAACTTAATTAGAGAATTAACTAAATCTAAGCAATTATTATCTTAGATTAGGTCAAAGATTCTCTAGATCAATTATAATAGTTGTAGTTGGTCAAGTCCATATCTTTAATGAGATCCAAGATGGACTTAATTCTTGACTACGCGGTAGCACGAGCTGTTAGGTTGACCTAATTGAAACTAATTAAATCAATTGGTGTCTAAGATAAATCAGAACGGTGGTCTTTAATTGATAATCTGCTTATCTGATCATTTTTTATGATGTCCAAGATAAGTTTTGGCAGACCCTCCCACTGATCGAACTTACCTGGCCTCTTGGTGAGATTATGTTTTAATCAGATTACTTGATAATTTGAGTTGACCCATATCAGCTAGGTAAATTAGTGTAACTAATTTAGGTGCTCCTAGACCAGTCTATTAATGGTCTCCCTTAACCTGACTTAGTGAAGCTAGTAGAAGGATCATGATAAGCTGGTTCATCTGACCTTCTTCCTCTAAATCAAATCAATTAAATCCTCTAAAATTATTAGGTTCATAAAATAAAATAATTATAGTGATAACTAGATCATAGCCTTCTATTAAGTGGATGATAATGGATCCATTAGTTGGATAATCATTGGAGGCCCATAGATCTGATGTTTATCCGCTATTAAAATTATCATTCATAATATGATTTCTTGGATGCGTCTCTTTAAATGATGGTTAGGTTGACCAACCATAGTTGGGCTTAATCATTCATTAGTTGGATGGATCAAGTATGATCATGTTAATGGTTGGATCTAACCAAAACTTTCAGTGGAGGTCCTAGCCTACTGAAAAGATACCTAGGATAAAATTAAATTACTAAAAATTATTTGGAGAAATAATTGGTTATGAACCTATCCTTAGATGAATATGGATAGACCAACCATAGTTAAGCTTGTGTGCAGTCTATTTAGATTCTAGTACCCACTAAGAAATTAAGATAATTCTTCGAATTGAAGGTAGAGGCTACTAGTTCGAATAAAATAGTGGAAGAATCTTTTGATTAAAGTCCAAATCTTTAGGTTTAATAAATCAATTACTAATTAGGCTTTTGGTTCTTCTTTATGTAGTTAAACCCAAACCTACAGTTGCTCCATTCACTGTTAGACAGTGATTAACTTATGGGACCCAACTTCGATAATAAATATCGAAAGTTGAATATTGTTCAGTAGCACGAAGTGGTTCATACTGGGGCCTTTATGCTCAATTTAAACATAAGGTCTAAAAATATTCTAGATCAGGTAGAATGCTTCCACTATAAGAAGCAGGGGTATTGGAAGAGGAATCGTCCTCAGTATCATGATTTTTATGATCCCAACAGGCTAAATCAGAGAGATAAGCAAGTTGTTGCTGATCAAGGATGTTATATGATAATATCTTATAATTTCTCTATTTGTGATATTTTTAGTTGGGTATTGAATACCGAAAGTTCAGTCCATATTTATAATATGTTGTAAGGACTTCAAGTTAGTAGAAAATTTAAAAATAATGAGTGATTCCTAAATGTTAAAGATGGAAGGTCTGTTCTAGTTCTAGCTATAAAAATAGTTCAACTCATTTTTAATACTAATATCATTTCTTTAAATGAATGTCATTATTGTCCTTTCTTTCTGATGAATATAATCTCTATTGGCCTTTTAGTCAAAGATGATTATTATTTATCAATAAAAGAAGATTATTGTGACATTATTATGAATAACATTACAATAATGCAAGAATAATGGAGAAATGGTATTTACATTTTATCATAGCCTATGAGTGTAATGCATACTTCTAGAAAATATCCTAGATTAAATAATATCTCTAACATCTACCTATGGCACTGTAGGCTAGGTTACAAAAATAAGAACAGGATAAATAGATTGACTCAAGAGAGAATTATCGAAGTCAGTGATTATGAATCACTTTCAACTCGTGAATCTTGCCTTCTTGGTAAAATGATCAAATCACCTTTTACTGAAAAAGATGAGAGAGCTACTAAGCTCTTAGGTCTGTACATACTGATGTATGTGGACCAATGAGCACTAGTGCTAGAGGTGGATATATCTACTTCATCACTTTCACATATGATCTATTGGATATGTTTATCTGATGAAACATAAGTCAGATTCATTTGAAATGTTCAAAAGATTTCAAAGTGAAGTAAAAAAATAAACTAAAAAGAGTATTAAAACTCTTCGATCGAATCGAGAAGGTGAAAATCTATCCAGTGAGCTCTTAACATATCTAGGAGAGAATGGGATTCTTTCACAGTAGACTTCTCTAGGAACACCACAGTATAATAGTGTATCGAAAAGAAGAAATCAAATCTTGTTAGACATAGTTCAATCCATGATGGGGTTTTCTAGTCTGTCTGTTTTATTTTAGGATTATGCTCTTGAGACTGCATGTTATATATTGAACAATGTACCGAGTAAATCTATCGCAAAGACTCCATATGAGATATGGACTGGGCATAGGCCTACACTCTTTTATCTATGGATTTGGGGTTGTTTGGCCTATGTCAAATATTTGCATACAGATAAGCTTAGACCCTGATCTGATAAATACATGTTTATACGGTATCCCAAAGAAAGTAAGGATTACTATTTCTACCATGCTGAAGAATAAAAGATGTTCGTCAGCCTTAAAATAATCTTTTTAGAAAAGAAGTTTCTTAGTGAAGAAACTATTGTCTCTAAGGTTGAACTTGATGAAGTTCAATAGGTAGAAAAATCTACACCTATTGCTGAACCTGAGTCATATTTGATTAAATCTGATCCAGAATCCAATGTACTTGCACCATTAAGGCGATCCGATGAGTACCACATCATCCGGATAGATACTATAATTTTTTGATCCAAGATGGTGATCCCATCGAATTCGATGAAAATGATGAGGATCTGATCATCAATATGGATGCTATGCAGAGATCTTATTCCGAGAAATGGCTTAAGACCAAAAAATCTAAAATGGAGTCCATGAAGATCAATAATGTGTGGACATTGGTTGACCCACCTAAAGGGATTAAATTCATTGGATGTAAATGGGTCTTCAAAAGAAAAAGGGATGCGGATGAAAAGATGGAGATCTATAAAGTCCGTCTAGTTGCCAAGAGATATCGTCAACATTATGGTATTGACTATGACGACATATTTTTTCTTATGGTAATGCTTAAATTCAATCAGATTATGCTTGCGATTACTGTCCATCTAGACTATAAGATCTGGCAGATAGATGTGAAGATAGCTTTTCTGAATGGAGAGTTAACTGAAGAGGTGTATATGATACAATCTGAAGGATTCACATCCATAGATGAGTCCAAGGTGTGCTGGCTTTAGAAATCCATTTATGGACTAAAGTAGGCATCTCGAAGTTGGATCATGTGTTTTGATAAAGTGATCAAAATGTATGGCTTCGTTAATAATGGAGAAGAATCCTGCATTTACAAATGGGCAAATAGTCCAGTAGTAGTATTTCTTATTTTGTACGTGGATGATATGATCTTAATCGAGAATAACATCCTAGCACTGCAGAAAATAAAAGTCTGATTGTCATCACAGTTCTCCATGAAAAACTTGGATGAAGCATCCTACATCCTAGAATTGAAGGTCTATAGGAATAGATCTAAAAGGATACTTAGGTTATCCCAGTCCACGTATAGAGATACTGTGCCGAAGAGGTTTAGCATGAAGAATTCTAAAAAGGACTATCTTCCAATAGACTATGAAATTTTTTTTTCTAAGAAGGATTATCCGACAACTCTTGAAGAGAGAGAGAGAGAGCATATGAGTAGAGTCTCATATGCTTCGACAGTAAGATCTATCATGTACGTCATGACATGTACGAGATCAGATATAGTATACTCACTAGGAGTAGTAAGTAGATACCAGTCTGACCATGGAGAAAATCATTGAAAAGTGGTTAAAACCATCTTTAAATATTTGAGAAATACTAAGAATCAATGGTTGGTTTATGGTGAGTCAGATCTAAAACTTATAGAGTTTACCGACTCTAACTTTCAATCTAACCATGATGACAGCAGAAGCATGTCGGGATATATTTTTATTCTAAATGGTGGAGCCATCTACTGGAAGAGTTTCAAGCAGAATACTATGGAAGACTCTGTTTGTGAAGCAGAGTACATCGCAGTATCAGATGCCACAAAGAAAGCTGTGTAGCTTAGAAAATTTATCACTGAGTTTGGAGTAGCACCCTTTCTTGATGGTCCAGTCCTCCTCTATTGCGACAACATTGGTGCCATAGCTCAAGCGAAGGAACCAAAGGCATACTAGCAAATGAAATGCATTCTGTGCCGTTTCCACCTAATCCGAAAGATCGTGGATAGATGTAACGTCAATCTTCAAAAGATCGACGGAAAGAAGAATCTGGCCAACCTCTTTACTAAAGTCTTGGCAATAAAGGAGTTCAACAATCATAAGTCGAAGATGGATATTAGATAATATACCAAGTGGCTTTAGGACAATTAAAAGTTATTGAAAAATATGTCCCAAAGCCAATCATCAGTCGATTGACGGTTGAACTATATTATACTTGTAATTGATTCATTAATAAATAAAATATATTTTTAGCATTTTTCATCATAAAGTATTCAACTTCTAATAAACTCTATTATTGTGATGAAGTTTTTAGGACTATTTAGCTTCGATAAAAAAAGAATTTATCGATTAGTCCTTAAATTTATTCACGATCAAATGATAGACTGTTAATTAGGACGACAGCATCTATCGAGCATAGGTCACTGTATTCCATATAGATTGATTGTCCTCTTAACCAAGAAGTGTGGAGACACTGATATGGCATATAGGTGAGATATATGGGTATATCATCATTGAACGTGACCAACTCCAGAGCATTCTGCTGTCGAGAATATCTCTAATGGGATATAGATATAAGTGTCCCTTAGACTTGAGATCATCTCGGTGACTTGCAAGCAACTCACTATGCTTTGATACTGAACTAACTAAATTTCTAATTCAGTAATGAAAGGCTTCTGGGTACAATCAAGTACTTACGAAGTTAGTGTATGATCAAGATGGAATTAACCACTCCAAGAGTTGGAGAAGAATGTATCATTGTATTTCAATATAATAAAACCTTGGTCAGGATAATCCATCAGATGAATTTGATATTTTGAAATACAATATGGACAACTTGATTAGAGTTGATAGTTAAACTCTGAGGTATCCTATGAGCATTTTGGTCAAGGGGATGAGTTATATGAAAACTATATCTGCATAGGTTCTAAGGATGTTATTCTACACATTCGACCTATCCGACCATCGGATATCATTGCTAGATGGTTACTTTGATTGACACAAAAATATATTTTTGTACTATCGACTTAGGTTTGGACCTATGAGGTCACACACATTAGAGCTCACGATCCGATCGGATGGTTGATCAGTGATTAAAAATCATTCTAGGATTAAACGATCGATACGATTGATGTTTAACCTAGTGCAAGCATTGCAGGAGAATCAATTAGCAATTAGATTGCTAATTGACTTAATTTGATTAAATCAAAGGATTAAGATTAAGTCTAATTAAATATAATTTAATTAGATTTAGTTTGGACTTGATTGGATCAAGTTTAATTGGCTTATTGGATAAGCCAAGTGCAAGAAAAAAAATTAGTCCTAGTTCAACTAGGACTTGGATCAACCCAATTTCCTAATTTGATTAAAAAATTAAATTAAAATTAAATATAATTTAATTTAATTTAATTTAATTTTTAATTGGGTTAGAATCTAATTTAATTTGGTTGATTTGGTTTTGATTTAATTTGATTTGAGAAACCATATTTGACCAAGTCATAGATGGAATTCTAGTAAGACTAAGATTCCACCTTGCACCACCTTAGCCCTCCACGCCCCATGCCCTATTTTTTCTCTTATTTTGCGCGACAAATCCATTTTTTCCTGGTCTTTACACACGCTCCCTCTCTCTCTCTCTCTCTCTCTCTTCTCATATGGTAATTGAATGGAGGACCAAGTCTAAGAGGGAGTTTGTTTTGATTTTGGATTTTATGAGATAGAATCCTAACAAACCTAAACTCTTCCCAATAGGTGCCTCCCCCTCTTCCTATTATTTTCTCTCTTATTCCACGTGAGAAAGGCCCTTTTTTGTGCACCCCTTCTTGCTGGTACATGCTAAAAATATTGGAGAGGGGCGTCCAACCCCTCTCCAAGAGTTGGGCGCCCCTTGACTTGACCTGTTTGACCTTTCCTTATCTAGTATTTGACCTAGACAAAGACTCTTCTTTTTTTATATATTTTGGATAAATTTTGGCTTAAAATTTTTGTGAAACATAGACCTTTAGAAGAAATTTAGAGTGTGCAAAAATCAGAGGGAGAGGGTCCTTGGGCGTTGGGGTTCCATAGACACTAAACTAGGTGTCTAGGTGGAAGAAAAAAGAAGAAGAGGATCTTCTTCTAAGGCTGTTTTGATTTTCTCTTCTCCTCCTTTTGAGATTTTTTTGACAGAGTCTTAGATCTAAAATATTTTCTTTCTTCTGATATTTTGGAGAGTCCAAGTCTCGAAGAAGAAAGCATCGAATCAATCATCGAAGAG
This sequence comes from Cocos nucifera, assembly GCA_006176705.1. Lineage (NCBI taxonomy): Eukaryota > Viridiplantae > Streptophyta > Magnoliopsida > Arecales > Arecaceae > Cocos > Cocos nucifera. The sequence goes on along the minus strand of QRFJ01000986.1, from coordinate 80,900 downwards.
AGATCAGCATAGTACTAGCATACTATACTGATTTTCTGCATCAGGATCTCAGATCGTGTTTGTGTGCTCGTGTGGATGAATCCTAGAGGTCGGATGCGTGTGTAGCTCATGACTTCATCCTCAAGCTCAAATCAGTAAGTTAGAACGTCTAACTTGCTCGGTATCAGATCTAATCTATTATTCTATAGTTACATTAGATGTAGTATTGTAGCATATTGATGAGATCAACATGTTAATCTTTTTTTTATATTTTTTAATTTTTAATTTAATATCATATCTTGATCATGTAATAAATCTTAGATCTAGAATATTTTTATATTTATTTAAATAAATATTTAATTTATTTAAGTCTTTCACTGTATGATCTTGAAAAAATTTTAAGATCTATCCATGAAATTCTAGATCTGGTTCCTTCACATCACTAGTATGCAAACAAGGCACATAGATAAACCTATTAAAAATTTAATAATTCATAATCAAAAAATAAATCACACAAGTATAAAATATTATAAAACAGTACTAAGAAAGTATTAAAGAATTTGGTACCTCAAAAGTTGGCTTTATAAAGTCCGTGAGTTATCAATAAAATGTGCTATGACCGCCATAAATCCTTCCTTTTGGGATTGAAGCTATCCACATGTCCGTTGTTATGGCAACTCTACTACCATTATTCTTTAAGATCTTTATCATCTTTTTTTTTTTAAAGTCATAGATCTTAAAAATATGACTTTTTATATGGACACTTGAAAAATGGTTGAAGTGTATTGATAAATTTTCAAAATAGATCATGATCCACCATCAAAAGAGGATATTCATGTACTATGATCATAGAAGCCAAGTCTCTCCTTGCATTTGCTTGATCAAAAGCATGATTAACTACGTCCCCTTTAATATCTATACTTAAAAGGCATTTATCTTATGTTCTTTGTTCTTTTCGAACAAAATTTTATGTATTGATGTAAATAATTTGTTCCATGCTTCGAAGACCCCATAAGTAACTTATGGCAATGATTGCATTCTGCTTTATCCATTTCATTAACTTTTTTCTTTGTAAAGTGATTCCAAACCATACTTCTTTGCTTTTCATACTCTATAATTGAGTCATGTACATCTACCATAGAAATCACTTCAAATGAAGCACCCACTGCATTCGGTGTAGATGTAAGAGTTATACTAAAAGTGAAAGTTCCTTGCAGTATTGAAGGATTAGATCCTTCCTCTAATCCTTGAGAAGAACCTCCATTTTTGGAATCATGAGAACTAAATTTTTCTTTCGACGTCATTAGTAAATTGCTATGAGAAAAGTTATATATAAAATATAAATAAGCAACCATTCCATAAATTTATAGTATTTTATATACCTATGCAGCTTCAAAGATATGTAGATATTAAAAAATTATAATATAATTTTTTAATACTAATTCAGGATAACAAATAAATAGTAGGTTGATGATATTTATGAAATATCTGTCAATAGAAATAAATTATCATGAAATGTTGTAATCATAATTAAAAAAAAAAAAAAAAAAAAGAATGGGAGAAATTTTTTTTTTTTTTCTACTTCATGGTGGGTGGGGCCGAAGGAACGGACTGAGTGCAAGGGCGGGCGACGCATGATTGTGGCGGCAGGGGCGCGCGGATGAGGCAGGACGTGGGGACGCTGGAGTGGAACAGAACGTGATGGGCGCTTGGTGGCGGGGGCCAGGGGGGGTGTGGTGGTGGGGGGGAGGGGATGGGGGAGGCCGTGCTATGGAGCGGTGGTGGCGGTGGGCGGAGGTGGAGGGTGATCTGGTGGAGGGGGATGGAGCGGATTGGATCCGGATGTGGGGCTGATGACTGCATGGATCGTGGAGGCGACAAGGCTGGATCTGGGTGATGCTAACTTGGCTGGTGATGCTAGACTGGATGGCCAGACGCGAAGGCACGGTTGGAGGCGACAGGGGGACGGCGTGGGGCTGGAGGCAGCGATTGTGAAAGAAAATAAAAATTAGGATTTAGGTTTAGTTATGGTATTTAAAAATATTATAATTTATTTTACCAAAAAATATATATTATAATTTATTAATTTAAAGTTTGATATTATAATTAATAATTTTGAGTTTATTTCTAATTGATATTACTTATTAGAATACTAATAGATAATATAATTTTGAGTTTATTTCTAATTAAATTTGGACAATAGACATTAGTTGGTTAATGATTTGCTTACTAAACTTATTTTATAAAATTACTATAATTTAATAAAATATTTTACACTTATTATACACTTATATTATCAAAATAAATACTATAGCTTATATAGTACTTAAAATTGAAATTACTATAGTTTATGTAACACTTATTATATACTTATATAATAATAATATTAAATATATTTATTATAAACTTATATGAGTCATTTATTATATTAAAATTTACTATATTAAAATTACTATAATTTATGTAACACTTATATAATAACAATATGAAATATACTTATGTTACTCACTTATTATATTAAAATTTACTATATTAAATTACTATAGTTTATGTAACACTTATGTAATATACTTATATGAGTCATTTATTATATTAAAATTCACATATTGATTACTATAATTTATGCAACACTTATATAATAAATTATACAACACTTTATACTTATTATACATTTATATTAAAAAATAAATATTATAACTTATGTATGTTAATACTTATAATTGAAATAACTATAATTTATGTAATACTTATTATAGTACTTATATAATAATAATATCAAATACATTTATTATATACTTATATGAGTCATTTATTATATTAAAATTCACTATATTAAAATTACTATAATTTATGTAACACTTATATAATAAATTATACAACACTTTACACTTATTATACATTTATATTATAAAAATAAATACTATAACTTATGTATGTAATACTTATAATTGAAATTACTATAATTTATGTAACACTTAATATATACTTATATAATAATAATACCAAATATATTTATTATATACTTATATGAGTCATTTATTATATTAAAATTCACTATATTGAAATTACTATAATTTATGTAACACTTATATAATAACAATATAAAAATACAGTTATGTTACTCACATATTATATTGAAATTTACTATATTAAAATTACTATAGTTTATATAACACTTATTATACACTTATGTAATAAAAATATTAAATACAAATATACACTTATAAGTCTTATATGAGTTAATTATTATATACTTAGCTGCAATATGTGATGAAAATGTTTTATTTTTAATTTTTTACTTTAGAACCAAAGCTACTAATTACTTTTATTATAAAATATATATTAATAATTATATAGTGTAGAAATGATTATTTATTAAATTCAATTGCTTTATTGGCTTGGTTGACATACACTTGATGTATTTTTTTTATTTTAAACTCAATTTTTATAGGATGAATTAAAGATCAATCACTATCATGGGATGAATTGGAATTATCTATTTGAAGGCAAAACCATAATGAAGAAAAGAGAAAAAATTATTATTATTATTATTATTGGTATTTTGAATAAATTTATATTTTTCATTTTATAAAGATGGAAGGGCATTATTTTTAAATAAAATAAGACTATCTCTATTAGGACTTATTCAAAAAGACAGAATTCAAAATTATGATATTTTTAAGATATAAAAATATTAATTATCTTATTTTAAATAAAAAATATTAAGTAAAAAGAAAGCTTGAGATACTAAAAGATAATGAGAATGAAGAAAAAATATATAAACATAATTCAATAGTTGATGAAACTAATATAATTATCATATTAACTATAAATTAAATATATATATATATATGTTCGGATATGGATTCGAGTATTACCCATATCAATAGGTTCGAATCGGGCTTAGATTCGGATTTGGATAGAAAACAGCACTACCCATACCCTACCCATACCCATGCTACAGTTTTTGAATTTTTTCCAAACCCATATCCAAACCCATGTTAGATATATGTGCCCTAGAAGCCAGAATTGGCTGACACTTGTAATACACTTTTAGGGACAAAATTATAATTTTGACTAAAAAAAATAAATGGATTATTTTCTATCACATATGTGTATTTAGTGTCTGTGATACATTCTTTGAGTTAATGGTAATGATAATTCATATTTTCAAGAGTTAAAAATTTAAGACATGAATAATCATTATTAACTCATAAATTGCTCCTGACCAGGATCATCACTGACGAAGATGGATGATATTGATCCGGAAGTGTGGTGTACAATCGATTCTCTTTAGTAGATGAGTCTTAAGTCTACGGTGTGGAGACATCGGAGCGAGGATACAGTACTCGTTTAGAGAATGAGGGCACTAGAGCGTGACCACCCTCGAGTAAGTCATTAGGGAGTCTACCTTCTCGTCAATGACTGACTCGATGCTGCAATAGTGTGTTCTTGGTTCGTTTGACCTAGATGCATCTGGCAGTTCACCCTTGAGGGTTATAGTTTGACTACACCATTACCGGTCTCCTAGCCATATGAACCTGAGGTGTATGTTGGCTATAGCATGTTCATTGTAGGAACTGGATTGCATCAAGATTGGAATCTATCTATCTCGGTGGTAGAGGAGTAGCCCTATGATGATCATGAGAATCAAGTCCAGAATCATGGCCATGGTAGAGTGAAATAATAGAAAGAGTTTCTATTTAGATTTTCACATTGGACTCGAATCGAATGATTACATCATATGACAGAGAGACTAGGGTTTGACGAGTTTACTTAACCCTAATCTGATCGGGGCTCAAGGTAGAAGACTGATCACACAAGTAGCTGCACCAGAGGTTCGCATTCAGCTCTGATGGGTTGCCACCATAAACTGCTAGGTGTCACTGTGGATTTGGGAGCAATTAGAATGATTTAGATGATCGATCATTCTAGCTGTTCGAATCAGAAGAGTTCTGATCCATCGAAAGGAGTTTTTGATGATGTCGATGATAGAGATCATGACATATCTTCATTACCATACAGAACTGAACCTAACTGGGTCACACAAACAAGGGTTTGAATCTGTGTTCATCAATTAAACTGATCTAGTTCAATTGATCTGAATGAGATTCAATTAGGTTCAAGGAAATCATGCTAGCAACTCGATTGAATCTAACGTTCTTCTTTTGCTATCATAAATAAGTTGTCCTGTCTGAGCCAAAGAAGTTTGTGCTCAAACAGAGGCCTTCATATGGTCTGACAGGAGGTTGTCCAAGTCAGAAAAGGTTGTCTTATTTGTAAGACATTACCTGCCATTTTTGGTCACCTGCCATTTCTTGTTCTTTGACTTTGGTCAAAAGTCTACCTTTGACTGGTCAAACGTTGACCGTTGATACTTTGACTTTTGACCACATGTCATGCACCTATTGGAGAGCTGGTGGGGGCCTGTCCCCCTGCCATTGGAGGCGCCTAGGAGTCCTTGTTGGACAAGGACTCCATCTCCTTTTTGGATTACAATTAGAGTTCTTCTAAGAACCAACTTTGACTGATCTTAGGCGCCCTCTAAGAAGAAATCCAGGGGTCTCTAATCCCACCAATCAGATTTAGATCTGATTTCACAAAGGGTTGTGATTGGTTGGGAAGAAGAGGAGTTGGATCACAGCTAGTCTATAAATAAGACCTTGCGCCCAACTCAGATTCTAAGCAAGCAAGCAATTCAATTGAGAAACCCCACGCCCCAAGGCTGCCTCTCCCCTCCTTCTCCATGCCATAGTCTCTTCTCCCCTTGCTCTCTACGTCCAAAAGGAGTTTTGGACCCTGGTTGGTGCGATTCAGATCAAAGAAAGGCGATCAAAAATAAGAAGGCTGCGCTGCTGCAAAGGATGACTGCTCATCTTCAAAAGAGTTTTGAAGGTCCTCCAAATCAGATTCAGATCTAATTTTTGGAGGCGTGATAGAGAAGAAGAGGATCTCCAGATCCAACCCGAGTGGATACCGGTAGAGGCCAGGCGCTTGCGTGGCTAAGATCCAAAACCTTCCGCTGCAAACAGGATCATCAACAGGGTAATAGGATTACCCAGATCAGGTAAATTAAATTTGATTTAATTTATCTTTTAATTTTATTTTATTAAAATAATAAGAATCAGATCTGAAACATATCAATATCTGATTGGGATCAAGAGAAAAATTTTTGAAATATATCTCTTGATCTGATCAGATCTGAACGAACCTGGACCGAAAAATCAGGATTTTTTTTCAACCCAGTCAAACCCTATTTTTTGAGTTTGACACCGAATTTGGGTAGGGTGCATACCCATCGAGTCAGATCAATTTTGCCATCCCTAGTCCCCAGCCCCAGCCTCGGTCCCCCCCACCATCTGGCCCCACATTCCCTTGTTGGTTTGCTTTTTTTTTTTTATGTTTTGATTATTGGATCCCCACGATCCTTTTGTCCTAGCCGTCCGACTATTCCCAGCCCCACCCCCAGTCCCCCAGCCCCTATCCGACCCCACCTTTCATTCTTTTTTTTTGGTTATTGGATCTCCAGCTTCCCCACCCGACCTCTAGCTTCCCCGTGTTCCACATTTCGTCAACCAGCCAAATTTTTTCTTTTTTGATTTGATAATTCTAAAATTTTATTTCAAATAATTTATTTAGATTTGAACATTTTTATATTATTATGACTAATTTATGCTGTATTATTTATTTTAATTATAGTAATTAGATTAATTATATTAATTGGATTATTTAATGATAGGAGGGTAAGCATTTGTTGCTTTATTAAAAATAAAATTTGGATGCACAATGTACAAGTTGTGCCTTTTTTCTCTCTAAATCATAACTGCTTTAAATTCTATTTTAAAATAAAAAAAATTTGCAAATAGTACTATCTGTTAGTGTATATGATCCATGAGCATTTGATATTCAATTGAAGTAATATTTTCTATAATTAGCAGTGATATTCAATTAATTCCTTGCAAATGAGTGTAAAGTTGAACCTTTTGGATTCATTTAGTAAATAAAAATGAAGAATTGCAGCATGGAGACAGGACATGAGATGGAATTATACATGTGGATCATGGTAATGCTAGTGCTAGAGAATTATTTTAATTATTATTATGTCATATTAATTTTATTTTAATTTATTATAATTTACATTAATTTAAATAATTTTAATTAAATTTGAATTGAACTTGAATTAATTTGAAGTAAATTAGATTATACTAATTGGTTTACTTTGAATTAACTTATATGAATTAGATTAATTTGATTAAGTCATGTCAATTTAGTGCTAGATTAAATTAATTTATGCCATGCATTTAATCAATTTGAATAATTTGAGCTATATTAATCAGATTAATTTATTTTGTAGGTAGTAGAAATCGTAAAAATAGTAACGGCCTTATGCTATATCAATAATTCTATGCTTAAAGGACCATATAGAATAGAGTATACTAGCTGACCACAAAAGGCTGTTAGATTAAAATATGAAATAAAATTCAAAGAGTTGGAGGATAAGTTATGTAGAATTTTTCATATAGATAAAAATATAAATAGAATAATGTTAACATATAAATATTCCACTATTGTGCAGCCAATAATTCTAAAATTTGAACCTGTTCCGATTACTGAAGATGAAGATATGGATTATATTTTCAACTGTAAGTTCATATTCTTATTTATCTAGTGCAGAGTTGTACATTGATGTGCAACCTATTGAGGGCACTAGAACTATTCTCGATCTGGAGTACGATGAAGTAGCTGATCGGGATATTAAATTGACAACACAGACAAGCGAACAAGTTGGAGCTTCTAGTCTCTATATGGCCATAAATCCATTGAATACTGGTTCAAGAGATACGGAGGTTCATTTGGTAATGGATAGTGATGTGTTAGAACCTATTATCAAACAAGCCTCACTATACATAGTGGCCGATGATGTCGTCCATATTGACAATCGACTTTTTGAGGAAGATGACGTACATAGTAAAAAAGGTATGGATGATAATGCTCAACAAGCGGGTACATCTCATGATGTACAGTTCTTATCTAATGTAGAGCATTCAAATTATCCAGTATTTGAAGCTTCTTCAGTTACATTTAGGAGCATTGATTGGACGATAGCCAATGCACGAATGTCTTCTAGATTGCACGCACCTTATAGCATCTAGGAAAGAGATGATGGGTACTGTAAAGGGCTCCATTTTGCAGATAAGATAGAGCTACAAACTATAGTAAGACGATATTCAGTGGACACACATCATGAATTCAAGGTTGTTGAGTCAAAGTCGAATCTTTGGATTGTTAAATGTAAGATTACGAAGTTGGGATGTAATTGGAAGCTTCGAGCTATTAAGCAGGCTGATTATTTTGAAATTACAAGATATGCTGGTCCGCAAACATGTATTTTGCTCATGTTTTCGCAAGATCACTCTAGACTTAGTTCGAATTTCATAACTAATAAAATACAAAATCTTGTAAAAGAAGTATCCATAATTTTCATCGCTGGCATTAGTGCAGTTATAAAGAATAGATTCAATTATACGATCGGTTATAGAAAGCTATAGAAGGTGAAGCAGAAAGTAATGGCCTTGGTATATGGAGATTAGGATAAGTCATATGACTTATTGCTCAAGCAGCTGCATGCTGTAGAATAATTTAGTCCTGGATCTTGGGTGAAGTTTATTAGCACTCCTACCAGTCATCCATCATTTGCTATATTTGATCATATTTTTTTGGGCATTTGCATCATCGATTGAAGGCTTTAAGTACTGTAGACCGACAATCAATATTGATGTGATATTTTTGTATAGAAAGTATCGAGAAAAATTGATGATTACAACTATTGTTGATGAAAATAATCAGATTTTTTTACTTTTATTTGCAATAGTAGATGAAGAGTCGACAGATACTTGTGGCTGATTTTTAGCTTGTTTGATATATCTTATTAGACCATGTCGGGATATCTATCTAATTGCAGATCGGCATGCAGGCAAAATGAATATCTTGGTTGGCAGCCACTCTATGCACATCATGTATACTATCTATCTAGCAACTTCAATACTAGATTTAGGGATACAAGCCTAAGAGATTTGTTGAAGAGAATAGGTATGCAAACACCACCCTGAAAATTTGATAAATATATGAAGAAAATAAAAAAAAGAACTTGGAAGCCTTCCAATAGTTGTCTAAAATTTTGATAGAAAAATAGTGTCTTGCACATGATAGTGGCCGAAGATTCGACATGATGACTATAAATTTATCTGAATGTTTTAATGGAGTGCTAAAAAATGCTCATTTTCTGATGGTAATTTAATTAGTATAGCTCACTTTCTTCCAGCTTGTATCATATTTTGATAGGAGATGTGCCCAACCAGAGAATGCATTACATAGAGGTAAAAGATTTATCCTTTTTGCTACAAATCAATTGATTGCCAACCAATTGATGTGTTTTAAATTAACCACAAGTGCATGGTGTGCAAAATAGCATGTTCGACGAGTATAGATCGATTTCACGAGGAATTATGTCGGAATTGGATTCCAACCTTGCTCAGGCGAGCTTCAACAAAAAGTTTGGAAGTGGATATTTGTACTTACTACTAAATAGTAAATTAATTATGAAGAATAATAATTTAAAGATCTAGGACTTTTGAATCTACTAGACCAATGACTTAGAAAGCATTTCTAAGATTTCTCTTATAATATTTCTTGATCAAGATGTAATACATGGATAAGCATTCATCCTAATTAAAGAACTCCTTTTAACTATTTCTCTTATGCTATCCAAGTATGGACTATGAAGGGACTCTGATCCAATAATAATCCATCAAAATTTTCTACAAAGAAGAAGAAAAGGATTTAAAAAGATTTAGGCCTTCTACCTAATATCCTTCTTGCATCGAATCAAGCATAAACTATAAAGAGATTGAAATCCAATGATAGTCCATCAAATCTCTTGGCAAGAAGCTTGAAAGAAGAAGAACTAAAAAGATAAAGCCAAGAAGAAATCCTAAAAATTACTTCTAATCATGGTTTAGCTTCATCGCAAACCCTAGAGGATTGCTTAGCTAGACATGATTTAAATTAAAATTTAAAAATTATTTAAAATTAAATTCTATACTACTTGCTGAAATTTAAATTATAAAAAATAAAAGAGATGTAGAAATTAAATAAATAGAATAAGAAAATTAAATTATCCTATGTGCTGAATTTAAATTACATAAATTAAATTACACAAGCGATAATTAAAAAAATTAAAATAAAATTTTATTATTGAAATAAAAATTTAATACAAAACTGAGTCTTAAGCCATAACAGGACTTGGAGCTGAAATAAGAAAATAAAAAGAACAGACTTTCCTTCAGCATACTTTCTCTGGCTAACTCTTCTTCTCGTATGTTGGAAGGATGAAAGAAAGTGAGAAAAAGATGAATAAAAATTTTATGGGTAGGTATTTTCGATTGTCACATGGATCCCTACAAGAGTTGTGGTGTGGACAAATATCTTCAGGTAGATGCACTGGGCTTTATTTATAGGTATTAGGAGAGAAAAGGTTTTCCGAATTTTTAGATGTGGGACTAATAAAAAGATGCATTCTAAGAGAATGGATGGTTGAGATGGAAAAACAAAAGAAAATAGATGGATGAGATGAAAGGAAAAAGAAAAAATAGGGCAAGAATGAGAGTTGCCGTTAAATCCAAATTCTTTCTCTCTAAAATTTTTTTTTCATTCTTTGCATGTCGCCATCTTCGCATCGTGCCCAGCTGCTATTTCTGCATTTGCATGCATGACCCCACATTTGGCCTCTTGTTCCACGCATGTCCAAGGCCTCCCGTGTTTTCCATTTAAAAATCGACCCAAAAGTTTAAGAAACTGAGGGTCCCATGCTACTTGCGCACGCATCCACATGCTCCACCAAATCAATTGTATGAACCTTTATGACTCGATGCACTGCCTTCACTATAATGGCAGAACCCCTATTGCCTTTAAATTCTTTGTATGGGCCCCGCTCCAAAGGTTAAATGCCACCAAAAATTACTCCAAAACACATGTCCAGCTTCTCTTCTTTCTCTTTTTTTTATTTCTTTTTTTTCTTTTATTCATTGGATCCTAACCATGCATCTTTGTATCTTTGCATATCATGCATGAAACAAGCTTGAATTTGGACTGAAGCTTCATCTGCATGTGTTGGAAGGCCGTTTCTAGTTGGTTTGCAATTAAAACTTTAAAATTAATTATTCCTACAAAGATCATAAAAAGTATCAAATATAAATAAAAAAATAAAATAGCATAGATTTTAATATTTTTTATGTTATAATTAAGTATTCATAATACTTTTTATGTTATAATTAATGTATTCATCACACCCTCCAACTTGAACTTTACTCGTCCTCGAGTAAAAGAAATATTAATATACAATACTGGCTTTCTTCAACATGAGTGTTCATTTAACAATTTTAGAAATAAATGATATCCACCTAGAAAATTTATCAGAGCATGTCATTAGGATATTAAGGCGATCCAATAGAATGGTTGAGTAAAGAATATAAAATTTATAAAATCTTTTCTTGACTCACTCCTATCTTTATCCTTGGATCGTCTAACTCTAAGATGGGCTAGTGGTTTTGCATCCGCACATTCATTCCTTCATTTTTTTTTAGATAAAATATAGTTCATGCAATATCTTAACCACTTAATCTTTCTATTTAACCCTTGTAGCGAGTGTTAGGCTAATGACTTTTAAATCAGTTGGCTTTAGGGCATTAGGTGTAAAACATCCATCGAGCTTATTGACTCGAGTTAAATAGGCTATGGATTGAAACATGACTATTTTTTTCTTTTTTTTAACATTGCCCATTTTTTGATGCGAATATCATTGCTTACTTAGGCAACAAGATCTGGTTACTCAGTGGAAAACCAATATTTTTTTTTAATAGAAGAAACTACATGCATCAACATATCCCACTTATACTCATAAAAGATCGACTCTCTTTAAATATTAATAGGAAGGCTAGAAATGCTCAAAAATAAATTTTTATTCTAGACTCAACCTTCTATTGAATTTTATCAATATGCAGTCCTTCAATACTTCCACAACTTATCTAAGGTGTGCATCAGATGCTACTAAAATATCTAATGTTTCTCAAGTTTGATGCATAGTCAGATATATGAATATCAATAAATTTATGAGTGTAAAGATTCAAAGTAAAGTTCCAAGTTTATTTATCCCTCACACCCCAACTTATTCTATAGTGACTTTAATGAGGTAAGAAAATAACAATCTAATAGATAAATAGGGAGGAATAAATCCGATTTGATGTATCCTTGGTTCAGCAGGTGTCTTCATATGTTCTTTTTGATTCTTTCCTCCAACTTATTCGACATTGACTGAAGTAAAATTAAAATAAATTTAAAAAAAAAATTAAAATGCAAGGATCTGGGTTGCCTCCCAAGAGCGCTAAATTTAAAGCCTTCAGTCAGACAAACTTAGAAAATAGATCAACCGAGATATGTTGATTTATAGAGAACCATGGCTTCCTCAATAACTTTAGTGGATATTCCAAGAATGGTTTTAATCATTGGCCATTTACTTTAAACACAGCACCATTGCTTGGGTTTTCAATTTCTACAACTCTATGTGAGAAAACTTCTTTAACTAAGAATGGTCCTGTCCATCTAGATCTCAGCTTTTTAGGGAAGAGGTGTAATCTAGAATTATATAAAAGAACTTTCTGTCCAGAAGTAAAAGATTTTCTAAGAATTGCTTGATCATGAAATACTTTTATTTGTTCCTTGTATACCCTGGAATTTTCGTAAGCTTCATTTCTAAGTTCTTCTAATTCATTAATCTGAAGCTTTCTATGATTTTCAGCTGTGTCTAAGTTCATATTTAATTTTTTGATGGCCCACATGGCTTTGTGTTCTAGCTCAACAGGCAAGTGACAAGGTTTTCTAAACACAATCCTCTAAGGAGACATTCCTAGATTGGTTTTAAAGGTTGTGCAGTATGCCCAGAGTGCATCTACAAGTTTTAAGGATCAATTCTTTCCATTAGCATTAATAGTTTTCTCCAGGATCTGTTTGATTTGTCTATTGGATACTTCTACTTGACCACTAGTTTGAGGATCATATGATGTGGCCAACTTATGGGTGACATTATACTTTTTCAATAAAGTAGCAAAGGATCGATTGCAAAAGTGTGTCCTCCGATCACTAATGATTACTTTAGGAGTACCAAAATGGGAGAGAATATTTTTTTTAAGGAATTTAATGACCACTTTGCTATCTATTGATCTACAAGGAATAACTTCTACCCACTTAGAGGCATAATCGACAGCTACTAAAATATATTCATTTTTAAAGAAGTTTAAAAATGGTCCCATAAAATCAATCCCCCATACATCAAAAATTTCAACCTTCAAAATTGGATTAAGTGGCATCATGTTTCTCTTGGTGATTCGACCCATTTGTTGGCATCGAACACAACTTCTACAGTCCTCGTGTGCATCTCTAAATAAATTGGGCTAATAAAATCCACATTGGAGGACTTTTGCGGTAGTCTTTTTGGATGCGAAGTGACCACCACATGCTTGGTCATGATAAAAAGATAAAATACTTCTAACATCATTGTCCGGGACACATCTCCTAATGATTTGATCAAGACATTATTTAAACAGGTATGGGTCATCCCAAATGAAATACTTCACTTGGGTGAAGTATTTGTACTTATCCTAAGTGGTCCAGTAGGAAGAAACTTTACCAATGGCTAAATAGTTAACAATATCAGCATACCATGGTTCAGTGGATACAGACATGAGTTGTTTATCAAGAAAAAATTCATTAACAGGTGGTTCACTAGATGGTGTGACTATGATTCGAGATAAGTGATCAGCTACTGCATTCTCTGTTCCTTTCTTGTCCTTGATTTTTAGGTTAAATTCTTGAAAAAGCAAGAACCATCGAATTAAGCATGCCTTGACGTCTTTTTTTGCTAAGAGATGTCTAATGGCTGAGTGGTCAGTATACACAATGGAGTGGGATCCAACCAAATACGATCTAAATTTTTCAAGTGCAAAGACAACGGCAAGGAACTTCTTTTCAATGGTAGTATAATTAAGCTGCACATCATTTAAGGTTTTATTGGCATAGTAAATAACTCTAGGCAGCTTATCAATTCTTTGACCTAAAACTGCGCCTATAGCATGATCAGACATATCGCACATGAGTTCAAAGGATACATTCCAGATAGGTGGGTAAATAATGGGAGCTGAAATAAGTGCCTTTTTAAAGAACTCAAAAGATTCTAGGCACTTAGGGGTAAACTCAAATTTTGTTTTCTTTGCTAACAAGATGGTCAACGGGTGAGCCCCTTTGCTAAAATTAGCTATGAAGCTTCTATAGAATCCAGTATGTCCTAAAAATGAATGGATTTTCTTAACAAATTTTGGTGGTGAAAGACTAGCAATTAGGTCTACTTTGGCTTTGTCTACTTCAATTTCTTTTTATGAAACTACATGGCCAAGAACTATGCCCTCTCTAACTATGAATTGGCATTTCTTCCAATTAAGAACTAAGTGCTTCTCTTTACATCTTTCTAGGACATGTCTCAAATGATCTAAACATTTGGAGAAGGTAGGGACAAAGATAGAAAAGTCATCCATGAAAATTTTAAGAAATCGTTCAATCATATCAAAAAAAATGCTGATCATACATCTTTGGTAGGTTGCTGGTGCATTGTATAACCCAAAGGGCATGCACCTATAGGCAAAGGTTCCGAATGGATAGATAAATGTAGTCTTTTCTTGGTCTTCAGGGGCTATGGAGATCTTGTTATAGTCGAAGTATCCATTAATAAAATAGTAAAACTCTTGTTTGACTAATTTTTTCAACATTTGATCAATAAATAGCAAAGAAAAATAATCTTTCCTTATTGTCGCATTCAATTTTCTATAATCCATACAGACCCTCCATCTTGTTTGGATTCTAGTCGGGATAAGTTTGTTTTTCTCATTCTGGACCACTGTTACCCCGGACTTTTTGGGTACCACTTAAATCAAACTTACCCAAGAACTATCTGAGATGGGGTAAATTATTCCATTGTCAAGTAACTTTAAAATCTTTTTTTTGACTACATCTTTCATAGCTGGATTGAGTCTTCTCTGAGCATCTCTAGTTGGTTTGGCCCCTTCTTCTAAGTGTATCCTATGTTGAACTATGGAGGAGCTTGTTTCATTAATATCTATCAT
The DNA here is from genome assembly GCA_006176705.1 of Cocos nucifera. Taxonomy (NCBI): domain Eukaryota; kingdom Viridiplantae; phylum Streptophyta; class Magnoliopsida; order Arecales; family Arecaceae; genus Cocos; species Cocos nucifera. The sequence goes on along the minus strand of QRFJ01000986.1, from coordinate 65,694 downwards.
GGTCCAGCCTATTGCTTCTTGATTTTTTCTCAAGACTGCTAATAATACCTCCTCTTGTTTAGAATTTAGGTCTGATGCAATAATAACAGGCAAGATTTCTGCTGGACCTAAGTAAGCATACTTGAGGTGCTTGGAGGGTGTTTTAGTTCTAATTTAGGTGCCTCTTCTATTGATGGCTTGGATGATGGTTTAGCCATTTTCATGAGTGGTTCAGTGGGAGGCTCCCATCTTTGGCTAGTCCTATGGTCAACAGGTATTTCATCGATGTCTTCATGTTCATGGTTTAGCCAAATACTTGACTCCAGATTGATTTCTTCATCGCTAATGTCAATGGATTCATAAATTTCATCTTAGATTACATGTACATTAGCATTCTAGGTAGATTCCTATTCCAAATTAAATATATTAAACTCAATGGTCATATTCTCAAAAGTTAGTTTCATAAGTCCATTTCTATAGTTGATTTCAGCATTAGCAGTTGCTAGAAAATGTCTTCCTAAAATAACTAGGATATGATCCTTCGAATTTAAAATTGGTTCGATCTTTAAAATTATGAAGTCTACAAAAAAAATAAAATTACCAACCTTGATTAAAACATCTTCAACCATTCCTTTGGGGATTCTAAAAGATCGATCTATCAATTGTAACATGATCTCTGTTGACTGAAGTTTTTTCAATCCTAATTGCTTGTAGACTGAATAGGAAAAAATATTTACACTAGCCCCTAAGTCTAGCAAGACCTTCTTAATGTTGGTTTCTCTGATAACACATGAAATTGTCGGAGATCCTGGATCCTTGTATTTTATTGGCACATGACTTGACAAGTAAGAGATTACGCTTGCAGCTAAGAATGCACTGTTGGGTACATTGGTGGTTCTCTTCTTAGTGCAAAGATTTTTTAAAAATTTAGCATAGGTCGGTACTTACTGGATCATGTCTAGCAGAAGAATATTTATCTGAACTTGTTTGAATACCTCTAACATTTTATCCAAATATTTCGATTATTTTTTAAATCTTAGTCAATTTGGAAAAGAAGCTCTAGGAGTTGTGGGTACAGGACTAGATGTATTATCAGTTTTAGGAGCTTGAGTTTGTAAGAAAGATTATTCGTAAAGTTGTTCGATAGATGAATCCTCTCTATTGTCAGATGTACCTACCTTATTATCCACTTATTTTCTCAATCTTAAAGTACGAATGGCATTCACATGATTGACTTGATTTTCATGTTGGGGTCGTGGACCATTTTGGTTTCTCGGGTTGGCTAGACAGCCTACCTCATTCTCGCTCATTAATGGTAGAGGCTAGCTGACCTACCTGTATTTCTAGATGGGTTATGGCCTAGGTATTAGTATTTAAGAGTTAGCCCATGGTTTGTATGAAACTACTCAATATAGCATTGGTGTCAGCATTGGATTTGGCTAGGACTTCCAGATTTTTTTCTAAAGAACTAAATTTTCTTTCAGAATTACTGAAGCCTGGTGGGTTGTTTAACACAGGGTTGGGCCTTGGGTTTTGCTGGTTGAAACTAGGACCGCCTACACTTAGGTTCTGCGATCATGAAAAGTTTGGATGATTCCTCCATCCTGGGTTATATGTGGGTGCATAAGAATTATTCATTGATTTCTAGTATGCAGCATTTACCTATGCACATGCATTCTCTATTGGGTTTATCAGAAGAGGACAATCTTCAAGGATATGGTTTGGTGCACTACACCTACTACACATAGGAGCAGATAAATGGTTCATACTAGCTAGTCTCTGCAGTTCTAAGGCCTCTAACCTACGTGTTAGGATTACAATTTTAGCCTCTGCGGCTAAAAAAGTTTGAACTTGATACATTCCACCTCTTGAAGGTGTTGGTCTTTCTGGTTTTCTAGTTGTTCTCCATTGTAAACTCTTTTCGGCTAAGTCTTCTAAAAATTATCGAGCCTCATTGAGTTCTTTATACATAAATTGATCTTGGCATATGGATTCTAGCATGGTTCTGAAATTTGAATCTAGCCCCTTATAAACTATCTGGCATAGCCTCCAGGTCTCTATTCCATGGAGTGGATATTGTGTCAAGAGGTTCTTCAAATGATCGAAATACTTCCAAAATGATTCACTAGCTAGTTAGTAGAATTAGTTGATCTCATTTCTAATTCTAGCTGTCTTATAATGAAAAATGTATTTTTTAAGGAACACTCTTACAAAGCCCTCCCAAGTCATGATAGATTGATTTAGCAGACTGTATAGCAACTTTTTGGCATTATCCTTAAGGATGAAATTGATTAGTCTCAGTTTGATCTCATCCTCAAAAAGTTGTTGCAACCTCATGGTTGCACAAAACTCTTCAAATTTCATAATGAATATAGATTCATCCTCTACTCCAGTAAATTTTGGAAGCATATTAATCACTTAAGGTTTAATTTCGAAGTTATTTGTAGTAGGTTGAGGCAACCTGATGCAAGAAAGCTAGACAGATCCAACTGGATAACACAAATCCTTAAGGGTTAGGGGTTGATTGGTTTCTTCCATTTTAGGGACTTTAAGGCTTGACACAGGAATCGAATCAATTCTAACTAGTCGATCCGAAATTCTTCTCCACAAAGGAAGAGGAGAATTCACTTTATTTTAAATATTTTTTATTATTTTTATTTTTTATTTTTTTATTGATTTTTTTAAAGAAGAGAGAAGAGGAAGATAGATTAGTTAAGATTTTTTTTTAAAATTTTTTTTTTCAAACACTTATCAAGCAATTATCTATCCTAGGTTACCTTAAATCTAAACAGCTCCTAACTACTAAGACTACCTTGGAGCCCTCCAAGTCAGAAACTAACTAGCCAACTAGCTAGGTAAAGATAAGATTGGTGGAAGTCCTCCAATTGCTTTCCTTAGACACCAATTAGATTGTCAGGTAAGCGAACGGAACCAATTAAAGAATCATCTTTCTTCGAACTCGTGTCTCTGAATCCCTTTCCTAGACACTAGTCAACTAGCCAATTCTAATCCGATCCAACTCTTTCAGGTGCCTTATCCTAATGGGCTCGAATGTCCCTAGGGTTGACGTCTAATTGATTTTATTTAAGATTAGGATGAATGCAAATGAGGGAACTTGTTTGTGGGCTAAGGAAGAGTAACGAAATTTCTACCTTATCTTATTTAGGTTTGTGCCCTTAAAGTAGTTTAGATATGCTTATGCACAATCAACAAGAACAAACAAGTTTTAAAAAAAAAATTAATACTGAACTAAGATCAAATTAGTAAGCTAAAAGAAAAGAAAAAGGTTAGATTATACACCTGATTTCCAGCACTCACCAATTTTCTACAAAGCAAGATAAAAAGAAAAAAAAAATAGAAAGGTTAGACTAAAATTACACTAAAAATACGAAGAACAAGAATTTAGAACATAATTTAAAATACGTCAATTCTCCGACAACGGTGCCAAAAACTTTATGTGTCTTAAATTAACCGCAAGAGCATGGTGTGCAAAATAGCATGTTCGGCGAGTACAGATCGATCCCACAAGGAATTATGTTTGAATTATGTTCCAACCTTGCTCAGGCGAGCTTCAAGAAAGAGTTTAGAAGTGGATGTTTGTACTTACTACTAAATAGTAAATTAATTATGGAGAATAATAATTTAAAGATCTAGGACTTTTGAATCTACTAGACCAATGACTTAAAGAGTATTTCTAAGATTTCTCTTATAATGTTCCTTGATCAAAGTGTAATGCATGGATAAGAATTCACCCTAATTAAAGAACTCTCTTTTCAACTGTTTCTCTTGTGTTACCCAAGTATGGACTATGAAGGGACTCTGACTCAACAATAATCCATCAAAGTTTTCCATAAGGAAGAAGAAAAAAGATTTAAAAAGATTTAGGCCTTCTACCTATTATCTTTCTTGCACCGAGTCAAGCATGAACTATAAAGAAATTAAAATCTAATGATAGTCCATCAAATCTCTTGACAAGAAGCTTGAAGAAAGAAGAATTAAAAAGATAAAGTCAAGGAGAAATCCTAAAAATTACTTCTAATCAGTTTCATCACAAACCTTAGAGGATTTCTTAGCTAAACATGATTTAAATTAAAACTTAAAAATTATTTAAAATTAAATTCTATACTACTTGCTGGAATTTAAATTATAGAAAATAAAAAAGATGTAGAAATTAAATATGCAGAATAAGAAAATTAAACTATCCTATGTGCTAAATTTAAATTACATAAATTAAATTACACAAGCGATAATTAAAATAAAATTAAAATAAAAATTTATTATTAAAATAAAAATTTAATATAAAACTAACTTTTAAGCCATAACAGGGCTTGAAGCTGAAACAAGAAAATAAAAAGAACAGACTTTCCTCTGGCACACTTTTCCTGACTAACTCTCCTTCTCGTATGTTGGAAGGATGTAAGAAAGTAGAAAAAAGATGGATAACAATTTTATGGAAAGGTATTCTCGCCTGTCATACGGGCTCCTACAAGAGTTATGGTGTGGAGAGATATCTTGAGGTAGAGGCATTGGGCTTTATTTATAGGTGTTAGAAGGAAAGAGATTTTTCTAATTTTTAGATGTAGGACTAATAAAAAGATGCATTCTAAGAGAATGGATGGTTGAGATGGAAACACAAAAGAAAATAGATGGATGAGATGAAAGAAAAAGAAAAAATAGGACAAGAATGAGAGTTGCTGTTAAATCCAAATTCTTTCTTTCTAAAGATTTTTTTTTCATTCTTTGCACGTTGCCATCTTCGCATCGTGCCTAGCTGCTATTTCTGCATTTGCGTGCATGACTTTAATGAGGTAAGAAAATAATAATCTAATAGGTAAAAAAGGAGGAATACACCTGATTTGATGTATCCTTGGTTCAGCAGGGTCTTCATATGTTCTTTTTGGTTCTTTCCTCTAACTTATTCGATATTGACTGAAGTAAAACCTAAATAAATTTTTTAAAAAAATTTAAAATATAAGAATCTGGGTTGCCTCCCAGGAGCGCTAAGTTTTAAATTTTCAGTCAGACTAACTTAGAAAATAGATCAACCAGGATATGTTGGTTCATAGAGAACCATGGCTTCCTCAATAACTTTAGTGGGTAATTCCAAAAATGATTTTAATCGTTGACCATTCACTTTAAATACAGCACCATTGCTTTGATTTTCAATTTCTACAGCTCCATATGGAAAAACTTTTTTAACTAAGAATGGTCCTGTCCATCTAGATCTCAGCTTTTCAGGAAAGAGGTGTAATCTAGATTATGTAAAAGAACTTTCTATCTAGGAGTAAAAGATTTTCTAAGAATTGCTTGATCATGGAATACTTTTGTTCGTTCCTTGTATACCCTGGCATTTTCATAAGCTTTATTTTTAAGTTCTTCTAATTCATTAATCTGAAGCTTTCTATGGTTTTCAGCTGCATCCAAGTTCATATTTAATTTTTTGATGGCCCACATGGCTTTGTGTTCTAGCTCAACAGGCTAGTGATAAGATTTTCCAAACACAATCCTATAAGGAGATATTTCTAGATTGGTTTTAAAGGTCGTGTGATATGCCCAGAGTGTATCTACAAGTTTTAAGGACCAATCCTTTCTATTAGCATCACAGTTTTCTCTAGGATCTATTTGATTTATCTATTGGACACTTCTACTTGCCCACTAGTTTGAGGATGATACGGTGTGGCCAACTTGTGGGTGACATTATACTTTTTAGCAAAGGATCGATTGCAAAAGTGTGTCCTCCTATCACTAATGATTGCTCTAGGAGTACCAAAATGAGAGAGAATATTTTCTTTGAGGAATTTAATGACCACTTTGCTATCTGTTAATCTACAAAAAATAGCTTCTACCCACTTAGAGACATAATCGATAGCTACTAAAATAAATTTATTTTCAAAGGCATTTAGAAATGATCCCATAAAATCAATCCCCCATACATCAAAAATTTTAACCACCAAAATTTGATTAAGTGGCATCATGTTTCTCTTGGTGATTCAACCTATTTGTTGGCATCGAGCGCAACTTCTACAGTACTCATGTGCATCTCTAAATAAATTGGACTAATAAAATCCACATTGGAGGACTTTTGCGGTAGTCTTTTTGGACGTGAAGTGATCACCACATGCTTGGTCGTGATAAAAAGATAAAACACTTCTAACCTCATTATCCAGGACACACCTTCTAATGATTTGATCAGGACACTATTTAAACAGGTATAGGTCATCCCAAATGAAATACTTCACTTGGGCGAAGAATTTGTGCTTGTCTTGAGTGGTCCAGTAGGAAGAAACTTTACCAATGGCTAAATAGTTGACAATATCAGCATACCATAGTTTAGTGGATACAAACATGAGTTGTTCATCAGGAAAAAGATCATTAATAGGTGGTTCACTAGATGGTGCGACTATGATTCGGGACAAGTGATCAGCTACTGCATTTTCTATTCCTTTCTTATTCTTGATTTCTAGGTCAAATTTTTGAAGGAGCAAGATCTATCAAATTAAGCACGCTTTGGTGTCTTTCTTTATTAAGATATGTCTAATGGCTGAGTGGTCAGTATATACAATGGTGCGGGACCCAACCAAATAGGATCTAAATTTTTCAAGTGCAAAGACAATGGCTAGAAACTCTTTTCAGTGGTAGTATAATTAAGCTGTGCATCATTTAATATTTTACTGGTATAGTAAATAACTCTAGACAGCTTATCAATTTTTTGATCTAAAACTATGCCTACAACATGATCAGATGCATCGCACATGAGTTCAAAGGGTACATTCTAGATAGGTGGGTGAATAATGGGAGCTGAAACAAGTGCCTTTTTAAAAAACTCAAAAGATTCTAGACACTCGGGGGTAAACTCAAATTTTATTTTCTTTACTAACAAGTTGGTCAACGGGTGAGCCACTTTGCTAAAATTAGCTATGAATCTTCTATAGAATCTAGCATGTCCTAAAAATGAATGGATTTTCTTAACAGATTTGGATGGTGGAAGACTAGCAATCAGGTCTACTTTGGCCTTATCTACTTTAATTCCGTTTTGTGAAACTACATGGTCAAGAACTATGCCCTCTCTAACCATGAATTGGCATTTCTTTCAATTAAGAACTAAGTGCTTCTCCTTACATCTTTTTAGGACATGTCTCAAATGATCTAAACATTCGGAGAAGGTAGAGCCAAAGACAGAAAAGTCATCCATGAAAATTTTAAAAAATCATTCAATCATATCATAAAAAATGTTGATCATACATCTTTGGAAGGTTGCTGGTGCATTTCATAAGCCAAAGGGCATGCGCCTATAGGCAAAAGTTCCAAATGGACAGATGAATGTAGTCTTTTCTTTGTCTTCAGGGGCTATGGAGATCTGGTCATAGCCAGAGTATCCATCAAAAAAATAGTAGAACTCTTGTCCGACTAATTTTTTCAATATTTGATCAATAAATGGCAAAAAAAATGATCTTTTCTTATTGCCGCATTCAATTTTCTATAATCTATATAGATCCTCCATCCTGTTTGGGCTTTAGTTGGGATAAGTTCATTTTTCTCATTTTAGACCACTATTATCCCAGATTTTTTGGGTACCACTTGAACCGAACTTACCCAAGAACTATCTGAGATAGGATAAATTATTCCATTGTCAAGTAACTTCAAAATCTCGTTTTTGACTACATCTTTCATAGCTGGATTGAGTCTTCTCTGAGCATCTCTAGTTGGTTTGGCCCCTTCTTCTAGGTGTATCCTATGTAGAACTATGGAGGGACTTATTTCGTTAATATCTGTCATAGTCTAGCCTATTGCTTCTCGATTTTTTCTCAGGACTGCTAATAACTCCTCCTCTTGTTTAGGATTTAGGTCTGATGTAATAATAACAGGCAAGGTTTCTACTGGACCTAAGTATGCATACTTGAGGTGCTTGGGGGGTGTTTTAGTTCTAATTTTGGTTCCTCTTCTATTGATGGCTTGGATTATGGTTTCGCCATTTTCATGAGTGGTTCAATGGAAGTCTGCCATCTTTGGCTAGTCCTATGGTCAACAGGTATTTCATTGATATCTTCATGTTCATGATTTAGCCAAATACTTGACTCTAGATTTATTTTTTCATCACTAATATCAATGGATTCATAAATTTTATCTTGGATTACATGGACATTAGCATGCTGGATAGATTCCTATTTCAGATTAAATATATTTAACTTAATGATCATATTCCCAAAAGATAGCTTCATAAGTCCATTTCTATAGTTGATTTCAACATTAGCGATTGTTAGAAAAGGTCTTCCTAAAATAACTAAGATATGACCCTTGGGATTTGAAACTGATTTGGTCTCTAAAATGATGAAGTCTACAGAAAAGATAAAATTGCCAACCTTGATTAAAATATCTTCAACCATTCCCTTGGAGATCCTAAAAGATTGGTCTGCCAATTGTAACGTGATCCCTGTTGGCTGAAATTTTTCCAATCCTAATTGCTCATAGACTAAATAGGACAAAATATTTACAATAGCCCCTAAGTCTAGCAAGGCCTTCTCAATGTTGGTTTCTCTGATAACACATAAAATTATCAGAGATCCTGGATCCTTGTATTTTATTGGCACATGACTTGACAAGTAAGAGCTCACGCTTGCATCTAAGAACGCTCTCTTGGGTACATTGGTGGTTCTCTTCTTGGTGCAAAGATCTTTTAAAAATTTAGCATAGGTTGGTACTTGCTGGATCATGTCTAGCAGAGGAATATTTATCTAAACTTATTTGAACACCTCTAACATTTTATCCAAATATTTCAATTATTTTTGGACCTTAGTCGATTTGGAAAAGAAGCTTTAGGAGTTGTGGGTATAGGGCTGGATGTATTATCAGTTTCAGGAGCTTGAGTTTGTAAGGTAGGTTATTCGTAAAGTTGTTCAGCAGATAAGTCCTCTCTATTGTCAGATGTACCTACCTTGTTATCCACTTATTTTTTCGATCTTAAAGTATGAATGACATTCACATGATTGACTTGATTTTCATGTTGGGGTCGTGGACCATTTTGGTTTCTCGGACTAGACTCGGGTTGGCTAGGCAGCCTACCTCATTCTCGCTCATTCATGGTAGAGGCTAGCTAACCTACCCGCATTTCTAGATGGGATATGGCCTGGGTATTAGCATTTAAGAGTTAGCTCATGGTTTGCATGAAATTGCTCAATGTAGCATTGATGTCAACATTGGATTTGGCTAGGACTTTCAGACTTTTTTCTAAAGAACTAAATTTTTTTTCAGGATTATTGAAGCCTGGTGGGTTGTTTAACACAAGGTTGCGTCTTGAGTTTTGCTAGTTGAAACTAGGACCGCCAACATTTGGATTCTGCAATCATGAAAAGTTTGGATGATTCCTCCATCCTGGGTTATATGTGGATGCATAAGGATTGTTCATTGATTTCTAGTATGCAGCATTTACCTGTGCACACCCATTCTCTATTGGGTTTATCAGAAGAGGACAATCTTTAAGGATATAATTTGGTGCACTGCACCCACTGCATATGGGTACAATACATGGTTCACACTAGCTGGTCTCTGTAGTTCTAAGACCTCTAACCTACGTGATAAGATTGCAATTTTAGCCTCTGCGACTAAAAAAGTTTGAACTTGATACATTCTACCTCTTGAAGGTGTTGGTCTTTCTGGTTTTCTAGGCGTTTTTCATTGTAAACTCTTTTCGACTAAGTCTTCTAGAAATTGCCAATCCTCATTGGGTTCTTTATATATAAGTTGACCTTGGCACATGGATTATAGTATGGTTCTGAAATTTGAATCTAGCCCCTCATAAACTAACTGACATAGCCTCCAGGTCTCTATTCTATGGTGTGGACATTGGGTCAAGAGGTTCTTAAAATGATTGAAATACTTTCAAAATAATTCACCAGCTGGTTGGTAGAATTGGTTGATCTCATTTCTAATTCTAGCTGTCTTATGATGGGGAAAGTATTTTTTAAGGAACACTCTTACAAAGCTCTCCCAGGTCATGATAGATTGATTTGGCAGGCTGTATAGCCACTTTTTGGGATTATCCTTAAGGATAAAATTGATTAGTCTCAGTTTGATCTCATCCTCAGAAAGTTGTTGCAGTCTCACGGTTGCGCAAATCTCTTCAAATTTTCTAATGAATATATATGCATCCTCTACTCCAGTAAATTTTGGAAGCATATTAATCACTTGAGGTTTAATTTTGAAGTTATTTGCAGTAGATTGAGGCAACCTTATGCAAAAAAGCTGGACAGGCCCAATTGGATAACACAAATCCTTAAGGATTTGGGGTTGATTGGTTTCTTCCATTTTACGAACTTTAAGGCTTGACATAGGAATCGAGTCAATTCTAACTAGTTGATCCAAAATTCTTTTCCACAAAGAAAGTAGAGAATTTACTTTATTTTATATATTTTTTATTATTTTTATTTTTATTATTTTTTTATTTTTTTATTATTTTTTTTAAAAGAAGAGAGAAGAAAAAGATAGATTAGTTAAGATTTTTTTTGAATCTTTTTTTAAATACTTATCAAGCAATTATCTATCCTAGGTAACTGCCAAGATCACCTTGGAGCCCTTCAAGTCAGAAACTAACTAGCCAACTAGCTAGGTAAGGGTAAGATTGGAGGGAGCCCCCCTGTTGCTTTTCTTAGACATCAATTAGATTGGCCAGGTAAGCGAACGAAATCAATTAAAGAACCATCTTTCTTCAGGTTCGTGTTCTTGAATTCTTTTTTTGGACACTAGTCAACTAGCCAATCCTGATTCGATCCAACTCTTTCGGATGCCTTGTCCTAATGAGCTCGAATGTCCCGAGGGTTGACGTCTAATTGATTTTATTTAAGGTTAGGGTGAATGCAAATAAGAAAACTTATTTGTGGGCTAAGGAAGGATAATAAAATCTCCACCTTATCTTATTTAGGTTTATATCCTTAAAGTAGTTTAGATATGCTTATGCACAATCAATAAGATCAAACAAGTTTTTAAAAAAAAAATTAATACTGAACTAAGATCAAATTAGTAAGCTTAAAGAAAAGAAAAAAGTTAAATTATATACCTGATTTCCAGCACTCACCAATTTTCTACAAAGCAAGATTAAAAAAAAGATAGAAAGGTCAGAGTAAAATTAAACTAAAAGTATGAAGAACAAGAATTTAGAATATAATTTAAAATACGTCAATTCTCCGACAACGGTATCAAAAACTTGATGTATCTTAAATTAACCGCAAGAGCATGGTATGCAAAATAGCACGTTCGGCGAGTACGGATTGATCCCACAAAGAATTGTGTTTGAATTATATACCAACCTTGCTCAGGTGAGCTTCAATAAAGAGTTTGGAAGTAGATGTTTGTACTTTCTACTAAATAGTAAATTAATTATGAAGAATAATAATTTAAAGATCTAGGATTTTTGAATCCACTAGACTAATGACTTAGAGAGCATTTCTAAGATTTCTCTTATAATGTTCCTTGATCAAGGTGTAATGCATGGACAAGCATTCATCCTAATTAAAAAAACTCTCATTTTAACTGTTTCTCTTGTGTTACCCAAGTATGGACTATGAAGAAACTCTGACCCAATAATAATCCATCAAAATTTTTCATAAGGAAGAAGAAAAAAGATTTAGGCCTTCTACCTATTATCCTTCTTGCATCGAATCAAGTATGAACTATAAAAGAATTAAAATCCAATGATAGTCCATCAAATCTCTTGGCAAGAAGCTTGAAGGAAGAAGAACTAAAAAGATAAAGTCAAGGACAAATCCTAAAAAATACTTCTAATCATGATTTAGCTTCATCACAAACCCAGAGGATTGCTTAACTAGACATGATTTAAATTAAATTTTAAAAATTATTTAAAATTAAATTCTATACTACTTACCAGAATTTAAATTATAAAAAATAAAAGAGATGTAGAAATTAAATAAGCAGAATAAAAAAATTAAACTATCCTATGTGCTGAATTTAAATCGCATAAATTAAATTACACAAGCGATAATTAAAAAAAAATTAAAGTAAAATTTTATTACTGAAATAAAAATTTAATACAAAACTCACTCCTAAGCCATAATAGGACTTGGAGCTGAAATAAGAAAATAAAAAGAACAGACTTTCCTCTGGCATACTTTTCCTGGCTAGCTCTTCTTCTGGTATGTTCGAAGGATGGAAGCAAGTGAAAAAAAGATGGATAAAAATTTTATGGGTAGGTATTTTCGCCTGTCATACGGGTCCCTACAAGAGTTATGGTGTGGACAGATATCTTGAGGTAGAGGCACTGGGCTTTATTATAGATGTTAGGAGGGAAGAGGTTTTTCTGATTTTTAGATGTTGGACTAATAAAAAGATGCATTCTAAGAGAATGGATGGTTGAGATGGAAAAACAAAAAAAATAGATAGATGAGATGAAAGGAAAAAGAAAACATAGGACAAGAATTAGAGTTGCCGTTAAATCCAAATTCATTCTCTCTAAAGATTTTTTTTTTCCTTCTTTGCGCATTGCCGTCTTCGTGTCGTGCCCAACTGCTATTTCTGCATTTGCGTACGTGACCCCGTGTTTGGCCTCTTGTTCCATACATGTCCAAGGCCTCCCATGTTTTCCATTTAAAAACCAACCCAAAAGTTTAAGAAATCGAGGGTCCCATGCTACTTACGCACGCATCCACATGCTCCACCAAATTAATTGCATGAACCTTCGTGACTCGATGCGCTACCTTCACTGTAATGGCAGAACCCCTATTGCCTTTAAATTCTTTGTATGGGCCCCACTCCAAAGGTTAAATGCCACCAAAAATTCCTTCAAAACATGTGTCCAGCTTCTCTTCTTTTTCTTTTTTATTTTTTTTTTATTTTTTTATTCATTGGATCCTAACCATGCATCTTTGTATTTTTGCATATCGTGCATGGAACAAGCCTGAATTTGGACTGAAGCTTCATCTACATGTGTTAGAAGGCTGTTTCTAGTTGGTTTGTAATTAAAACTTTGAAATTAATTATTCTTGCAAAGATCATAAAAAGTATCAAATATAAATAAAAAAATAAAATAGCATAGATTTTAATACTTTTTATATTATAATTAATATATTCATAATACTTTTTATGTTATAATTAATGTATTCATCACCAATCTAAAGCTACATTTCATAATGTAACAAAATTCGATAGAGCAAGTGGGATATTTCAAGTGCAAATGCTACTCCATGGACCTTATATGAATAGAGGCAATAACACTCAGCTAAAATCCTAATGCAAGACCTTCCTTGATTTCTTGTTAATAAATGCATAAATAATTTTTTAAGATTGTAATTGAAATGTGCATATTGTAAAATTGTCAGAGCATACGTGTACATCATTTATTGTGCTCCCACTTGATGGCTGCTTATGCTCATGTATTGATTGATTTCTGATGATACGTTGATGGTTGTTATAGTCTAAACGAATACCATCATAGTTACAGTCATCAATTATATCTAATCCCACATGTCAATAATTGATCGCAAAAAATAAATGATATGCTGATAGTATTATAGTGCTAATAATTATGGCAGAAGGGAAGACCACAATCCTCATGACTTAGGAATGAAATAGATTGGATAGAAGTTAGCAATAAATCAAGGTGTCAGATTTATGGCCAAGAAGGATATGACAGACGATCATGTCCAACAAATAGAGCATGAACATGAGTGAAACTTTGTATTATATGTATCTTCTTGTTAATCCTTATGTTATTTATAATTTTTCATGAATATGAGCATGAACATAAGATGTAATGAATATTTATATCATTTGATATTAATTCTTATGTTCTTTATAATCTTTATTAATGAAATATTATTTCTTATATTTGCTCAATTTTTGTTATTGCTATACTCATTTTATGAAACAGTTGCAGCATATTATATTAATGAAGCTAGGTCCATTAGATTAGTCTGTACTCTATGCATAGGCTACTCATCACTTATCAGCCATCTGGGATGGTCAGGTATATATAGACATGAATTATTGTACCATTTATTTATAATTTCAACATTATATGAACAAAATTATTAAAGTGCATCTATAACTAATATACTGTTTTATGTGGTGTAACAGGAGTCGAAATTTTTACGATGTCGATAGAGAAATCTTGTTAGGTCTCGAATGATCCCATTGGATTTACGTATAGTGCCATATCTATAGTAGGCTGGGTTTTATGGTATGTCCCACAATAGATTTATATCATTAGACTAGTACTTGGTCACTGCATTTGTAGAGCGGTGGCACTCAAAGATGCATACATTTCATCTACCGCATGATGAGTGTACTATTATCTTGGAGGATGTTAGCTTTCAATTGGATTTATCAGTCGATGGCCTTCTAGTCATAGGTAGTATACGTCAGGATTGGTGGCAGGTATGTTTTGATCTTCTAGGAGTTATCCCACATCCTGATAAACTTAAGGGTTTCCGATTGAGTGTTGTATGGTTAGCTGAATAGTTAGATAGACTATCTGATGATGCAAATGATATTGCTATACAGCATTATGCTAGGGCATATATCTTGCAGGTGTTAGGAGGATGTCTGTTTATAGATAAATCTAATAATATAATTCATATCATGTTTTTGCCATTACTTGTCGATTTTAAGATCGTGGGATACTATAGTTGGGGTAGTGCTGATCTAGCTTGGATGTATAGAGAACTTTATAGAGCATGTAAGATAGATACATGTCAGATTGCGGGATCCTCGATTTTGCTTTAGGTGTGGGTATGGGATAGGTTTTCTTATATTGCTCCTCGTAGATTAGATTGATCTCCTATAAATCCTATTATGGATTTGGCAAACAGAGATGCACTACCACGTGGACCACTGGTCATGAGGTCCGTAAATAATATTGATTATGATCATAAGTGAGAGAAAGCACAATATAAACAAATAAGAAATAAAAAAGAAACAAAAAAAAAAAACATAATCTCACTTTAGTTCTTTACAATAACCATATATATATTTTTTATCCATCCTTAAAAATGAAGGCATATATCTATACGCTAGATGAATAAGTATATATTATGCTCTTAACTATTAATGAATATATATTCTGATTTGTCTCAATTAATTTGTATGAATATCTATCCGATATATTATTCATTATCTATTGATGCTTTGTTGCTTAAAATGTAACTTGTCGATACTCAATTGTGTAGATGGAGAGATGCTTTTTCAATAATGGAGGTTTTCATTCATGTGCTGTGGATGTATAGATACTATCTCGATCTATTTTGACCTGGGCAGGTAAAATTCTAATTGATTTATATGCTATATTTTTCGATCGTGTTTGATTCAAATTGACTTAGAATACTAACATTTAGTGATGTTTAAAAAAAAAATTATATAACAGCCATATACTCTGGAGATTCTTGCACTTCTACCAAATTATTACTTCACTAGATATGATATATGACGATGCCGGGTGCCACTTTTATATTTTTATATTATAGAATGGCACCACCCAGATAGAGTGATGCGGTAGTTTTAGATCCGTCAGGTTATTCCACTTGTCTGTGTATGGATTTCAGACTGCATCATATCGATCTTAGAGGTCGTTAGGATCAGGAGTGGAGCATTATTTATCATGATTTTGTTGCAATATGGGAGGATCGATGAGATCATGTTGTAGATAGACCAGCGAAGGGTGCCATGCACTATTATGATGATTACATGTAGTGATATTGTCGCATTACTCGTCATCTTATTTGTCGATCTAGTGCAATATTTGATTATCTAGTAAGTAGTAATATTTTTTTTATATTTTTTAATTAATCTTTATATATTTAATCGATCTTTTTTTTGTTAGAGTAACTGTCTGGTGCAGATTCATCATCTTTGTAACCCAAAATCTCTGTCCACATCTGCTTTAGTTATACAGGATATATGCACGAAAGTACTCCATGCCGTTGATAAGCATGAGCATATTACTATGGAGTATGGTGCATCAGGATCTACACCTTCACCTTATCAGTAACCATCATAGTCAGGAGTACCACCTGAGTTTCAAATGCTGGAGTTTCCTCCATTCAGTCCTTATATATCATCTGAGGCTTATATGCATGAGGACATGATATGGTTTCAGTACATTGATGATGCGGTAGCACATTTTGGAGTTACCCATCAGGGAGCTTCAAGTCATACAATAGGCATTACAGGTGAAGGAGTTATAGATGACACTATCACAAAAATAGATTGTGGCATCGACAAGCATGGAGGCCTGAGTGAAGCCCAACCTATCCCACGTTGCCAGCAATCGCCCAGGAGAAAGCGATGACTATCTTGTGGGACCTGATTTTTTTTTTTTTGATTTTACTGTACTCATGTGGAACTTGATACTTTTCTTTTGGATTTTATTGTACTCATGTGGGATTTGATTCCTTTTTTGTTTTTATAATATCCATGTGGGACTTTATTTTGAGTTGATTATACCATTCTGATGTTCATCTTTTTACTTGATTAATTCTATGATGTTGGACTTCATTTGTTTAGTATTACATGTTTTTAGGATTTAGATTATTAGTTCTATAAATAAAATTATTGATTTTGAAATAGAGTTTGTTGATCAAGATGTGATGTTGGTCAAATAGTGTTATTATGGATGATTTTTGAATTTTAAGTAGCTTAGTAGGTCGGAGCTGAGCTTGTGAAGCAGAGTTTTTGGACGATTGATTGCTCTAGCATGAGCTAGTCTCTAAGCCACTTTTTTACGGTCGACTGAATCCTGATCAACCAATTTGGCACTATCCCTGGAACCGAACTTGTTGATCGATCGGATCAGCCCCTAAAACGTGATTTGATCAATATTTTGCAATCGACCAACTGAGATACTGGTCAACCAGCCACAGTCAATCGGGCCAAAACCTAATCAACCAGCCCATACTCTTAGTCGACCAGTCCCAAATCTTGGACGACCAACCCATCCATAAATTAAATCTATGATCGATCGACATGAAACCCTGATTGACCGATCTAGATGATTGGTCAAGTCCCACATCCTGGATGACCGACCCATCTATAAATCAAACCCATGATCGATTGGCATGAAATCCTAATTGATTGATCTAGATGATCAGCTAAGTCCTAGACCCATCCATAAATCAAACCCATGGTCGATCGATGCAAAATCCTGATGGATCGATCTAGATGATCAGCCAAGTCCTAAATTCTAGATGATCAATCTGTTCGTAAATCAAACCCATGATCAATCGATGCAAAACCCTGATTAACCGATCTAGATGATCGACCAAGTCCTAAATCCTGGACAACTGATCATCCATAAATCAAACCCATAGTCGACCGATGTGAAAACCTAATTGACCTATCTAGACGATCGCTAAGTCCCACATCCTGGATGATGACCCATCCATAAATCAAACCCATGGTTGACTGACATGAAACCCCGATTGATCGATCCAGATGATCAACCAAGTCTCAAACCCATCCGTAAATCAAACTCATGGTCGATCGGAGCGAAACCTTGATTAACCAATCTAGATGATTAGCCAAGTTTCAAATCCTGGATGATCGACCCATCCATAAATCAAACCTATGGTCAACTGGCATGAAACCCTGATTGGCCAATCTAGACGATCGACCAAATACCAAATCCTGGATGACCCATCCATCTATAAATCAAACCCATGGTCGACTGGTGCGAAATTTTGATTGATCAATCTAGATGATTGGCCAAGTTCCAAATCCTAGACGATCGACCCATCCATAAATCAAACCCGTGGTTGATCAGCGCAAAATCCCAATTGACCGATCTAGGTGATTGACCAAGTCCTAAATCTTGGATGACCAACCCATCCGTAAAGTGCTCACAATAAAGTTTAGGATAACATAGAGTAACAATACATAATTTCATTAGAAAACAAATAAGATTGCACTACAACAAAAAAAAATAAGTAGATGATAAAAATAGTATAATAAGAAGCTAGAGCTTAATCATCCGCTATAGCGTCCTATGGAGGTGGAGAAAATTGATGATAAAAATGTTGTATGAACTAATAGAACCATGTGAACCCCTCATCCATATGTGTAAATCCCTCTCTAACATCAATCTTCAATGCATCGAATCGAGCAAACAATGCATGCATATCATAAAACTACTGATTAGACTGCATATGATGATTGAGTTGGACTATTTCGGCAGGCTGACTTTCTTCTTCACCAGTAGATATATGCTTCCAACAATCACCATAAAAAATATAGCCCATACAGCTTAGACATGACTTGTCGTAGGTGTCTGTGGGTCTGACCTCAATAACTTCATCATCATCAATGATAGAAACATCAAAGGCCTTGAAGATAGCAGTCAGAATAGCTCCATAGGGCAAACAGGTTTTGGCTTTTTCAAGGATTCAATATATAGTTTATCATTAAATATGGCAAATTAACTCTATCACCCAAAAAATTGTTTGTGAGGAGATAAATATCCATGTATAATACATTATTTTTATAACCTCTTCTAAGCAGAAAATTAAACATTAATATATGATAAATTAATATATTTTTTAGTGATAATAGATGTATACTAGGTTTACTTGTTTGTCCTAAACTATCATTCTTAAAAATAGTTCTAATACAACTACGTTAACCTAATCTATAATGATTTTAAGAAGTCATATTAAAATATCTATCACCATATGATTAAATACCTAGAATTTGACCAAGAACATCGCAGTCAAACTCGATAATCTTGCCTTTCACAAAAGATAAAATAGAACAAGCTGATCTATCAAAGCTAAAATTACTATAAAATATTTAACTAGAGTAGGATATGCTGGTTTGCTCAATGTGATCATAGAAAGCTAACCATTCTTTCAAATAAAAATTTAATTCAAAAATCACTAAAAGAACTTAACTATTTTTCTCCTTATAGCTTTTCATTGAGAAAAATTTGATTGATATTTTTCACTAAACTCAGAGTTCAGAAATAAATTTTTTTCGTACCTATCCCAAGACTTTAATTTTTTTTTTCTATTCGAGCTCTTTTTTCTTTTGAAATATTTCCATCTTTTCTTGAAGCCATGAGTTTGAATCAGGCTACAAACACGAGGGAGAGAGGGTTCTTTGGATGCTTAGATAGCGAGAGGGTGGAAGGGGATTATCAGGATTTTATAGAGGAAAGAAGATGGGGTGGGAATTATCAAGATTTTAGAGAGCAAGAAAAGTGGGGGAGATTATCAAGGTTTTTTTGAATACATGGAGGAAAGGAGGGTTGAGGAGTTTTTAGAGAGGGTTATCAGGGCCTTAGAGAGGCTTTTAGAGAGAGTAAGGGAGTTGGGGGGGAGGATTATTATGGTTTTAGAGATTTCGAAGAGCGAAGGAGGTGGGGGGGGATTATCAGGATTTTCTTCGATTGACAGGAATGGAGGGCTAAGTAGGTATTTAAAATCGATGAAATCGCCATCTCAAATGGCGAGTTCACTGAAATCGCTACTTGGCTTGGTGAGTTTGGTGAAGTTGCCATTTGCGATGGCGATTTTCCATCCGATCGCGTCACCTGATTGCATGACAATGAAATCGCCACTTGAAGTTATAATTTCATGCATAGATGATATTCCTAAAAATAAATTTTGGATGGGATAGTTTTGAAATTAACTAATTAAAAAATAAAAAAAATTATCCACGAGTGTGTGCTACGTGAGGTTATAGGTAAGGATCCATGATGCGCCCTACAATCACGCTGCAATGTAGAGTAAGACTCATGACTCAAAAATTAGGAAAATAGTCATTTCCTATTATAGCAGTAACTAATTTAATAATTGAACATATCAGAATTGTTGAAGAAGCTTTAAAGATTTTTTTAAAATATCGACATAGTTTTTGTTTGCTCTCCATATGATTTGGGGATTATTAGATCTTGAGTGATCTTAGTGAATCAAGTAGACTCTCTAATTGTAACATAAGCATTTACATTTTATACTACTTGTTTAAAATTAATTATGCTAAATTGATATTATGATACTTTAAAAAATGTATATGAAATTTTGAAGTTATGTAGAAAATGACTTATCGCTGTAAATTGTTTATTAACTGGATTATCAAATCATCATTTTGTATCAAATATGTAAAATTCAAAATGATATTGTAAAAGAAAAGACTCAAATTATATATATATATATATATATATATATATATATATATATATATATATATATATATATATATATATATATATATATGTGTGTGTGTGTGTGTGTGTGCGCGCGCGCGCGCGCGCGCGTGCGCATCTATCATTTGGCTCGTGTGTGTCTATCATTTGACTCTCAGTATGATTACGTATGGAATCGGAGTTAATTACGTACCCTATTAAGGGTTAATTGTGGTGACTTCATTATACACCTACCACAAGAATTAAATATGACAAATCCATGATGGGGGTAAGCGTGGCATGACCCTTGCACGGGTTAAAGGTGGTGACCTTGCCATGAGGGTAAGCATAGCATGACCTAAGTCATAGGTGTTAATTGCGGCCATGTGATCAATATTTCAATTAAAAACGCCATATGGAGTGACTTATGCTGTAGAGGTTAAGTGCGGCAATAATTATTAATTGTAGAATGGAAATTAAAAAATGGACATCTAGATATGGGTATATGTATAAATATATGAACGCAAACACAGTTTGATCATGAGACTTAGATACTATCTCACCCTGATTCCAAGTATTGATTCATTTTGCATACATTGAACAGATGAAATATATTGTTGCTATATGTGAATCATATTGAAACTAAATATCATAAAGTTACTTGTGCAAATATAGTATGATTTATGTACTTTAATTGAGTTCAATCATGAAATTTTATTCGATCCAGTTTTATAAAGTGGATTTGTTACTTATTAAGTTGTGAAGCCCATAAACTTTATCTATATTTTTTCATATCCAGGACCAAGAATTAGGCCAGTGCTGGCTTCCAGAGAAAAGTAAATAGAAGTAAGGCCATCTTCATGGTTGGTATGCGTGATTTTGATTAGTGACACATTAAAGTATGGCATTGAATTATGTATAAATATTTAGATTAAAAGTTTGAGTAGACATATTGCAGTATGGCATTGAGTTATGTATAAATATTTAGATTAAAATTTTGAGTTGT
The DNA here is from genome assembly GCA_006176705.1 of Cocos nucifera. NCBI lineage: Eukaryota > Viridiplantae > Streptophyta > Magnoliopsida > Arecales > Arecaceae > Cocos > Cocos nucifera. The sequence continues at coordinate 44,593 of QRFJ01000986.1, read as the reverse complement.
AAATTTTGTAAAATATATCTCTATTTATGACTTGAGAAAATATGTTTGAATTTATGTGATATTTTAGTTTAATAGTTTAGCTAGTCTGATAAATTATTACTGCCTGCACTTAATTATATGATTTAGATAATATTGATTAATTGACAGGTGACATATCTTACATGCTTCTAAGACCAACTTTTGCGAGCATACAGCGGTTGTCATGCTCTCAATTTATAGATCTAGGGTGTGGGGCATGATAGACTTTGTTCAGGAAAGTCCTCTCCCCCACCCATCTTCCATCCACTCCAATGATGAAACAAGGCTGGGATCCATGGATTGATCGCTGACCATGTAAGTTCACAGCAAACCTTGAATTGCTTCTCATTTCAGAATCTAGCAATCTTTCTCTCACATGTATTCGGATTTCCTTTTATAAACACATTTGTTTCCAATGCGACATTAGACGGTAGCGAGTTTGGTACCTGAAATATGAGCACCCAGATTTCATGAACCAAAAAGAGAAGAACCATACCTTAATCCTCAGCTCTCGTAGCCCCATCCTGAGGATCATGAGCACTGTCAAATGGTGTCAAATAACAGCCTGAACAATTTTCGCATGCTCCATCCTGTATGACGCCACAACAAATAAGAAACACAAACAGCAATGCCGTCCATTAATCAAGGCACAGTTGCTGCAATGGTCTCCCATCCAACCTCCTAGGACCCAATCAATGCACCCAATAACATTTCTTGAGATTTTACAAAGCCTAAAACCCTGAAAACATATCTATATACAGAAGTATCAATTTCTAATCTTCTCCACCGCAAAGTAGTTGGAAATGATATACTAAGTCATATGAAGTAATCTCAGTGAAGTATTCCTGAAGTTAGGCAGTAGTAAAAGTCATGACAAGCAATTTCTGTCATGGTGCAGGAAAAATAACAAACAAACACGCCATGGCATCGTGGATTTAAAGGAGAACAGAAAAAGAAAGATGGCTACCTAATTCTTAGAAACTTGGGTTGGATTGACAGGTTGTTCAAATACAAACATTGCACACTCCAGATCTGAAGCAGCTCCTAAAACTTAGGCGCACGCATCAAACATGTCACCATCAAACAAAAGACTTATATTAATAGTTAAATCATTGCACAACTAGTCCAAATTTATATAAAGAACATATGAAATGGAACAATGTATAAGAACTCTTCTTTAAACCGCTAGCCACCCTCCTTGATCATAAAAAGCATTTAAAGACATTCATCCTAGGGACCTGAACCTGGTGGACGTTACTCATTCTCGTACAAGAATCACATTGAAATAAAACAGCCATTAAACTTCAAAAATGAAGTCAAATTCTTGACTCTAGAAGAGTAAGTAGGAACCTGCAGTGTTGAATATCGCTTGTGCATACAACACATACGGCCTAACCAAGCTTTCAGTCTATCTTCACAGATGAGTAGATCAGTCTTGTGAACCAGAAGCACGCATAGAAGCCAATTGTGCCAGTCAATACAAAAAAGGCATATGAGGCAATTAGCATGTAACCAAAGTATAAAATGCCAGAGACTGGCTTCGTGATCTCCAGCTTTGTGAAGAAGTAGAAGGTCGCATAGAGGAAAAGATACAGTGCAGAAGATCCAGAGGTCAGATACGACCTCCACCACCACAGGTAATCCTCACTGCACAGCTGGAAATAACACAGCACAATCGTGATCTCAGCGCAGGTGACAATAAGGATGAGAAATACGAGAAAGAGGAACCCAAAAATGTAGTAGAACTGGTGCAGCCAAATGGATGTAAGGATGAAGAAGAGCTCAATGAAAACAGCTCCAAATGGAAGGATGCCTCCAATCAGTACTGAGAAAATTGGATTCATGTACCAAGCCTGTTCAGGTATCTGCCTAGGGATTTTGTTTGTCTTCACGGGATCCTCGATTGCTGGCTTCTTGAACCCCACATAACTGCCCACAAACACGAGAGGCACCGAGATACCAAACCACAGCAATACAAGGGCAAACATTGTGGTGAAGGGCACAGCACCAGAGGACTTCTGCCCCCAGATAAGGACATTCAAGACAAAAAAGATACCAGAGACGATGCCAGGGAACATGAATGCTGTCCTGAGGGTGATTTTCTTCCATTCTGTACCCTTAAACATCTTGTAGAGACGGGCTGAGGAGTATCCAGCGAAGAGACCCATGAAGACCCAGAGTAGAAGCATGGCTGTCATCAATCCTCCTCGGTTTGATGGAGAAAGGAAGCCGAGAACAGCAAACATCATGGTTATGAGAAGCATACCGAAGAATTGAACACCTGTGCCAGCATATACACATAGTAAGTCTGACTTTGCCGGAGGCCTGAAGACATCCCCATGGACAAGCTTCCATCCTGTCTCCTCTTGAGCTTCTTCTTGAGTTTCCAGCTGGTTGTACTTGGAAATGTCCCTATAAAGGGTTCGCAGCATGATCATGGCCACCATCCCGGAAAGGAAAAGTACAATCATCAACGAATTGACAATGGAGAACCAGTGAATTTGGTCATCAGTCATCAGAAGATAGGTATCCCATCGAGATGCCCATTTCACTTCACTCTCCTGAAAAAAAAGGGAAAAATATAAAAAATATCTCATAAAAAATACATTTTTATAAAAATATAATTTTTTATAAAAAATATTAAAATATTCATTGAAAGCATATAATATTAATTAAACAATCATAGACATGCTTGACCCAGTTATATTTGATCATGTTGCCAGGAACTCATAATACTTGATAATCTCACCTCAAATGCAACATCATAGGTGAATACAATCTCCTTGTTTGCTTCAACCTCTTGGGGAAAATCAGAATTCACAACCAAGCGTTTGGCATGGGGATCACAGGTGCTCAGGCGCGTGTTAACACCATTCCAGTCACCTTCATACTCATGTTTAACACTGCAATGTACATATATTTATTTAAAGTCCACATTGGATGAAGAATTAGAAAGAGATGTTTATGAAAAATTGTAAATCTAAGAAAATATAATGCAATAAAGAGTTAAGATCAACCTGAATGGCTTAACCTCAAATCCAACGATCCTTGCAAGATCAGCTTGAACATCCCTATGATACTTCACTACAAAAGATAAATGATTGTGGATAAAATACTTTTCATCCTTGCTCTGCATCAAAATGAAATTTTAGTCACACAACCATCCATTATTTCTTTTTTTTTTTTTTGGGGGGGGGGGTTGGGTGGGTATGGGAGCAAAGGAAAGGCAGTTTAATTGTGCTATTATCATATGTACTTACCCCAGTATATTGGCCTTTGACACCAACATGGAACCCATGTTGATACACTGTAGGGGAATCCTGCTCGAGTCTTTTTACAGGAACAACTAGTGGAAGATTGTCAAGAATCCTGTAACATAACATGTCCATTCACCAAATAAATAATGCTTGGATTATCAAAACACATTTTAAATTGCATAAAAGGCTAGCTAGTTGACATACATGTTGACCCGATACTCATCCTCTATCTTTTCCTTAAGGTCTTTGGCATCTTTGTCATTGAGTGTAATCTTGCAAACAATTTGACACATGTGCGGCTCTCTCATCTCAAACTAAAGCAAGTAAAGAAAGGAAAAAGAGGGGGCAAAAAAGTAAAGTCAGATAATCCTGACCAGAGTCCATAATATTGGAAATAAAAAATAGCTATAAAATATAACAAATCGACTAACCACATAGGGAGAGTTTTCAATACGATCACCACGAAGAACTTCCCCAAGATTCTCTGCACTGTCGACTATAGTATCTGGTCTACAGTAAGGTAGTGAATAATAGGAGTATGGAAGCTGAGTTTTTGTCGAAGTTAATTTGTTCACCTTCACATAAAGTGGATCTTTCTGCAGCCAGAACATGTGCGACCCAGCAACACAAATGAGTAGTGCAGTTTGAAAGGGTAAAAAGACCAAATTTAAAAACCAAGTCAATGATAACAGAGAACTACAAAAAAACTAAAGTTTGTGAATATAATACTAAAAAGAAGTACAAAAACAACAAAATCATGGAATTCTACAATGGTGTAATTGGATAACTAAACAAAATTACCAAAATTAGCAAAAAGTTTAAGTGGGTATCTAAAAACATAGAAGACACATGTTCAATTAGATAGAATAACAAATCAACCACCACTCTTAGGTCCTGCAAGTTGGCATACTGTCCCACACATACCATGAATCTGTTAGGCACAAATATAAAAATTAGAAAATTTTATTTTATTTGGAAATTAGAGAATTATATATATATATAGACTCTAGGACTAGAATTCAACTCTAGTAATCTATTTCTATGTGGACTCTTCTTAGGGTTTTGGGTCTATACAAACCCATTGGTATGTAATTGAGAATACAATTTGCATCATGGAGATTTTAACTTTTGAGAATATTGAGCTATCCCCTCTCTCTTCTCCTCGTTTTCCTTCCTTCACATCTCTCCCCCTGCTCTTCTTCTCTTTCCTCTTCCCCTTCTTCGTCTCCTCTCTCATTCTTATTCTATCCCAGACCAGTTTGGCATCAGAGCATGTTATTCTCCCTGCCTCCCAAGCCTGTCCTGCATCAATAAGGCTTGATAGCTATTTGTTATGGTTATGAAAGATCAGGTGGGTGAAGAAGATTGACCAGAGAACAGCTCTTAATGTCTCCCTCCTTGTTGGCTAACTTTCTTCGTAGCAAACTCCAAACTGGAGTTAATGGAATGGGAGAGGCTACTAACAATTTAGATAGTGTTGTAACAAAAAATGTCTAGCATGATGTGAGTCCATTCCCACCCCAAAAGTCAATAAATCAGCCAAGGTAACCACCTTGGATCCCACATAAACTTCATCACCGCCTGGGGGTTGGATGAAGGGAACCTCTTATATATCACAAAGGAACTTGAAATTTACTATTCTTGCTGAGTCTCTTTGGTTCATTTATTGTATCATCATCAACATCATCATTTTCTGTAGAGTTAATGGTCTAGGTAGATATCTTCAAAGCATTAAAACATATGTTGCTTATTTTCTGACTTGCAGCAATCTACCCATACCTTTAGACCTTCCTCCAATGGAAGGCCTTTACAGTTCAAGAGCTCAACCAAAAGTAATCAATACAGAAATGACAATATCCATTTAAAACATCATAATGACCCGCTCATTACCCTACACATACCCCAAGCTCACAGAAATGCTTTTGTGGAAATGTAACTCTTACGGTACTATTAGCAGCACATAATGGATACCAGGATGCACAATTGAAAAAGAAAAAAATTAATAATGAGACTTGAACACATTGATAAGATTCAATCCTGGCCCAATCTAACATCGATCTCAATGATTTCATCCGATCTTCTCTATGAATCCCTGCCTGGCTGTATGCATTGTGTGCTTGTAATAAACAATTATTTATCATAATGCATATCTAGGGCCAAAAATCTAGTGCCACTCTACATCCATGTGATGTTTGTCCCTTGCACATGGACACAACAAAGGAACCTTTATTTGGATGAAGATTTAAATTAACAGCTTTTTTTCCTCAAGTTTCCTTAGATATTATATGTTGGTCGAAGATTTGAATTCAAGGCAGTATGCTCTCCACACCATTATATGTTGATTGATTTATATTCAAGGCATTATAAGTTTCCTAGTCTATCATAAGCTGGTTTTTATTAACCTATATTAACTAATTCTAATTAACGTCTTGCAAACAACAAACTTAAAATTTCTATGCTATATGCAACCATAGTGCATATTTTTTATTCAAATATCAGAAGTGAAACCAAATTTTGAAATAAATATTACTTAAAACTAGTGCAAAGGTGCAGATAAAAGTAAATCTGACCATAACACAATATTGAAGTATGGATAATCTATAACAACAAAATGATCTTTGAAAGAAAAAAAAAGCTTGCATGTCCCTGAATCTTAAATGCAGAATTTATAAAAAATATGCTTGCAAAATACTTCTTTTTCCCTGCTCCCATCACCTCCAGAGTCATGGTGCAAAGTGCCTGCAGCCACTTTCTCATAATTAACAATGCTAATAACCATTGCTATTAAATGTTTAATATCAGTTGTTGCTATTGTTTATATCATTATTGACTAAAAAAAAAAACACTCAATTGTTATTCTTATAATGCTTAGTATAATTTATTTATTTAAAATAGTCAACAATAAAAAATCCTTTATGTGCCTGCATATGTGGGCTGAATAGGGATATCAACAGGAATGGATACCCAAATATTTTATCCATCTCTGAAACAAACAGAATGGTTTAAACCAAAACTAGACAGAGATGGTTTCATTGATGGGTTTAAAAATTAAAAACCGTCAGGTTTTGGTTTCCAGTTCGGTTATGGTTTTGATGATTCTCTGATCTGAAACCAATCCTGAAATCGAAACCAACATCGAACCTAACACCGAACCCAAAACTGAAACCAAAAACTGAATATACCCAATATTTAATACCCTTTATATTTTGTGTAAGTTAAAAACATTATATTATAAATTTGGTTGATATGGATTATATTATGAAAATTATGGATGATATCTTCAATTTGGTTGTTTATATGTGAAAATTTTGAAATGAATAAGAAAAGTTAGCAACATTTATTTTTTGGTTTCGATCCAGTTTTGCAGTTTTTTTTAGTGGCAGTTATGGTTTTTAATTTTAAAAATCGTATGGTTTCAATTTTAGAGCTGGTAGTGGATTTCAGTTTCACTTTTTTCACTACCGCATCGAATCTGCCCTATTGACATCCCTAGAGCCAAATATTGCATATGCATTTTATAATCCTTGATCACATATGCCTTAGAGAGAGAGAGAGAGAGAGAGAGAGAGAGAGAGAGAGATGTGCCAAGCCATTCTATATGCTATGAGAAAAAGTGAAATACAGAAAGAGAATTAAAGAAGACACTGAAGTAGGCAAAAAGGAAGAAGCATGTCAGAAGAGCAACAAGTCTAAAACATCGAGTTCAAATCCTCTGCAGTGCGACTTTTGCACTTCAAAGTCCTATACCATCGTGGATGGCTACCACCCCATCCATCTTGGAGATAAGCGGCTCTCATTTATCCTGGAAGATGTCCACGCACCATTCATTGCGATACACAATGTGTCAAGAGTTAAAGGAAAGCCACACATCTCCAAGATAGATGATGTGATGACTATCCGCGATAATACCACACTCTCTGATGCAAAAATCACACCATCCAGGATCCCATTTCCTAAATCATCAAGCTTTGTACCCCAAAATAAGGAAAAAAAAAAATCACGGCTCAATAAAAGAGCACAACCCACAATAAAACAAATGGCCCAAATCCAAACCACCACAGTACAAGTCATTATGTTGGATTGGATGAACCTAGGCTCTGCATCATCCAACCTATTAATTTAAGTATTGGAATCTTTTCTCCACATATCTTTCCTTATATGCTAGGATGTTAGTATGCGCCCTAAAGATAGTTGGTTCACTGCTTCCATGCCCTACTTCATTGCTTCAACACCACCGCCGGTCTTTGGTCTGCTACCTACAATGCCCACCTCACTCTCATGTGCACGCACGCAAGGAGATCTTGCAATTCACCAAAAAGGAAGAAGGTGGGGAGTTGTTCAAATTGCAGTATTGCTATAGAAAACAAGTATAACATACATATAGAGAAAAATATAAGAACCCTAATTAGATGAATGGTTCGGCTACAAAAGAAGATAAGAAGAAAAGAAAGAGAAAAAAACCCTTAAACCAAGCCCATGGAAAAGGAATCATGCTCTTGTTTTGATTCATCAGCAAGGGATGTGATTGCACTCGGAAAGAAGAAAGAAAAGAAAGATTGCCAAGCCTCCTCATTGTGTTCTTGGACAATGAAGCAACCAAGCTCTTTGATCTAGATGCTGTTCTAGTTGCCCTATGAGTCATGCATACCTCCAAGGGTGGCCATCGCAATCAAACCCTCTCCTTTGTGGAATCCGAAGGACATAGAGATGATCGACAAAGAGCAGCATACAAAGAGTAGGAGAATAAAGAAACGATGGTTTCTTTTAAAAGAAACCATCTTCCTCTTCTCTCTCTTTATAAGAATTAGGAGCCAGTGTTGTGTCTCTTCCTTTAACAGTGTGAGTTCCCTCCAATCTCCACTGTCTCAACTTCTAGCCCATTTGGCCGTGTACAACTCGTGGAAGGTATCGAATGGCTCGTTAGGATTGCATGGGTGAAAATTAGTAGGAATTAAGAGATGCAAGGATTGCCTTAGGAGTTACGAACTTTAGCCAAGATGACTTTCCAATGAAGTAAACTGATGAAGTCTCACATAATAGGGACAATTTTAACACTTAGGCCAAAATCATAAGTTGTTTGCAATGGGGCTGGATCAAAGTCTTCATATAGAAGTAATTACTATTCGGATATGTGATAGACTAGTACCTATTCAAATTGCGAACAAAGAGATCTACCAATGCATAGCCTCCATTTTAACATACACACGCACAAATATGTGTTGGAGATAAACCCCGCTCCCGCCGAAGTCCAGTTAGATACTTAGCCTAATGCAACTAGTAATCACGGAAGAGCTTCGATCGGAAATTATCCCTCCAATGGCCGAACCCCAGCCGAACTCCCTCGACAGCCGAACTCCCCCAGCGGACGAACCCCAGCCAAACTCCTTCAAAAGCCGAACTCCTTCCGGACAACTCCTTCAATCGGATTCCTCCAGAAGCCGAACTCCTTTCGGACATCTCCTTCCATCGATTCCTCCGGGAGCCGAACTCCTTCCAGACTTCTCCTTCAGTCGGATTCCTCCAGGAGCCGAAACCGAACTCCTTCCGGACATCTCCTTCAGTCGGATTCCTCCAGGAGCTCTCCTTCGATCGGATTTCTACAGGAGCCAAAACTCCTTCCGAACTTCTTCTTCGGTCGAATTCCTCCAAGAGCTGAATTTCTTCCGAACTTCTTCTTTGGTCGGATTCCTATAGGAGCCGAACTCCTTCCGAACTTCTCCTTCACTCGAATTCCAAACGCCTGCTTCTTCCGGACAGTTATAACTGTCATTTATCAATCTGTTATAGACGACACCACTACTGGAGGGTTACGACTGTCATTTATCAGCCTGCTACAAGTAAATCCACTACCGGACGGTTACGACTGTCATTATCAGTCTATTACGAGCGATACCTCTCTCCATAATAAATTTCACGTGGCTCCGAGTGGCCCATGATCGGACGGTTACGGTTGTCACTATCAATCTGCTCCAAACTCCGTCTATAAAAAGAATCCTCCAGATACGTTTTCTCTAATCTCTCTTCTCCTTCTCAAAAATTCTGCCGAATTCATACTCGAGCACTTCATTTCTGTTGGCTAGAAGAGCTGACTTGATCGTCGGAGGGTCCTGCCGGAGCCACCACCACCGACTCCGGACGGAACTTTATTTTGCAGATCACCGACGGCGACCTCTTCTTCCTCAACTCCAATTCAATCCGGTGTCAACCAGATTCTGCACCAATAGGATTGGCACTAGAGGAAGGGCCCTCTGTTCCTAAAGTTCCCTTGATCTTAAAGGAGTGCTCAGCAGTGATCTCTCTTCTTCCTCTCTAGAGTTCTTTCCGAAAAAAATGCCTTCCAGGAAAGCTTCGACCAGACGATCAACGCCCTCTACAGCCAGATCCCGTCCAGATCTATCCGTTCCCACTCCAGCTCCGGTAACTCAAGCTCCACCTACAGCCATGGTGGATGCGAAGCAGTTCAACCTGCTGGTCCAGTAGGTTCGCGGTCTCACGGAGACAGTGCAGGCCATACATCGGCAGGCTCCGACGCCAATTCGACTGAAGCAGGCTCTTCCAAAGCCCCATGATCTGGTCGGAGGACAACCGACTCGGGCTAGCCGACCAGCGACCTCCGAAAAAGAAAAACAGAGGATGGAGCCATTGCTTGGACCATGATTCGACCCCGGAGAAAGCTTTGCCCCCGTCCCACTAGAAAACTCTAAAGATCAACGATCGTGAAGATCTCCTGAATCAAAAGTTTCAGAAAATGAGCCGATGGATCAAAGAGCTCCGTCATACTCCCTCCTCAAATAGTAATAATATTTGCACTGATTCTTTTTCTCAGAGAATTATGCAAGAGCCCGTTCCGCCGAACTTCAAACTTCCCCAATTTGAAAGCTACGACGAAACCTCTGATTCGATCGATCACCTAGAGACCTTCCGTACCATGATGCTGCTCTATAGTGCACCAGACGCCATCTTATGCCGAGCTTTTCCGTCCATCTTGAAGGGAGCAACAAGAAACTGGTACTCGATGCTGAAGCCAAGTACGATCTTCTCCTTTGACCAAATGAGCCATCAGTTTGCGGCTCACTTTGTCAGCAACCGACGTCCGCACCGAGGTTTAAATTTCCAGATGCATATCAAGCAGAAGAAGGAAAAATCTATCCGAATTTATGTCATCCGATTTAATGATGCTGCATTGGAGGTCCGAAACCTGAACCAGTCTGTTGCAATGGCCGCACTCAAGAGCGGCCTTTAGAAGAATAATTTGTTGTTCTCCCTGAAGAAGTACCCCAGAAACTTTGTCGATCTGCTAGCTCGAGCTGAGGGATACGTCCAAGCAGAAGAAACCTTCAAATTGAAGGATAAAGAAGCCGTAAGAGAGCGGCAGGTGGACTAATTTAATAAACCCGCAGCTGACGGAGGACCGAATGAAGTTCGGCCACGCTCACGGACTCCCCTCAAGCGCAGCAAGTCCGAACTCCTCGAGCTCGTCAAAAAAGCTCCGACAGAAGGGCACAAAGAAGTTCTCCCTCCAGAAGGTTTCACAACTACGCCCCTCCTCAATGTTCCAAAAATGCAAGTATTGATGAAGATCAAGAAGCAACTGCCGAGGCCAGAAAGGATACGTACTCATCCTAGCAAGCGCAATCCTAACAAATACTGTCTCTACCATCGTGACCACAGCTACGATACTGAAGAATGCATTCAGCTCCAAGATGAGATCGAGGAGCTCATCAGGAGAGGTCGGTTGGGTCAACAGAAGATCGATCGAGGGCACTGTCGTAGCCTGAACCACCAAGATGGGAGGAACAACAAGAAGATCGGCCGCCTCTCGACATCATCAACACTATTTCTGGGGGACTTCGACGAGAAGAGGCCGACGAATCTAAGGGATCAGTGAAAAAATGGAGGGCTGAAAAACCCATAACCTTTATTGAGGTAGATGCACTGGAGAGTACAGTTCCCGCACAATGATGCGGTTGTAATTTCTTTAAATATAGCGGACTATGATATACGTCGCATCTTAGTTGATAATGGAAGTTCGGCTGACATCTTGTTTTATGATACTTTTTCCAAAATGTCAAAATCTAATAGTCAGCTTGGATCAATAAACTCCTCCCTAGTAGGCTTCGCTGGCACTACAGTACCAGTTGAAGGTGTAATGACTCTAACTGTGACTGTCGGGCAATATCCAAAATAATTCAGAGCGCAGATGGATTTCCTGATAGTAAAAGTTTCCTCCGCTTATAACGTAATTCTCGGCCGACTTAGTTTAAATGCACTTCGGACGGTGGTGTCCACTTATTATTTGAAGATGAAGTTTCCTACAAGTTATGGGATCGGAGAGGTCAAAGGAGATTAAGCTCTGACAAGGCATTGCTACTCAATTGCCCTGCGAAAGGAAGCACAGTCCGACCCTTGTCTTGTTGACGGGCTAGATGTCCGCGATGATTTTGCCGAAGAGCGAGGCGAGCCCATAAAGGATCTTATGACCATCCTCCTGAACGACGAAAATGCGGAGCATATGGTGCAAATTGGTTCCAATCTGGAAGATGAAGTTCAGAAGCAGCTCATCGCCTTCTTACGGAGGAATGCCGACGTCTTCGCCTGGGCTCTGGTAGATATTCCTGGGATTGACGCCGAGATTATGGAACATTGGCTGGCCATTGACGCCAAGCATCGATCAGTGAAAGAAAGAGTTCGAAGCCACGCACCAAAAAGGCAGGAGGTAATAGTAGAAGAAGTCGACAAGCTTCTCAACGTCGGATTTATCCGAGAAGTCAGCTATCCGACTTGGGTCTTTAATGTGATCCTAGTCAAGAAAGCCAACGGTAAGTGGAGGATGTGCATCGACTTTAAGAAGCTTAACAAGGCCTCCCAAAAGACAGCTACCCTTTGTTCAGAATCGACCAACTGGTGGACGCGACTTCAGACTATGAGCTCCTTACCTTCATAGACGCCTTCTCTGGCTACAATCAAATTCCAATGGCACCGGAGGACAAGGAGAAGACTGCTTTTATTACTAACTATGGTCTTTACCGTTGAAAGATCATGCCCTTCGGGCTTAAAAATACAGACACGACTTATCAGCGCTTGATCAATAAAATCTTCAAGGAGTAGATCGACCGCAATATGAAAGTTTTCGTCGACGACATGCTAGTCTAAAGATGAAAGACTGTCAATCATTTCGCCAATCTTGAAGAGGCTTTCGACGCGCTCAGAAAATACAAGATGAAGCTAAACCTAACCAAGTGCGCCTTTGGGGTAGCCTTAGAAAAATTTTTGGGATTCATGATCTTGAGACGAGGGATCAAGACCAATCCGAAGAAAATTCGAGCTATCCAGAAGATGACCGCTCCAAAGTCCAAGAAAGTTCAGCGCCAGAACGAGAAGGTGGCGTCTTTGAATCATTTTGTCTCTAGATCGACCGAACACTGCAGGCCCTTCTTCCAAATTCTCAGGAAGCTGAAAGATTTTTGCTGGACTCAGGAATGCCAAAAGGCATTCGACGAGCTCAAGAACTACCTCAGCTCGCCCCCTACTAACCAAATCCGAATCCGGAGAGTTGTTTCTCTACCTCGCAGTCTCCCTTACGGCGCTAGCGGCAGTTCTGATCAAAGAGGAGGCGAAAGTACAGCGATCAGTCTACTACATAAGTCGGATCCTAAGAGATGCCGAGACTAGATATACAAAGTTGAAAAAATTGACTTATGCTCTTCTGATTGCAGCAAGAAGACTTCGACCTTACTTCCAAGGACATGTTATAATGCTTCTTACTGATCAGCCGATCAGAGCAATCATTTATCAAACAGATGCTTCTCAAAGAATTGCAAAATGGGCCATTGAATTAACAGAGTTCGACATCAACTACCGATCTCAGCCAGCAATCAAGGCTCAAGCACTAGCTGACTTTATAGTTGAATGTACCATTCTGGATGAAGCCAAGCTTGAGCAGAACGAGACCGGCATTCCATGGTTGCAGCCGAGCCTCTCCAAAGAAAGTGCCGACCTTTCCGAAGGTTTTTCGACCCTTTCCGTGGATGGTTTGTCCAACTCCGCCAGAGCAGGTGCAGGATTAGTTTTAGTCAACCCCGAGAGAGTCGTCGTCAAGTACGCGCTACGCTTCGAATTCTCTGCAACTAATAATGGAACCGAATATGAAGCACTGATCGCCGGATTAAAAATGGCAAAAGAATTAAAAATAGATCGACTTCTAGTCTACAGTGATTTTCAATTAGTGGTCGACCAAGTTAGTGGCAACTATGAAGCACGGAAGAAAAATATGATGAAATACCTTGAGAAAGTAAAAGATTTGACTCCGACCTTTGACAGTTTTGACATTCGACAAATTCCGAGGGTAAAAAATATGATAGCCGACCTTCTCTCTAAATTGGCCACTTCAGCCCCAGTCGAACTATCCAAAGAAATATTTTTTGAAACTCTAAAATGCCCAAGCTCAGAGGAATCACAGCTTGTTATGCAGACAGAGCTTGAGCCGAGCTGAATTAATCCGTTAGTTGCCTATCTCAAAGAGGGAGTTCTTCCTCGTGATCCGAAAGAAGCTCGAAAACTCAGGAATCAAGCCTTCCGATATGTTTTGTATGAGGAAAAGTTGTATAAAAGATCGTATTCGCTACCACTATTGAGATGTCTTCGACCTTCAGAGACCGACTTCACATTATGGAAAGTGCACGAGAAAATTTGTGGAAGTCATATAGGAGTCAGATCTCTATCACAAAAACTACTTCAACAAGGGTACTATTGGCCGATCTTGTACCACGATTCTATGGAGTATGTTAAGAAATGTGATCGCTGTCAAAGAAATGCAAACATACAAAGACAGCCGGCCTCTGAGCTTACTCCACTAAACGCACCTTGGCCATTTGCATAGTGGAGAATAGATATACTTAGCCCTTTCCCAACAACATTTGGACAACCGAAGTTCTTTCTGGTTGCGATCGACTACTTCACCAAATGGATCGAAACCGAACTGCTAGCAAAAATTACTGAGGCCAAGGTACAGAACTTCATCTAGAAGTCAATCGTCTATCAGTTTGGTCTGCCCCGAACTCTCGTAACAGATAACGGACGACAATTTATTGGAACGAAATTCGCTGAGTTCTATGAAGATCTAAACATCTCCCATCACTTCACATTGATAGCTCACCCATAGGTAAATGAAAAAACTGAGGTAACCAACCGAACCCTGTTGCAAGGCATCAAGACAAGACTCGACAGAGCAAGGAGGGCCTGAATGGACAAACTCTACCACATCCTCTGGACATATCGAACTACTCAGAGGCTATCAACTGGGGAAATACCATTTGCCTTGGCCTTTGGAACGAAGGCAGTCATCCTAATCGAGCTTAAACTCCCATCAACATGGGTCGTGGCTTTCAATGAGCAGCATAATTCGCAGGACCTCAGACTCAACCTCGATATGCTGGAAGAAAAAAAAAGAAGCCCAAGTTCGGATGGCGGCCTACATGCGAAGGATGGGCCAATATTATAACTCCAGAATCAGTGATAAAATATTCAGAGCGGGGGACTTAGTACTTCGGCGAGCCGCTATCTCTCAGCCTCAAAGCCAGGAAAAACTTATCCCAAGTTAGGAAGGACCCTACGAAGTCACGGAAGTCGTCCGACCCGAGATGTACTACTTGAAGGAGCTCGAGGGGCAGATCTGCCTCGACCATGGAATTTGAAAAATTTGCGAATGTATTATCAATAATTTGATTATACTGAAATCTTCCTACTCCAACATCCTAATCTTTGTTGTATCGGTGATAAAGGAATACCCCACGAATTTAATTTTACGATAAATACAGCCCGTTAGAAACAGGAGGAGAACCTCATCCTAACGTGAGCAAAGTGGAAGACCTCGTTCATTTTAGACGAGATACGGGAAGAGGCCCTGACAACGGTCCTAATGTGTCCCTACAATCCGTTAGGAATAGGAAGAGAACCTCTTTCTAACATGAGCAAAGTCGAAGGCCTCGTTCATTTTAGACGAGATGAGGGAAAAGGCCCTGACAACGACTCTAATGTGCTCCTACAATCCGTTAGAAACAGAAGGAGAACCTCGTCCTAACGTGAGCAAAGTCGAAGGCCTCGTTCATTTTAGACGATATGAGGGGAGAGACCCTAACAACAGCCCTAATGTACTCCTACAGCCTGTTAGAAACAGGAGAAGAACCTCGTCCTAATGTGAGCAAAGTCGAAGGCCTTATTCATTTTAGACGAGATGAGAGGAGAGGCCCCGACAAGATCTCTTTCAACTTCAACCTCGATCGGAGATAATATCTCTCACGAGTTCCAACTTTAACAGAAGATAGGATCTACTTCAACCCCGACTGAAGATAAGATCTCCCCCGAGCTTCAACTTCAACATTAACAGGAGATAAGATCTTTTCCGAGCTTCAACCTCAGCGGATGCAGAGCCCAAAAAAGAACTTCGACAATCGTCTTTTCTGTACTCTCTTCGAATTTTGAACTCGGAAGTGAAGGAATTATTATTGGGGATAAATTCCGCTCTCGACGAAGTCCAGTCAGATGCTTAGCCTAATGAAACTGGTAATCACGAAAGAGCTTCAATTGGAAATAATTATCCCTCGAACGGTCGAACCCCAGCCGAACTCCTTCAACGACCGAACTCCCCCAGCGGACGAATCCCAGCTGAACTCCTCTAGCGAACGAACCCCAGCCAAACTCCTTCAGGAGCCGAACTCCTTCCGAACATCTTCAATCGAATTCCTCCAAGAGTCGAACTCCTTCCGGACTTCTCCTTCAGTCGGATTCCTCCAGGAGCCGAACTCCTTCCGAATTTCTCCTTCTGTTGAATTCCGAATGCCTGCTTCCTCCGAACGGTTACGACTGTCATTTATCAATCTGCTATAGGCAAACACCACTACCGAACGGTTATGAATGTCATTTATCAGCCTGCTATAGGCAAATTCACTACCGAACGATTACGACTGTCATTATCAGTCTATTATGAGCGACACCTCTCTCCATAATAAATTCCATATGGCCCTGAGTGGCCCATGACCAGACGGTTACGGTTGTCACTATCAATCTACTCCAGACTCCGTTTATAAAAGAAACCCTCCAGATACGTTTTCTCTAAGCTCTCTTTTCCTTCCCAAAAATTCTGCTGAATTCATGTCCGAGCACTCCATTTTTGTTGGCCAGAAGAGCTGACTTGATCGTCGAAGAGTCCTGCCAGAGCCACCACCACCGACTTCGAACGAAACTTTGTTTTGCAGGTCACCGACGGCGACCTCTTCTTCCTCAACTCCAGTTCAATCCAACGTCAACCAAATTCTACACCAACAATATGCATACATATATACACATATATGTATATGTATATATGTATATATACACATATGTGCGTGCATATATACATATATGTATATATGTATATACACACACACACACACACATATATATATATATGTGTGCGTGAGTGTACATGCATACATACATACATGTATATATATGTATATGTATATGTATATATATGTTATATATATACATATATCTATCTATATACATATACATATATATACATATACATATACATATACATGTACATGTATATATATATGGATGGATATATATACATGTACAAATATGTATATGTACATGTATATATATGTATATGTATATGTATATATATGTTATATATATACATATATCTACATATCTATCTATATACAGATATATATATATATACACATATACATATACATGTACATGTATATATATGTATATGGATATATATATACATGTACAAATATGTATATGTATATGTATATACATATACATACATGTACGTGTGTGTACACACACACACACACATACATACATACATACATATGTCTATACATATATATACATATACATATATATGTATGCATGTACGTATATATACATCTATACATATATATATATATATATATATATATATATATATATATATATATGGAAAGGGGAAGACCCAGCCATCCTGTGTCATTCATAGTTCTGCACTCAACCGGGTCCAATTTTCTCGTAGAAATGAGACAGGATGGCTGGGACGCTCCCATCCCATCTTAAATTGTAAATCCACTTTAACATTGCCTTCCAGATATTTCTCCATGAAACCAAGACATTTGGAATGGGTCCTAGTGTGCCTTATCGCTCCTTTATGTTATAACCCATTAACCCTTAGTCACTTTATCAAATAAATCTTCCCAGTTTATGAATCTCCATGCCACTCTCAAATCTTTGATTTCAAGTCATCCTCTCTCCCACACTGACTAGCTCTAATTTGCTAACAAATGTGAATTTCATTTTTCAACTTATTCTTACCACAGTTTCAATGATGTTCACTAGATATCAAACCCAACTCAAACAAATTGTGAAACAAAAATGCTTGTAATATTTTATCTCACCAAGTGGTTCTTTTAAGAAGATTATTACCACTGCTACCAAATTTCTGGTTCTTAAGATCAAGAATTTATAAATGATTTCTTGGGAGACAAAACAAAATTATGAAACATTTCTAGACAACTGCCATTATTGAATGAAGTAAAATCTAATGCTATTTTTCAAATCAATAATAAGCTTAAAATATCTATAGTAGCCTTTCCACTACTATGATGTAGATATTGTAAAGATAGATGAGATTGGTATGAGAGAGCTAGAGCATGTCTGAATCAAGAATTCCTTTAGGTCTGACATATCACCAAAACTACTTTCACAGTAACTGTAATTTATCAAATTATAGGGGTTCAACCGTGCAGATGTATGGATTATTTGCACCATGCATAGATCCAATAACCAACAAAACCAAAAGCCACAAACAAGCCAAAACTAACTGTCAACAAACCAGGTCATGTTTGTGAGACATTTATTAATCCCAAATGATGCAATATAAAAAAAAGAATGCATGCAAGAAAAAATATCTAAAAAGCAACGAAGTATTCAAGATCAAGAGAAGTATAAACCACGACGAGCGTTACATCAACCCCAATCATCAAGAACTAGAGTTATAAGCCAAAATTAACATAATAACAGCACTAGATGGCTCGAGTGGGGCGGCAAAACCGAGATCTAACCAATACATAGAAGATCTACTAACAAATCGCACGCATCAATTGGTCGCGTATACGCCTCGCCTCCATCAAATCTCACATCTCAATCAAGAAATCGGCAGCCTCGAAAAACCCGCACAGATCGAAGCAAATGACCAAGAACAAGCAATCCGCTATAAAGTTCGCGAATTTGAATCCAAATCGAAGCAAAGATTCGCACAACGAGAGTTTTGGAGTGAAAGAAGTCCAGATCTAAAAGAATGGCACCACCGAAAACAACGGAATGGACCAGACCTAAACCTACGAGAAGAGAAATCGAGCGGAGGAGGACTGACCTTCTGGAAATCCGCGGGTGCGACGCCGGGGAGGTAGAAGCAGTGGACGCCGGTGACGGAGGAGAGCAAGAGTGCCAGCGCGATCCACGGGAGGACCGCCAGCCGTCGAGAGATCGCCATCGAAGAGATCTACGAAGAGGAGACTCGAGGGAAAGCTAGGGTTTCCCAGGGGAAGTTGGAGATCTTCGGGAGATCTCGGAAAGCTAAGAAGAAGAAATCGAGATCTAACGCCACGCGCTCTCCCAAAGTCTCACCTCGCACCGAGCGGTGGAGAACCAGGAATTAAAAAAAGTCGTGAATCTGGATCGGCGCTCGCCCCACCTGGCTCGCGTCGATGCGAAGGAAGTGGAAGAGTAGAAATACAATAACCCTGATATTTTCAGAGAATTACAGGATCGCCGCTGGGCTTCGACTGAGAACGTGGTAGCCCGTCGTGTCATCATTTGGGGTTACCAGTTTGTGGTCACCGTTACGGCGGCCGTTACCAAGCAAGATGTCACCGTGAGAAATAAACTAGACGGATCCTAGGTGTGTATATAATTTTTTATTTGTTTTTAAATTATTTTTGAATATAATATAGAAATATAATAAATTATACTGAAAAAATTACCTAGGTTTGCGAACATCATCATGGTACCATTGTGTCATTGTAACAACTGTTGCTTTAAGATATGGAGTTATTTACATATGTGAAAGATAGAATATAAGCAATACTAAATTATAATATTATAGATAAATTGATTAAAATGAGTTTACATTAAAACTAAATTAGATATATGCAATTATTTTATATAATATTAAATGTATTTTTAATATATTAAAATTTTTATTTTATATATTATATTATATTAAAAAATTATGAATACTATATATTTTTATTTTAATTGATATCTAAATTCTTTTGCAATCGTTATAGTATTTATCTAACAAATTAAAAGCCATTATTTTATAGCCTATAACTATTTGTTTATATTTTCAATATGGACTTTCTTATCCCATTGATTTAACTAATATAAGTTTTCATTAAAAAAATTTAAATCCTGCCATAAATACTAGTATCCGTATGACAAGTAATTAAAAACTTATAGCCTATAATTAATTAATATATGACTTTAAGTCATGCATTGATTTAATTAATGGATAGGTTTTTCTTTATTAATGATGGTATAGAATTGGAGAAGGATTTAAATCCAATCATTAATATTATCCATGTGAAGAACTTAATGGCAGCACAACGTTAATTTTAGTATATATGCTAATTTAGAAGCTGTGCTACAGATGGGATACAATATATTTTTTAAAAAAAATTATATTCTTTACTATGTAAAAATTATCCTACATTATATACATTATGCGGCCATGCCCATACCAACTAAATTGTTTCTTTCCTATAGGCCACGTACACTATATGGGTTAGTTTTGATGATTGGTCTATGTAAATGAGACTATTTGATAAGCGTGATGGTGCACGTGAAGTATGATATAATTTGCGTCTCGACATCTTTTTGTACCAGTCGGTACTGTGGACTTATGGACCAGCACGAGTAGGGTGGGCGGAAACATTCCAAGTTGGGGGTAGCTCTGAACACAGACTTATTACCGGAAAATTTGGATGGCTTTGCCTCTTATTCGGTAATAAAATAAAACAAAATAAATTTTAAATGGAGAATATAGATTCAGGATTTATAAAATGGCAAGCGGTCAATATGATGCTTTTTTTTCTTTTAAATGCACCCAACATTTGCCGGCTTGCCTAAACGTTGAACGGAGAGGGATGGGTATAAAAAAAGAACTTTATTTATCACGCAGCGGAGAATAACACTGTTCCCGTTGCACAAGGTTGCATT
The DNA here is from genome assembly GCA_006176705.1 of Cocos nucifera. NCBI lineage: Eukaryota > Viridiplantae > Streptophyta > Magnoliopsida > Arecales > Arecaceae > Cocos > Cocos nucifera. The sequence goes on along the minus strand of QRFJ01000986.1, from coordinate 24,068 downwards.
CCAGAGGGAGAAATGTATGGATCCGCTGGGCCTTCCATTGCACAAACCAGCAAAATGGACATATCAACTGACAAGATAGTGCCTCACAGGTGTTCAGCAATAGTGGGTCCCACGTCAGCACTGCTGGTCCTCCCTACTGTTCGCTGATCTTTGGTCAGCAACAAAAACAATTGCAGAACAAGAGTTGGTGGAGGATCTGGCTCGTTGTTAATCTTGGTGATGTATGGATAAATTAGGGTAGACCGTGCGTCATGTCAGCCATCAAACTAACAGACTGGATGAACATGGCTCTGGAATAGAACGCTAATCTAGTGATACTTGTCATAGCCTATTATTTCCCGTGGATCCGCAAAAAGTTTGGTAGGAGTAGGCTGGACCCATGTGACAAGTGCAATTTAGCCTGACATTTGCCTTTATTATTTAGCACTTGACCGGTATCACGTGGTAAAGAAGCTTGGGACTCCGAACATTCATACATATTTTTTTTCGATCCATCGGCGTTGATGTACGAAGGTGTTTGGATTTCTTAGGGTTTCAATATAGAGCATGGTCCAATAACCCATGTTGTGAACAATCATTCTTTCATCTACGATGGCCAGTTATGCTACATTTCTCTTTATAAATTTTTGCTTTTGAAATATGGGTGATATATACCGTATCTTGGCCACTATTAATACAGAATCTGATCGTCACCGGAGTCCACTAGAGTGGAGGCCGATAAGATCGTCACCGAGCACCTGCAAAATAAAGTCTCATCCGAAATTGATGGGGGTGGCTCCGGCAGAATCCTCCGATAATCAAGTCAGCTCTGGCCAACAGGAATGGAGTGTTCGGAATGAGTTCCGGAGCTTGGAGAAGAAGAGAAGAGCTTAAAGATCAGAGATATTAGAGTTAGCGTATCTGGAGGGTCCTTTATAGGTGGAGCTCAGTTGGTGGCGATGGCCATACTGCCTGGCAGCGAGCTGCGGGAGCTGCATGGAGTTCGGTACGGAGAGGAAGGCATCGTCAGTAGTAGTGGCCATGTCGTTCGGACTGTATGGGGCCAGTTACGGAGAAAGTGGTGTCGCCAGTAGTAGTGGCCATATCGTTCGGGCTGTATGGGGCCAATTATGGAGAGAGTGGTGTCGCTAGTAGTGGCGGCCATATCGTCCGATCTCGTCGCCTATTGCAGACTGATGGCGATAGTTCATCCAGAGGAGTTCGGACTTGTAGGAGAGTCCGGCTCAAGAAAAGGCTCGGGAGGAGTTCGGCTGTAGAGAAGTTCGGAGGAGTTCGATCGGCTGAAGGGACGGCCGCTTGGGGAGTTCGGCCGAGGGACGACCGCTGAGGAGTTTGGGTGCTGGGGGATTCCGTTAAAGCCCGACCATTTGGAGTCCAAGGAGCTCGGCCGCTAAGCAGTTCGGCCGGCTGAACGGGTTCGAAGGAGCTCGGACGCTAGGAGTTCGAGGAGCTCGGCCGCAGAGAAGTCCGAAGGAGCTCGGCAGCTAAGTAGCTCGACCGGCTGAACGGATTAGAAGAAGCTCGACCGCTGGGGGTTCGGTTGAAGCCCGTCTGCTGAAGCTCTTCTATGGCTACTAGTTGCATTAGGCTGAGCATCGAGCTAGACTTCGGCGGGAGCGGGATTTATCCCCAACACTAGCCCCCCCACTCTCGAATTCGAAAATCAAAGGAAGAGAGTGCAGGAAAGGTGACTGCCGAAGTCTTCCTCTGAGCTTCGTGCTGGTCTAGGTCGAAACTCGGGGGAGATCTTACCTCCAGCTGAAGTTGATATCGAAGTTGAAGCCCAGAAAAGATCCCACCTCCAGTCGAGGTTGAGGGGGGCTTCGTCCGCTGCGATCGAAGCCGGTGGTTGCGCTCCTTGGGGGCGACATTGTCTCCTACAGCCGAAGTCGATGCGAACGCTCGGGAGAGATCTGATCTCAGGGCGAGGTTGTCTCCGATCTTATCTCTGGCCGAGGTGGAAGTTGAAGCTCTCCAGCCAAGGTTGACACGGTCGCTCGGAAGAGATCCTATCTCTAGCCGAGGTCGAAGTTGAAGCTCTCCAGCCGAGGTTGATACGGTTGCTTTCTCTAGCCGAGGTTGTACCGGGCACTCGGGGGAGATCTTATCTCCTGCGGTCGAGCTTTTCTTGGGGGAGATCTTATCTCCTGCGGTCGAGGTTGAATCGGGCACTCGGGGGAGACCTTATCTCTTGCGGTCAAGCTTTCCTCAGGGGAGATCTTATCTCTGGCCGAGGTTGTCTATGGTCGCTCGGAAGAGATGTTATCTCTAGCCGAGGTTGTTGCTCGCATTAGAACGAGGTTCTCCTTCTGTTCCTAATCGAGGTTAACTCGGTTGCTCGGAAGAGATCTTATCTCTAGCCGAGGTTGTCAACGGTCGCTCGGAAGAGATCTTATCTCTAGCCGAGGTTGACTCGATCGCTCGAGAGAGATCTTATCTCTAACCGAGGTTGATGCTCGCGTTAGGACGAGGTTCTCCTCCTATTCCTAACGGATTGTGGGGGCACATAAGGGCCACTGTCAGGACCTCTCCCCCCATCTCATCCTTTATGAATGAGGCCTTCTGATTGACTCGGTCACTCGGGAGAGATCTTATCTCTAGCTGAGGTTGTCCACGGTCACTCGGGAGAGATCTTATCTCTAGCCGAGGTTGTCAACGGTCGCTCGGGAGAGATCTTATCTCTAGCCGAGGTTGACTCGATCGCTCGAGAGAGATTTTATCTCTAGTCGAGGTTGACTCGATCGCTCGAGAGAGATCTTATCTCTAGCCGAGATTGATGCTCGCATTAGGATGAGGTTCTTCTCCTATTCCTAATGGGCTGTGGGAGCACATAAGGGCCACTGTCAGGGCCTCTCCCCCCATCTCGTCCTTTATGAACGAGGCCTTCGGGTTGACTCGGTCGCTCGGAAGAGATCTTATCTCTAGCTGAGATTGACTCGATCGTTCGAAAGAGATCTTATCTCTAGCCGAGATTGTCCTCGGTCGTTCGGGAGAGATCTCATCTCTAGCCGAGGTTGTTGCTCGTGTTAGGACGAGATTCTCCTTCTGTTCCTAACCGAGGTTGACTCGATCACTCGGAAGAGATCTTATCTCTAGCCGAGGTTGACTCGGTCGCTCAGAAGAGATCTTATCTCTAGCCGAGGTTGATGCTCGCGTTAGGATGAGGTTCTCCTCCTGTTCCTAACGGGCTGTGGGGGCACATAAGGACCACTGTCAGGGCCTCTCTCCCCATCTCGTCCTTTGTGAATGAGGCCTTTTGATTGACTCGGTCACTCGAAAGAGATCTTATCTCTAGCCGAGGTTGTCAACGGTCGCTCGGAAGAGATCTTATCTCTAGCTGAGGTTGTTGCTTGCGTTAGGACGAGGTTCTCCTCCTGTTCCTAACTGAGGTTGACTCGGTTGCTCGGAAGAGATCTTATCTCTAGTCGAGGTTGTCCACGATCGCTCGAAAGAGATCTTATCTCTAACTGAGGTTGACTCGATCGCTCGGGAGAGATCTTATCTCTAGTCGAGGTTGTCCACGGTCGGTCGGGAGAGATCTTATCTCTAGTCGAGGTTGTTGCTCGTGTTAGGATGAGGTTCTCCTCCTGTTCCTAACCGAGGTTGACTCGGTCGCTCGGAAGAGATCTTATCTCTAGCCGAGGTTGTCCACGATCGCTCGGGAGAGATCTTATCTCTAGTCGAGATTGTTGCTCACATTAGGACGAGGTTCTCCTCCTGTTCCTAACCGAGGTTGACTCGGTCGTTCGAAAGAGATCTTATCTCTAGTCGAGGTTGTCAACGATCGCTCGGAAGAGATCTTATCTCTAGCCGAGGTTGACTCGATCGCTCGAAAGAGATCTTATCTCTAGCCAAGGTTGATGCTCACGTTAGAATGAGGTTCTCCTCTTGTTCCTAACGGGCTGTGGGGGCACATAAGGGCCACTGTCAGGGCCTCTCCCCCATCTCATCCTTTATGAACGAGGCCTTCTGGTTGACTCGATCGCTCGGGAGAGATCTTATCTCTGGTCGAGGTTGTTGCTCATGTTAGGATGAGGTTCTCCTTCTATTCCTAATCGAGGTTGACTCAGTCGCTCGGAAGAGATCTTATCTCTAGTCGAGGTTGACTCGGTCATTCGGAAGAGGTCTTATCTCTAGCCGAGGTTGTCAGCGGTCGTTTGAGAGAGATCTTATCTTTAGCCAAGGTTGATGCTCACGTTAGGATGAGGTTCTCCTCTTGTTCCTAATCGAGGTTGGCAACGATCGCTCGGGAGAGATCTTATCTCTAACCAAGATTGTTGCTCACGTTAGGACGAGGTTCTTCTCCTGTTCCTAATGCGGCAATTATTGACTACTTCTTCTCTGTCATCGCATAGTTTTCGCATCCAGAAATAATATTATCAAAAGAAAAGAATTTTATTGAAAGGAAGTTACTAGCAGCGCATCCCCAAATTCTGTATTTCAAGGTCGTGGTAGCGTTGTTCGTCCGCATTTCTTCGACAATAAGTCCCGGGGTGGACGACCTCCTCATGCTGGCCTTCTCAATTTGGTGCAAGCTCTTGTCGCTTGGAGATGATGAATCGCTGATGCACCAAGCTCCTCCTAGGGGCAATGTGGATGACGCCGTAAGGTGGTCGACCTTCTTGCGGTCTCTGGCTATGGCAGCGCCGAGCTCCTTGCCATCTCTGGCTATGGCAGCACCCTTGGCCGATCTTTTTCTGCTTCAAGCTGGTACTGGAGGAATTTACCCAGCCATGCCTTTCTGACGAGCTCCTCAATTTCATCTCAGAGCTGGATGCATTCCTCGGTGTCGTGACCGTGGTCGCGATGGTAGAGGCAGTACTTATTTCGATCGTGCTTGTTTGGGGGAGATTGTAGCCCTTCAGGTCTTGGCAGCTGATTCTTCACTTCGGTGAGAATATGAGTTCAAGGAGCGTTGAGGGGGGCATAGTTGCAGAACCTTCCGAAAGGAGGGCTTCTTCGCACCCCTCTATCGGGGCTTCCTCGGTGGCGAGTTCGAGGAGTTCGGGCTTGTCTGCTTTCAGAGAAAGTTCATGAGCGCGGCCGAACTTCATTCCGTTCCTTTGGAAAACCTGCGGAAGAACTTCATGCCACTTCGTCGGAGCTTCCTTGGAGTCATACTCGAGAGGGAGTCCTCGCTTGCCCTGGGGCGGTTGTGAGCTCGATCGAACTTCATCTCACCTCGTGTGAAATCTTTATAGGGGGCTTCCTTGGTGACATACTCGAGTGGGAGTTCGGCCTCACTTGCACCGAACTTCATTCCGATGATGAGGTTTGAGGGGAGAGTTCAGCCTTGTGTGCGCCGAACTTCATTTCGATGACGAGCTTGGAGGTGAAGTTCAGCCTCACTTGCGCCGAACTTCGCTCCACTTTCCTGCGAAAACTTCCATGGGAGGACTTCATGCCCCTTTGTCGGGGCTTCCTTGATGATGAGTTTCGAGGCGGAGCTCGGCCTTCTTCGCGCCGAACTTCATTCCGAATCTTCATTCCGCTTTCCCGCGAGACCCTCCATGGGAGAACTCCCTGTTGCTTTTGTCCGAACTTCCTTGAGGACAAGGTCGAGGGGAGCTCGGCTTTCCCCATGCCGGACTTCATTCCGCTTTTCTGTGAGACCCTCCGTGGGAGAACTTCCTTGGCGATGAGTTCGAGGGGGGAGCTCGGCTTTCTTTGCCCGGACTGCACTCCACCTCGAGCGAATTCTTTATAGGGGGTTTTGTTGACGACGCACTCGAGGGGGAGTTCGGCTTTGCTTGCACCGAACTTCACTCCGCCCTTCTGTGAAGCTTTCGTCAGGAGGACTTCATGCTTTTTTGTCGGGGGTTCTTGATGGCAAGTTCGAGGGGGAGTTTGGCCTCACATGTGTTGGAAGGTCGAGAATACGGTCGAACTTCGTTCCGCCCTTCTTAGAGAACTTCATGCACCCTCTGTCGGGGCCTCCTTGTTGGCAAGTTCGGCGATGAGCTCGACGGCCTCGTACACGCCGAACTTCTTTCCGCCTTCCTAGGTGAACTTCATACCCTCTTGGTCGGGGCCCCTTGATGGGGAATTCGGCGGCGAGCTCGGCGGCCTCGCCCACGCCGAACATCTTTCCACCCTCTTGGGTGAACTTCATGCCTTCTTGGTCGGGGCTTCCTTGATGGCGAGCTCGAGGTGAAGTTCGGCCTCACTTGTGCTGGAGAGGTCGTAGATGCGGCCGAACTTCATTCCGCCTCCTTGCGAAACCCTCCATGGGGGAACTTCATGCTTCTTCGGAAGAGCTTCTGCTCTCCGTTTCTCCTTCGGTGATTGGTATGCCCAAATGCTCTTCCTTAAGGTCGATTTCTTGCATCCTCATGGTGGGTTTGCTGGCAAAGTCTCTGTCGGAGGTTGTCACACGGCCAGCATCATCTCGACGGGGCCACGGATCCGACCAGTAGGTTGAACTACTCCATGTCTGCGATGGCTTCGTGTGGAAACTGGGCTGCCGGGGCTGAGACAGGAACAGATGGACCTAGCGCGTAGGCTGCCAATCATCGAGTCGAAGCTCTCGAAGCTCTCTCGGGGAAGAACTCTAGTGAGGAAGAACGGATCTCTGGAGAGAGAGAAATCATCGCCGAGCACTCCTTTAAAAATAAGGAGACCTCAGAGGTTTGGAGGCCCTCCTTCTAGCACCAATCTATTGACGTAGAATTTGATCGTCACCGGAGTCCGCTGGAGTGGAGGTTGATGAGGTCGTCATCGGAGATCTGCAAAATAAAGTCCCGTCTAGAGCCGATGGAGGGTGGCTCTGGCAGGACCCTCCGACGATCAAGTCAGCTCTGGCCAACAGGAGTGGAGTGCTCGAAATGAGTTCTGGAGCTTGGAGAAGAAGAGGAGAGCTTAGAGATCAGAGAGGTTAGAGTTAGCGTATCTGGAGGGTCCTTTATAGGTGGAGCTCAGTTGGTGGCGATGGCCATACCGCCTGGCAGCGAGCTGCGGGAGCTGCATGAAGTTCGGTACGGAGAGGAAGGCGTCATCAGTAGTAGTGGCCATGTCGTTCGGGCTGTATGGGGCTAGTTATGGAGAAAGTGGTGTCGCCAGTAGTAGTGGCCATGTCGTCTGGGCTGTATGGGGCCAGTTACGGAGAAAGTGGTGTCGCCAGTAGTGGCGGCCATATCATCTGATCTCGTCACCTGTTGCAGACTGATGGCGACAGTTCATCCAAAAGAGTTTGGACTTGTAGGAGAGTCCGACTGAAGGGAAGGCTTGAGAGGAGTTTGGTTGTAGAGAAGTTCGAAGGAGCTTGGTCGGCTGAAGGGACGGCCACTTAGGGAGTTCGGCCGAGGGACGACCGCTGAGGAGTTTAGACGCTGGGAGATTTCGTTAAAGCCCAACCGCTTGGAGTCCAAGGAGCTCGACCGCTAAGCAGTTCAGCCGGTTAAACGGGTTCGAAGGAGCTCGAACGTTAGGAGTTCGAGGAGCTCAGCCGTAGAGGAGTCCGAAGGAGCTCGGCAGCTAAGTAGCTCGGCCGGCTGAATGGATTAGAAGAAGCTCGGCCGCTGGGGGTTCGACTGAAGCCCGTCTGCTGAAGCTCTTCTACGGCTACTGGTTGCATTAGGCTGAGCATCGAGCTAGACTTCAGCGGAAGTGGGATTTATCCCCAACAGCCACTAAGCAAGAGATGAGGGATTTGATATTAGATCACTACAATTTTGTTAGAACAGAATTTTTAAAAAATTTCTAATTTGATTTAAAAATTAAATAAAGTTAATAAAATTTTATTATAAAAAAATTATAAATAACTTATAAAATATTAAAAAATAAAAATGATCAAATTCAGAAACATATAAAGTATTGTCAAAGGCGTGTTTTTATTTCTCATGTAGAAAAATGTAAAAAAACCATTTTAAGATATAACCGAGATCCTTTGCCTATGAGCATTATCATAAAAAAAGTTGTTGAAGATTCTTTCAGCACTTAAAAAAATAATCATTAAAAGAAATATTTGAAGAGAAAAGTCAGAAGGAAGAAAGAAAGAGGCTTAAATGGGGTGTATAAAATCAGATCTCAAAATGATCCTTTTATAGCCATCCAATTTGACTGTTTATGATCATTTAGATTTTTATTGACTCATTAAGACCTTTAATAAGGAGTCCAATGATTAGAAAATAAAAATATGATTAAATACACATGACTATTAGGTAATTAAAAGTCCAACGACCAAAAATTAAAAGTAAAATAATAAAGAGATTAATAGCACCATAAATATTTAAATAGTAACATTAAAAGAAAAGATTAAAATTATTGTGGAGGGAATTTTAGGAGAATTTTGATTTTTTTTTGGATTTCCTCCAACAACCCTTGACAAAACTCAAAATTCTTTTAAAAAATTATAAAATAAAAAAATAAATTTTAGGGTGGTTATACTATGTAATGGGTAAAATATCTTTATAAGACTTAATCTTACTTAGGATCCATTTGGTTGGAATATGTTAAATTAAGAATAATCTGATAATTTTCATAAATTATTTATCTAAAAAAATGATTCTGGAGGAAAATAATTTTTACCATATTTGATTGGTGAAAAAATTACTCTAGAAAATGATACTGAAAAAAGATTACTGTTGGGGATAAATCCTACTCCCGCTGAAGTCTAGCTCGATGCTCAGCCTAATGCAACCAGTAGTCGTAGAAGAGCTTCAGCAGACGGGCTGAACAGCGGCCGAGCTTCTTCTAATCCGTTCAGCCAACCGAGCTACTTAGCTGCCGAGCTCTTTCGGACTCCTCAGCCGTCGAGCTCCTTCGAACTCCTCAATCGCCGAGCTTCTTCGGACTTCTCAGCCGTCGAGCTTCTTCAGACTCCCTTCGTCAGGACCGAACCCCTCCAGTCGATCGAACTGCTTAGCGGCCGAGCTCCTCGAACTCCTAGCGTCTGAGCTCCTTCAAACCCGTTCAGTCGGCCAAACTGCTTAGCGACCAAGCTCCTTGGACTCCAAGTGGCCGGGCTTTAACAAAATCCCCCAGCGCTCGAACTCCTCGGCGATCGTCCCTTGGCCGAACTCCCTAAGCGGCCATCCCTTCAACCGACCGAGCTCCTCCGAACTTCTCTACAGCCGAACTCCTTCCGAGCTTTCCCTTCAATCGAACTTTCCTATAAGTCCGAACTCCTCTGGATGAACAATGAGATCGGACGATATGGCCGCCACTACTGGCGACACCACTCTCTCCATAACCAGTCCCATGCGGCTTACGACATACCAGTATGGCTGTCACCATCCGCCTGATGGCGCCTTCCTCTCCGTACCGAACTCCATGCAGCCCACGACTTGCCAATATGGCTGTCACCATCCATCTGACAACGCCTTCCTCTCCATGCCAAACTTCATGCGGCGGTATGGCCGTCACCATCAACTAAGCTCCTCCTATAAAGGACCCTCCAGATACGCTAACTCTGATACCTCGGATCTCTAAGCTCTTCTCTTCTCCTCAAAGCTCCAGAACTCATTCTCGAATACTCTATTCCTGTTGGCCAGAGCTAACTTGATCATCAGAGGATCCTGCCAGAGCCACCCCCCTACCGGCTCCAGATGGGACTTTATTTTGCAGGTCCCCGACGGCGACCTCATCGGCCTCCACTCCAGCGAACTTCGACGATGACAAGTTTCTGCGTCAATAGATTGGCACTAGAGGAAGGGCCTCCGGCGATGATTTCTCTCTTAAAGGAAGCCAAGGTTCCCTTGTTCTTAAAGGAGTGCTCGGCGATGATTTCTCTCTTCCCACTCTAAAGATCTCTCTTCCTCCTCTTTCGAATTCCTTTCCAAAAAAGATGCCCCCCAGGAGAGCCTCGACCCGGTGATCGATGGCCTCCACGGCCCGATCCCGTTCGGATCCGTTCGCTCCTGCTCCGACCCCGACGACCCAGGCTCGCTCTATAGCTGCGGTGGATGCAGAGCAGTTTAACCTACTCGTCCAACAGGTTTATGGTCTCACGGAGGCAGTGCAGGTGGTGTAGGCCCTGCACCAACAGGCCCCAGTACCAGCTCAACCGGCATGGGATTCTCTAGAGCCGTGTGGTCCAATCCAAGGGCAACCGACATGGGCTACCCGACCTCCCATCCCCGGAAGAGGAAGGCAACGGAGGGAGAGCCCCTGCTCGGACCGCGGCTCGACCCAGGGTGAAGCTTCGCACCCGTTCAGCAAGAAGACCTTAGAGATCAGAGACCGTGAAGATCTCCTGGATCAAAGGCTCTTAGAAATGAGCCGACGAATCGAAGAACTCCATCACACTCCCTCCTCACGCGGTAATGACATCTGCACTGACCCTTCTTTTTCGCAAAAAATCATATAGGAACCGATCCCGCCGAACTTCAGGCTCCCGCAGTTCGAGAGCTATGATGGGACCATCGATCTGGTCGACCATCTGGAAGCCTTTCGGACAATGATGCTGCTCCATGGTGTGCCAGACGCTATCCTGTGCAGGGCTTTCCCCTCTATCCTTAAAGGGGCTGTCAGAAATTGGTACTTGGTGCTCAAGCCGAGTACCATCTTATCGTTTGACCAGATGAGTCAACAGTTCGCGGCCCATTTTGTCAGTAGTCAGTGTCCGCACCGAGGTTTGGATTTCTTAATGACCATCAGGCAGAAGGAGGGAGAACCCATCCGGGCTTACGTCACCCGATTTAATACTGCTACACTGAAAGTTCGGGACCTGGATCAGTCAGTTGCCATGGCCGCTCTCAAGGGCGGCCTTCGAAAGAACGACCTACTATTCTCTCTGAAAAAGAAGTATCCCAGGGACTTTGCTGACATACTGGCTCGGGCCGAAAGTTATGCCCGAGCAGAAGAGGCCTTCGGGGCTAAGGATGATGAAGCCAGCGACAGGCGGCGAATCGATGGGCCAGGCAGGCCCACCAAAGAAAGGAAGCAGACTGAAGCTCGACTGCATTCCCGAACTCCCCCAGGTCGTGGGCAAGCCTGAACTCCCCCTCAAGCTCGGAGGCGGAGAAGCCCTGACGGAAGGGCACGCCAAGGTTCCCCCCAGCACCGAAGTTCCCTCCGATGATGATGATTTCATAATTACGCTCCCCTTAACGCCTCAAAGACTCAAGTGCTGATGGAGATCCAGGAGCGACTTCTAAGACTGGAGAGAATGCATTCTCATCCTAGCAAGTGCAACCCCAACAAGTTCTGCCTTTACCACCACAACCACAGTCATGACACTGAGGAGCGTATCCAACTCTAGGACGAGATCGAAGAGCTCATCAGACGAGGCAGACTTAGCTGATTTCTGCGAAGGCGGCCAGAGGAGAAGGAAGATCGTCCGAGAGCGTCACCGCTAGGTGGGGAAAATCAGCAAGAAGATCGACCGCCCCTTGGCGTCATCAATACTATCTTAGGGGGACCTCAGCAAGGGGAGACCAGCGGATCCGGAGGATCGGTGAAGAGGTGGAGGATCGTGGAGCTCATGACCTTCACCGAGGAGGACGGTCAGGGAATCCAATTTTCGCACAACGATGCGGTTGTAATTTCTTTAAATATTGCTGACTATGATGTACGCCGCGTCCTGGTAGATAATGGAAGCTCGGCCGATGTGTTGTTTTACGATGCCTTCTTAAAAATGTCCCTGCCCGACGACCGCTTGGAACCAATGAATTCTCCACTGGTAGGATTTGCTGGCAGCGCTGTGCCAGTCGAAGGCATGATAACATTGACCATAGTGGCAGGGCAGCGCCCGAAGCTAGCTAAAGCTTGGGTCGACTTCTTGGTCGTGAGGACCCCATCCGCCTATAACGCGATCCTTGACCGACCTAGTCTAAATGCACTCCGGATGGTAGTGTCAACCTATTATTTGAAGATGAAGTTTTCAACGAGTCATGGGGTCGGAGAAGTCAGAGAAAACCAGGCTCTAGCGAGATATTGCTACTCGATCGCCCTGCATAAGGGAGATCAGTCTGACCCTTATCTTATTGACGGATTAGACGTCCGCGATGACCTCACTGAGGAGCGGGGTGGGCCTGTGGAGGACCTCATCTCTATGCCCTTGAATGATGAAAACCCGGAGTGCGTGGTGCAGATCGGCTCCAACTTGGTGGCCGAGGTTCGGGAGCAGCTCGTCGCTTTCCTCAAAAGAAACGTGGACATCTTCGCCTGGACCCTGGCGGATATGCCGGGGATCGACGTCGAGGTCATGGAACATCGGTTGGCCGTCGATCCAAGGCACCGATCAATAAGAGAAAAGCTGCGCCACCATGCCCCGGAGAGGCAGAAAGCGATTGCCGAAGAAGTAGACAAGCTTCTCAAAGTCGAACTCATCCGGAAGGTTAGCTATCTGACCTGGGTCTCAAACGTGGTTCTTGTCAAGAAAGCAAATAATAAGTGGAGGATGTGCGTCGACTTCAAGAAGCTGAATAAGGCTTGCCCGAAGGATAGCTACCTCCTGCCCAGGATCGACCAGTTGGTGGACGCAACCTCGGGCCACGAGCTCCTCACCTTCATGGATGCCTTTTTTGGTTACAACTAGATACGCATGGCGCCCGAGGACGAAGAGAAGACCGCCTTCATTATGGACCGAGGTCTTTATTGCTACAGGGTCATGCCTTTTGGACTCAAGAATGCGGGGGCAACATACCAGCGTTTGGTTAATAAGGTCTTCAAGGAGTAGATCGGCCGTAACATAGAGGTGTATGTAGATGATATGCTCGTCAAAAGTCGAGCTTCAGCAGACCACCTGGCCGACCTTGAAGAAAACTTCGGTGCACTCAGGAAGCACAAGATGAAGCTGAACTCAGCCAAGTGCGCCTTCGGCGTGACCTCCGGAAAATTTCTGGGGTTCATGGTGTCGAGACAAGGAATCAAAGCAAACCCCAAGAAAATTCGAGCCATTCGGAAAATGACCGCACTGAGGACGATCAAGGAGGTTCAGCGCATGACCGAAAAAGTGGCGTCCCTAAGTCGCTTCGTGTCAAGGTCGGCCGAATGATGCATGCCCTTCTTCCACGTTCTCAGGCGACCAAAGGACTTCTCCTGGATGGTGGAGTGCCAACAGGCATTCGAAGAGCTCAAAAGCTACCTCGGCCCACCCCCGCTATTGGCAAAGCCCAAACCTAGGGAAGAATTATTTCTATATCTAGCTGTCTCTCCAGTGGCCCTGGCGACGGTGCTGGTCAAGGAAGAAGCGAAGGCACAACGACCGATCTACTACATCAGCCGAGTCCTGAGGGACGCGGAGACTAGGTACTCTAGATCAGAAAAACTAACTTACTCTCTCCTAATTGCCGCCAGGCAGCTCCGACCTTATTTTCAGGAGCACACCATAATGGTCCTCACGGACCAACCAATAAAAGAAGTCCTTCACCGGGCAAATGCTTTTGGAAGAAACACAAAGTGGGCGATCGAACTCACGGAGTTCGACATCAACTACTGGCCCAGGCCGTCAATTAAGGTCTAGATACTAGTAGATTTCGTGCTGGAATGCACCATTTTGGTCGAAGCCAAGCTTGGGCCGATCGAGACCGACACCAAAGTGGGATCAGGCCTAGATGAAGCTGAGCTACCGCGGCTGGATCTCCCCGAGGAAAGCGCCGACCTTTCCGAAGGCTCCTAGGCCCTACACGTGGATGGTTCGTCCAACTCCACTGGAGCTGGTGCCGGGCTGGTCCTAGTCAGTCCCGAGGGAGTCGTCGTCGAGTATGCACTACGCTTCGAGTTCCCTGTGACCAACAATGGGGCCGAATATAAAGCGTTGATCGCCGGATTAAAGATAGCAAGGGAATTAAAGGTAGATCGGCTTTAAGTCTGTAGCGATTCCTAACTGGTGGTCGGCCAAGTCAGCAACAGTATGAGGCATGGGAGGAAAGTATGGTGAGATACCTTAAGAAGGTGAGAGATTTGACTCTAGCCTTCGATAGCTTCGGCATTCAACATATTTCGAGGGCGGAAAATGCAAGAGCCGATCTTCTCTCCAGATTGGCCTCCTCTACCCCGTCCGAACTACCTAGAAGAGTATTTCTGGAGACTCTGAAGTATCCAACCTCGGAGGAGCCTCAGGTCATCTTGTAGACAGAATTCAAGCCAAGCTGGATCAACCCGCTGGCCGCCTACCTCAGGGAGGGGATCCTTCCTCATGGTCCGAAAGAAGCTCAGAAGCTAAGGAATCAGGCCTCCCGCTACGTCCTATATGAAGGCAGATTGTATAAGAGGTCGTACTCCCTCCCGTTACTAAGATGTCTCTGACCTTCGGAGGCCGCCCTCGCGCTACGGGATGTGCACGAAGGACTCTGCGGAAGTCATGTAGGAGCCAGGTCCCTATCGAAAAAACTGCTCCGACAGGGGTACTACTGACCAACCTTGTTTCGGGATTTCGTGGAATACGTAAAGAGGTGCGACCACTGCCAAAAGAACGCCAGCGTATAGAGGCAGCCGGCATCCGAACTCACTCCGCTCAGCTCGCCCTGGCCATTTGCGCAGTGGGGGATGGATATACTCGGCCCCTTCCCAACAGCATCTGGGCAGTGGAAGTTCCTCTTGGTCGCGATCGACTACTTCACCAAGTGGATCGAAGCCGAACCACTCGCAAAGATTACCGAGATCAAGGTGCAGGACTTCGTCTGGAGGTCACTAGTCTGTCGGTTTGGCCTGCCCCAAACCCTCATAACCGACAATGGGCGGCAGTTCGCCAAGGTGAGGTTCGCTGAGTTCTGCGAAGGACTAAACATCTCCCATCGCTTTACATCGATGGCTCACCCGTAGGCCAATGGGGAAGCTGAGATAACCAACGGATCCTGCTACAAGGAATCAAAGCGAGACTCGATAGGGCAAAAGGGGCCTAGGTGGACGAACTCTACCATGTCCTCTAGGCATATCGAACTACCCAGAGGGTGCCAACTGAAGAAACGCCCTTCGCCTTGGCCTTCGGTACTGAGGCAGTTATCCCGATCGAGCTTAAGCTCCCGTCTGCACGAGTCGTGGGCTTCAATGAGCGGCACAACCCCCAGGACTCAGAGTCAACCTTGACCTTCTGGAAGAAAAGAGGGAGGAAGCCCGCATCCGGATGGGAGCCTACAAATAGAAGGTGGCTCGGTACTACAACTCCAGGGTTAAAAACAAGACGTTCAGAGTGGGAGACTTGTGCTGCGGTGAGCCGCTATCGCTTAGCCTCAGAATCGAGGGAAGCTCGCCCCAAACTAGGAAGGCCCGTATGAGGTGACGGAGGTCGTCCGACCTGGAGCTTATCGCCTGAAGGAACTTGGAGGGATAGTGCTTTTCCGACCATGGAACTTAGAAAATTTGAGGATGTATTATCAGTAGACTCCCTTTAAAAAAAAAAAAAAAAACTCCTTTGCTCTGCATTATTGATTTTTGGTAATAAAGAACAGGAAAGGAATGAGCAAAAGTAGCCCGTTAGGAACAGGAGGAGGATCTCGTCCTAATGCGAGCAAAGTCGAAGACCTCGTTCACCTTAGACGAGATGGAGAGAGAGGCTCGGACGACGGTCCGCATGTGCCCCCATAGCCCATGTTAGGAATAGGAGGAGGACCTCGTCCTAATGAGCGAGCAAAGTCAAAGGCCTCGTTCATTTAAGACGATGAGGGGAGAGGCCGGATTCAATGGTCCGCATTTATGCCCCCATTAGCCATTAGGAATAGGAGGAGGACCTTGTTCCTAACATGCGAGCAAAGTCGAAGGCCTCGTTCACCTTAGACGAGATGGGAAGAGAGGCCCGGACGACGGTCCGTATGTGCCCCCATAGCCCATTAGGAACAGGAGGAGGACCTCGTCCTAACGCGAGCAAAGTCGAAGGCCTCGTTCACCTTAGACGAGATGGGGGAGAGGCTCGGATGACGGTCCAATGTGCCCCCACAGCCCGTTAGGAATAGGAGGAGAACCTCGTCCTAACACAAGCAAAGTCGAAGGCCTCGTTCACCTAGGACGAGATGGGGGGAGAGGTTCGGATGACGGTCGCACGTGCCCCATAGCCCGTTAGGAATAGAAGGAGGACCCCCTAAGCGAGTCTCGTTAGACGAGATAACGCGAGGAGAACCTCGTCCTAACGCGAGCGCCTCTTCCTAGATGGAGCGTTCGCATCAATCTCGACTGCAAGAGATAAGAACTCTCCCGAGCGACCGAGTCAACCTCGATTAGGAACAGGAGGAGGAACCTCGTCCTAACGCGAGCAAAGTCAAAGTTCGGAACAAAGAGGATAAGATCGTCCTTAATGCGAGCGACCCGTGGCATCAACCTCGGCCAAAGAGAGATAAGATCTCCCTCCGAGGAAAGCTCGACCGTAGGAGATAAGATCTCCCGGCCGAGGAAAGCTTCAACCTTAGGAGATAACCTCGGCTAGAAGAAAGCAACCGTATCAACCTCGGCTGGAGAGCTTCAACTTCGACCTCGACTAGAGATGGGATCTCTTCCGAGCGACCGTGTCAACCTTGACTGGAACTTCAACTTCCACCTCAGCCAGAGATGAGATCGGAGACAACCTCGCCCTGAGATCAGATCTCTCTCCCGAGCGCCCACATCGACCTCGGCTGTAGGAGACAATGTCGCCCCCGAGGAGCGCAACCTCCGGCTTCGATCGCAGCGGACGAAGCCCCCCTCAACCTCGGCTGGAGATGGGATCTTCCTCCCGGGCTTCAACTTCGATATCAACTTTAGCTGGAGGTGAGATCTCCCCCGAGCTTTCGACCTAGACCAGCACAGAGCTTCAGAGGAAGACTTCGGCAGATCGCCTTTTCCTGCACTCCCTTCCTTCGATTTTCGAACTCGGGAGTGGGGGGCTAGTGTTGGGGATAAATCCTCGCTCCCACCGAAGTCTAGCTCGATGCTCAGCCTAATGCAACCTAGTAGCCGCAGAAGAGCTTCAGCAGACGGGACTTCAGCCAAACCCCCAGCGGTCGAGCTTCTTCTAACCCGTTCAGCCGGCCGAGCTACTTAGCTGCCGAGCTTCTCCTTCGGACTCCATTCAGTCGGCTGAGCTACTTCGAACTCCTCAGCCATCGAGCTTCTTCGGACTCCTCAGCCTGTCGAGCTTCTTCGGACTTCCTTCGTCAGGACCGAATCCCTCCAGTCGGCCAAACTATTTAGCGGCCGAGCTCCTCGAACTCCTAGCGTCCAAGCTCCTTCGAATCCGTTCAGCCGTCCGAATTGCTTAGCGATCGAGCTCCTTAGACTTCGAGTGGTCGGACTTTAATGCGAAATTTTCTAGCACCCAAACTCCTCAGCGATCGTCCCTCGACCTGAACTCTCCCTAAGCGGCCGTCCCTTCAGCCGGCCGAGCTCCTCCGAACTTCTCTACAGTCGAACTCCTCCCGAGCTTTTCCTTCAGCTGAACTCCTTCGAGCTTTTCCTTCAGCTGAACTCTCCTACAAGTCCGAACTTCTCTGTCGCCATCAGTCTGCAACAACGACGATGAGATCGGACGATATGGCCGCCACTACTGGCGACACCACTCTCTCCGTAACTAACCCCATACAGCCCAGATGACATGGCCACTACTACTGGCGACACCACTCTCTCCGTAACCACTGGCCCCATGCGGCCACAGTCTGGACGACATGGCCACTACTACTGATGACGCCTTCCTCTCCATACCGAACTCCATGCAGCTCTCGTAGCTCGCTGCCAGATGGTATGGCCATCGTCATCAACTGAGCTCCACCTATAAAGGACCCTCCAGATACGCTAACTCTAATCTCTCAGATCTCTAAGCTCTCCTCTTCTCCTTAAAGCTTCGGAACTCATTTTTAAGCACTCCATTCCTGTTGGCCAGAGCTGACTTGATCGTCGGAGGGTCCTGCCGGAGCCACCCCCCATCGACTCCAGAATGGGACTTTGTTTTGCAGGTCTCCGATGGCAACCTTCATCGGCCTCCACTTCAGCGAACTTCGGTGACGATAAGTTTCTGCGTCAATAATTACTATATTTGGTTGGAGATAAATCTACATAAAAATATGGCCAAATTATAAAAATACCTTTTAATATAAAATAATTTTTAATACTAAGATAGCATTATCATCTCAAATTAGTTTTTATATAATAATTATAATTAATAGCTTTTTACATAATGCCATCTCTATCTTAATTTTTTTAATCAAAGTTCATTATTGAATGAATTTAGAAAGACATCAGAATAAATTCAATGATAACATATGCAACCTTATTAGGGATATTTTTATCAAGTATGGATTATCATCACTCAAAAATTTATCAAATATCAACATTCCATGGTATTTATTTTACCTTCTCTCTTCAAAAAATAAGCATGGGCCTATCACTTTTTTTACTATCTCTCTCTTCTACTTTTCCTATCAAATATGGTAATCTGATATGAAAATCATTTTTCTATACCAGAATACTCTCAACCAAATGGATCCTTAGTATGAATAATTTTTATCTAAAGAAATTGGAGTGAACCAGATCTTGAACTACGTTTTTTTGATCCAGACTTCAACTACCATACATATAGTACAAAATTCTCCACCATAAATTTGTGCATTCATGGTCTTACATATGCATCTTGAATTTTCATAAGAGTTACTATAAATAACCCAAATTTCGTATCCGTGGCTATATACCTATACTCTCATATAGGTAAGCCCCTCCAAAGATGTATATAGTTATTGGGGATATTTTTATCAAGTATGGATTATCATCACTCGAAAATTTACCAAATACCAACATTTCATGATATTTATTTTACCTTCTCTCTCCAAAAAATAAGCATGAGTCTATCACTTTTTTTACTATCTCTCTCTTCTACATTTTATATCAAACATGGTAATTTGATGTCACATACAAAGGGATCTCAGAGCAAATCCTAATAATGTGCGGCTCGGTCAGCTCTTCACAAGACAGAAGAGAATCGATCAGCCTCCCTGGCATGGGAGCCTAGTCTCTATGACTTAGGCCATGCCCAACAATAATAAAACGCAACGGAATGCGACACCAGAAAATACCATGAAGAAGAAGAAGAAATAAGGGGAAGAGAACTTTTATTAAATAACCACGTGCTGATTTACAATAGAAGCTCTTCCGGTCTCTCGATCTCTCATAGATACAAGAAGATCCTTAGATGATCTCTTTCTTTTCCTCTCTCTCTTGATCTCTAATGCCACCCTTGAGTTCCTTTTATATAGGAACAACCCTAGTTTACAAATCCCTCATGAACTCAACTCTCTAAGTATAAGATAAGGATAAACTCAGAATCCCTGTTCTCGTAGGACTCTATGCAGTCAAATAAAACTACCAAGTTCATGATCCAAACGAACTCGGATTGCAACAAAACTTGATCCGTTGGATTTGAAATGAAAAATTCTTTAAGATAATGCCTACCCACTTTGAACCGACTTCTATGGAGTTTCCAAAATATCGCACAAAGTTGCATGGGTAAACTACATTTTGTTATGCCTCATTGCCCTAGCTTTTTTGCTGACGAATGTACATCTCGAGACATATGCCCTCGGCCCCATTCTCTTGAGTACTTCTTGTAGATCTTGTATGCATTTCTCCAGATAATTTTAGGGCTCAGATTTGGTCTCCAAGTTGTCCAAATCTTAATAGAGTGTAGTCAGACCTCAAATCCATCTAGTGATCTGATTTGGTTTGCACCTTGACCCATGTCCGATCCAGCCCCGATTCAAGGAGTCGTGACACCCTCCCCCACCTAAGTCGAAGTCGCCCTCGATGAGGCTAGATGGTACTTATTGATGATGTCTTCAAACTGTCATAGTTCGTCACCATATTCCCAACTCACTTCTGAGTCTGCTAGTCCTCTCCATCGAACTAAGTACTGCACCCCACTGCCCTTCTTTCTATCCGTCTTGATTTCAGAAATCTTCTTGGTGTATTGAACTCTTACTGCCACTAGAGCTCTCCCGCTTTGAGCTCGAGAAGGGTCAGTTGTGTCTTCTTTAAATGGCTTCAATAGAGATACGTGGAACATCGGATGCACTTTTAGCTTGGAAGGCAGCGACAATCGGTATACAGTCTCTCTAATTTAATGGATGATAATGAAGGAGCCTTCATATCTCCTCACGAGTGCTTTGTGGTAGCCTGACTTCAATCTCATATGATGGTAGAGTTTCACCAATATCTGATCATCAATCTGAAACTCAGCTGCACATCGCTTTATGTCAGCCCACTTCTTCACCCATTTGGTCGTCTTCAACAAAGAGACCTGAACCAAATCTGTATCCCCCTTTAGATCCCTCATGAACCTGTAGATGGTTAGGCTACGTCCCATTTAGTTTGTCTATACTCCCTGAAGTGTCTAGTTGCTGTCCTGTTATCACCTCAAATGATGATTTATCGGTTGACTCCAATCACTGCAAATTATAACTGAATTGGGCTTGGTCCAAGAGTCGCACCCAATCCTATTGATTGGCATGCACATAGTGCCTCAAATACAGAAGGAAAATTCTGATTTTCCAGACCAGGTTCGTTCAGATTTGATCAGATCAAGAGATATATTTCAAAAATTTTTCTCTTTAATCTAGATCAAATCTAAGATATTTTAGATCTGATTATTATTATTTTTAAAATTAAATAAAATATAGATAAATTAAATCAAATTTAATTTATCTTGATATGGGTAATCCTATTACCCATTGATGATCCTGTATGCAGTGGAAGGTTCTGGATCTAGCCACGCAAGTGCCTGGCCTCTACCGGTATCCACTCGGGTTGGATCTGGAGATCCTCTTCTTCTCTATCACACCTCCAAAAAATCAGATCTGGATCTGATCTGGAGGATCTTCAAAACTCTTTTGAAGATCAGCAGTCGTCCTTTGCAGCAGCGCAGCCTTCTTAGCTTTTGATCGCCTTTCTTTGATCTGAATCGCACCAACCAAAAAGTCCAAAACTCCTTTTGGACGTGGAGAGCAGAGGGAGAAGGTGGTTTGGCATGGAGGAAGGAGGGGAGAGGCAGCCTTGGGGTGTGGGAATTTGATTCTCAATCATTCAATTAATCTGGGTTGGGCGCAGGGTCTTATTTATAGACTAAGCTGTGATCCAACTCCTCTTCTTCCCAACCAATCACAACCCTTTGTGAAATCAGATCTAAATCTGATTGGTGGGAATAGAGTCCCCTGGATTCCTCCTTAGAGGGCGCCTAAGACCAGTCAAAGTTGGTTCTTAGGAAGAACTCTAATTGGAATCCAAAAAGGAGATGGAGTCCTTGTCCAACAAGGACTCCTAGGCGCCTCCAACTTGGGCACACGCCTAGGGTGGCGTGCGCCCTTCCTCCTTGCCAGGTTCTGGCAGGGGGACAGGCCCCCACCAGCTCTCCAATAGGTGCATGACATGTGGTCAAAAGTCAAAGTGTCAATGGTCAACGTTTGACCAGTCAAAGGTAGACTTTTGACCAAAGTCAAAGAACAAGAAATGGCAGGTGACCAAAAATGGCAGGTAATGTCTTACAAAATAAGACAACCTTTTCTGACTTGGACAACCTCCAGTCAGACCATATGAAGGCCTCTGATTGAGCACAAACTCCTTTGGCTCAGTCAGGACAACTTATTTATGATAGTAAAAGAAGAACGTTAGGTTCAATCGAGTGCTAGCACGATTTTCTTGAACCTAATTGAATCTCATTCAGATCAATTGAACTAGATCAGTTCAATTGATGATCACCAGATTCAAACCCTTGTTTGTGTGACCCAGTTAGGTTCAGTTCTGTATGGTAATGGGATATGTCATGATCTCTATCATCGACATCATCGAAACTCCTTTCGATGGATCAGAACTCTTCTGATTCGAACAGCTAGAATGATCGATCATCTAAATCATTCTAATTGCTCCCAAAATCCACCAGTGACACCTAGCAGTATATGGTGGCAACCCATCAGAGCTGAATGCGAACCTCTTGGTGCAGCTACCTGTGTGATTAAGTTCTTCTATCTTGAGCCCCGATCAGATTAGGGTTAAGGTGAACTCGTCAAACCCTAGTCTCTGTCATATGATGTAATCATTCGATTCGAGTCCAATGTGAAAATCTAAATAGAAACTCTTTCTATTATTTCACTCTGCCATGGCCATGGGCTTCTGGACTTGATTCTCATGATCATCATAGGGCTGCTCCTCTACCACCGAGGTAGATAGATTCCATCTTGATGCAATCCAGTTCCTACAATGAACATGCTATAGCCAACATACACCTCAGGGTTCCATATGGCTAGGAGACCGTAGTCAAACTATAACACCCTCAAGGTGAACTGGTGTCAGTCAACACTAGTAGACACCCTCAAGGTGAACTAGTCGTAGTGTCTCCACACCTCTCAAGATCTACACCAAGATCACCAATGATTATTCATGTCTTAAATTTTCAACTCTTGAAAATATGAATTATCATTACCATTAACTCAAAGGATGTATCACAGACATAAATACACTGTGATAGAAAATAAGTCAAAATTATAATTTTGCCCCTAGAAGTGTATTACAAGTGTCAGCCAATTCTGGCTTCTAGGGCACATATATCTAACAATCTCCCACTTGTCCTAAAGCCAATTGGCTACAAGTCTAAGTCCCATCTTCTCAAGGTGGGCTTCGATTCTCTGCTGGCCCAACGGCTTTGTAAGTGGGTCTGCCACATTATCTGTGGAGTTGACTCTCTTGACCTTGACGTAACCCTTTTCGAGGTAATCGCGGATGAGGTGGTATCACCGTTTGCTTGGAACTCTTCCAGCTGACAGCACCACCATTGCACACAAACAGACTCCCAGATGTCGACTTTCGATCATCTATATCGGACATGAAATCCGAGTCTGTGTATCCCTGGACTTGGAGTTCTCCATTACCAAAGACCAACATCATATCCTTAGTTCTTCTCAAGTACTTAAGGATATATTTCACAGAAGTCCAGTGTTCTTCACCTGGATTTGACTGATATCTGCTTGTGACACTCACAGCATGGGCTATATCAGGTCGTGTACATAGCATGGCATACATGAGGCTCCCTATTGCAGAAGCATAAGGGATCTTGCTCATGCGTTCTATTTCCTCAGGTGTGCTAGGGCACATCTTCTTGGAAAGATGAATACCATGTCTGAAGGGTATTAATCCCCTCTTAGAGTTTTCCATACTAAACCTCTTTAGTACTTCCTCTATGTACATCTTCTGTGAAAGTCCTAGCATCCTATTCGGTCTATCCCTATAGACCTTATTCCTAGAATAAAGGATGCTTCACCTAGGTCTTTCATGGAGAATTCCTTGGACAACCATAATTTGACTGTTGTCAACATGGGAATATCATTCCCAATAAGGAGGATGTCATCCACGTACAATACGAGGAAGACAACAGCGCTCCCACTGACCCTTTTGAAAACACATGGTTCCTCTTCATTTTTGATGAAACCAAACTTTTTGATCACATCATTGAAACGAGTGTTCCAGCTCCGAGATGCTTGCTTAAGTCCATATATGGACCTTTGCAGCTTGCAAACCTTGTGATCAGTATCACTGGATGTGAAACCTAGCGGCTGTTCCATATAGATATCTCCTCAAGATATCCATTTAAGAATGCCGTTTTCACGTCCATTTGCCATATTTCATAATCGAAATAGGCTGCAACAGCAAGCAATGTGCGGATGGATTTTAGCATAGCTACTGGGGAAAAGGTATCCTGATAGTCAATGCCTTCGCGTTGACTATAACCTTTTGCCACTAGTCTAGCCTTGAATGTCTCCACATTCCCATCTGCACCAATCTTTCTCTTGAAGATCCATTTACACCCAATAGGTACTATACCTTCTGGTGGATCTACCAAGGTCCAGACTTGGTTTGAGTGCATCGAGTCAATTTCTGACTTGCATTGCCTCTAAGCCATTTCTCGGAGTCGATATCTGATATCGCCTCGTTGTAGGTTTTGGGATCATCACCATGAGCACCATTACCTACGAGGAACATTTTCTCTACTTCCTCTGAAATAATACCTAAGTATCTTTCAGGGGGACGGGAAAACTCTTTCCGATCTACGAGGTGGAGGAGGTAGTGTTCTTATTGGCTCAACCTGATTTGGTTCCACTTGGTCCTTAGCTCGTTCTACTTGTGAGACTTTCTCATCAAGCTTAATCTGCTTTCCAATGCCGCTATCTTGAATAAACTATTTTTCA
>QRFJ01000985.1:449703-550076 GCA_006176705.1 Cocos nucifera | reverse complement strand
TAATTAGGCGATGGCAGTTAGCCATCGCTAATATTCTAGATTCTTATAGTAATTAGTGATCACTAATATAGTTTAGTAATTTTGATAATGAGCTATTATTATTATTCATATGGCCGTTTACTATAAACTAACCAAATGATCCATTAAGGGACTGCTAGATCAAATCCACTTGAGTTCCTTATGCATGGTCATCATAAGCTTCTCAAGCTTATTCAAGTCCTTAATCATTGTCAAGAATGATATGAATGGACTACTCAACATGCAATCCGGCTCCACTCACATACAAGTCTTGTAGATGAGTTGTTATAGCCCTGAAGTCTTAATGTCCTCATGTTGGCACTAAGGCCAAGATATAGCATCTAATCTAATTGCCATCATCCATTCGATTATCAAGTGCTAAACATTTTAGCAGTTGGATGGTTTGGTAACACAAGAGAATTCTAGTCTAGTATATATCATAACCTCTTCTAGAGATTAGAACCATTCAGAAGTTGCTAAGCTAATTCTTGTAGTTCATCATGGTCAAACAGTTGAAACTTGGACTTGGTCCACTCTAATTGGTTTTGGGTTTCAAGACAAGTCAAATACTTATGAAGTCCAATCCCATTAGACAAATGAAACCTAGTCTGAGTCAATCTTAACCTTGAATCTTTTCAAATTAAATCTAATTTAACTTGATCAGGACTCAATCCCAATATTTGATCAAATCAAATAATTTAGCAACTACTACAATTTGAGAGAGTCCTAGTCTAGTGGGACTCTAGTGACCCAGTCTATTGGGATTTGAAGTCGAGTAATAAACTAAAGAGAGAAGAGGATTCTAATTAGATGTTTGTACTAGATTTGAAAATTTATTCTAGAGACTTCAAGAAATAAATTAGACTTCTACTATTTCTTCGGATTCCAACACTCCTCAGATTGGAAAGCAGGAACCTCTATGCAAGTTAAGGTTCCTAGTAGGTGCTACGGTCCCATAGATAAATGTGGACCTCACTATGCCCAAAATATTGGGCAACGCTATATCAATGAGTGGACAACTCTTGTCTAATATTTTTTCGAATATGTTCCAACTAACTTTGATCTCTAATTCATGGAGCCTCACCGTGCCTAGAATATTAGCCTTAAGTCAGACCCACCGTTTGTACGAAATAGAGCTATCATTGGGACTCTCACCATGTCCAGAATATTGAGCTTAACCCCTTTTCCACCCTGCAGCATTTTATGCTTAATAGCATGGTTACATCTTCCTTGATGTAACTGAACCACTGTATTCAGCCAAAAATAGTCAACACCATGAAGGGCCTGCATAACTATACTGGTGGAAGACTGCAAGACTTAATATTTGTTGAGAAGGATTGATTTAGGTCTCTTCTACATAGTCACACACATCTCATATAAATGACTCTTCTACATAGTCACACACATCTCATGTAAATGACTAGTCTGGTTAAAGTCAGCACATCTTATGTTTAACTAACTGAGTCCAGGTAGTACATCTCATGTCTGACCCAATCTAGTTAGTATGAGCGAACTTGAATGACCAAGCAACGTTGTTCAAGACATGATCGATCGAGTTGGCGAGGTAAGTGAGATCAGTGGGAGGGTCTGTCGATACTTTCCTTAGACATCAATAAGTTGGTCAGGTAAGCACACTCCTAATTAAAAACCACTAGTAAAAATGCCAAATTTATCTTAGACACCAATTGATCAACCAGAATTAAATAGGTCAGCCTAGTAACTCAGGCTCGAACCACTGAGCCAAATTTAGTTTTGAGTTAATCAATTCATATCAAAATGTGAATCGATGCAACCAACTATAACTAAATTTGACTTTGAGCCTCTTTGACCTAATTCTAACCAACAATTGATTAGGTTCAATCAACTACTTAAAATTTACAAGAGTTCTAGCCTAATCTAATAAAAAAATCTAATTATAGTCAATCATAAGACCTAATTTATTCAACCCATACCCAAAGCCCCATGTCTAATGCAATGAAATTTAGATCTTAAATTCATAATTTTAGATCTTATAATTTCAAATCTTAATTCTCAACTAAGTGCATTATGAACATGTGTTTAGTTTAGATGTCAAAATAATTTTTAATCTAAACTAATCTATATTGTATCTCGTACAATTCTACTATCTGTAGACTCAAGTCGACTCATCCTAAAACTCAAGTCGACTCATCATAGTGAGTTGTCTCAACTATGAGACTAAGTCGATTTACCTATGATGAATAGAAACTATAAGCCTTAGTTTGCTGCATTGAGTCGGCTCATCTACAAATGAGCCAACTCACTAGGATCTCGAGTCGACTCCAACAAACACGAGTTGACTCGCTAGGGACTTGAGTCGACTTGAATAGAGTATGAGTCGACTCGGCAGGCATGCCAGCCATAGGTTTCATGAAATTTAGCCTGATTACCTAATTGATTTATGTATGACTAAATCATTTATGTAATAGATGATTTTAATTTTGATTAATAGCCAATCTAGTCTCATCCTAGGACAACCATATGGTACAACATAAATCATGCTAGGGAAACCTTATATTAGGATGATTCTAGCTTAACCCTAAAGATAATGGCTTACATAATAAATCTAATCTACAGCCATTAATTAAAATATCTAACACAAAAATGATTTAATCAAGATCATACACCATACATCACATGTATTTCAGATCTAAATATATCATGCTTCACATAAAAATAGATTGTAATCATAATTTTCAAATCTATGCATCTTATGCAAATTTAATTCATGCAAAACTATATAAAATTTTTTGACCTTTAATTCTAAATTTTAGATCTTTAAAGTTTATGTTAAATCTCTAATTCATAATTATAGATCTAAAATTTGGCACAAAAAAAAAAAAATCCTCTTTTCACTATTCTTTTTCATGAGATATCATAAGTGGCACCCCTACACGCCATAAGAGAACTTATCGATTCGGCAAGAGAGGGACTTTAATCCCTGCTTTCATTTATGATCAGATGGCCATGGTGATGTACCCATTCTGAGTATTAGGCTACTCAGAACAAACTAAATCTACGTATCCCATACGCATGATTCAGTCTACATATTTCATATGCAAGTATATGTATCTCATATATATAAAAACATGCTGATCCAATCTTAAACTCCTCTTAGATCTACAACAAACTTTAGATCTCATCTGAAAATGAATCTAACTTAGATCTATGATCACAACAACCTAGCTCTGATACCAGTTAAAGGATCGGGTTGCATACCGGATCGATTGATCTGAAAAATAGTGGATTAAAAAAATAAAAATTGATCCAACATTGGAATATATAGATCTAAAATAAAAAAATAGTATAAGAAATCAACATGCAAAAGGGGACGTGACCATCTCATTATCACCTTGCGTAGGTAGATGAACACCATAATTTGATCTTCATGGATCTGGAGAAGGTTTGCTATTGATTCACGCACGTGTCCGACCTCTACTGGTGTCCACTGGGATCAACCTTGGATCATCCTTTTCTTGGTAGATTTGACACCCCAAGATGAAGAAAAGACTGCATTCATCATGGATGAAGGTCTGTGTTGCTACAAAATAATGCCTTTTGTGTTAAAAATGTAGGAGCTACCTATCAATGCCTCATCAACAAGGTGTTCAAACACCAGATCGATTTGCAACATCGAGGTCTGTTCGATGTTATTGGGTTATTTATTCCATTCATGTTGTTTATGTGTCCATAAATTATCCAAGAAATTAATAAGATGATAATACATATTTTCAAGAATTGAGAATTTGAGGCATGCATCATTGATGATTAATTCATAAATGTTCCTAATCGATGGATCATCATAGGGATGGTAATTGATCCAGATAGATTGGTATATAGATCGCTTCCTTTTTAGGATATACGAGTCTCAAATCTATAATATAAGAACACTGGAGCGAGAGTGTGTTGAAAAAAAAAAAACCTCAAGATTCGATCCATAATAAATGAGGTCCAAGATGATGAATGAAATCCAATGAATCCAAGAATAGCCGAAAGAGAGTCCAGATGGAGGAGATGTGTATGAAGAAGTGCCAAGAGTAGGTGGTATGGCCCACGGGCCACCAGAGGGGGCCCATGGGCCAACACAAGTCGGCGGAAAGGCAGGCCAGGCCTAGTAACATGCAATGCTGGGCCAATCCAGATGCATGCAAGCAAGCAAACATGCGCGAGTGCATGCGGGCCATGCAGGCATGCAGTCCTGTCATGCGGTCCTTGCATGATCGATGGATTGACGAGAATTTCCTACCCATTTTGCATGGTCCACAGTGAATCAGTGCAAGTTTCTCAGTCGTTTCCTACCATTTATAGGGGTTTCAATGGATCAAGTGCACGATCGGATGGCTATAAAGTGAGCCAGTCATGATTCGATGGTCTGTATCAGATCTAGGTGTGATCTGGATGCTGTTTGCATGATTAGATGGTTGTGGTTTGAGCTGATCATGATCAGACAGCTAGAAAGAGTTCTTGGGTATAATTTGGACTAGGTTTCCTATTGAAATACTATTTTGAGGATTGTGGAGCCTTTATAACACCAATTGCTGAGTCGTTTGTTGCATCGAAGAGCTGGTGATATCTTGATGGTATTGAGATATTTTTTTAGAGATTTTAGAGTGCTTTTATGAAGATTTTGGGACTTCTTATTAAGATACTCTTGTACAAGAATTGAGTGATAAGTTTTTCTTATATTTATTTAATTTTTTTTCTCTCATAGTGAAGTTTACACATCCTGTAGAGGTAGGCTTGAGGCCAATCAATGTATTTTTATAAATGTTTGTTTGTTGTTCTTTCTTCTTTCTTTTCTCCTTTGGTATCAACATCTGCTTTTCGTCATTATTGTGATCTTGGGTGGATTATCCATATTCCATAATGAGGGATCTACCCCAACAAGTGGTATCCAAGCCTAGTTACTAGGGATAAGTGGTATTAGGTGATCTAGATAGACGTGGTGTTGATCAAGATTAGAAGATAGAAAAGACAAGCACAATCAAGATGGAGATCAACTTGTTCGACGAGAAAGCAATTTTTTCTTATGGCAAGTGAGGGTAAAAGATGTGCTCATCCAACATGGATTGATCGATGCTCTCCTGAATAAAAAGAAGCTAACCAAGATAGAGAAGAGAATCTGAGAGCCGCTATAGATGTAGATGGTGAGTACCATCTACATGTACCTAGTGGATGAGGTGGTGATTCATGTACTTGGCAAACTTTCTTGATGGTGCTGTGGTTGAAGCTTGAGGAGTTGTACATGATAGAGTCCCTCATCAACACTCTCTTTCTCTGGAGGTAGTTCTACCAACTATGGATAGACAAGGTACAGAGCGTGTAGGAGCATCTCAGCCACTTTCAAAAGATTCTCACTAATCTTTTCAGTATATGTGAGAAAGTTGACAAAAAGATCAGGGCATTGGTCTTGCTAGCATCTCTTTTCCCTTCATAGGAGTCCTTGGTGACTGCTCTTCTAACGGAGAAGAGCACCATCAAGATGGATGAGGTAATTGCAATGATTCTCCAAAATAAGGTTCGTAAGAGAGAGAATCTAGCTTCGAGCTTAGATGGTGGTAACTCAACTTTGGAGTAGACCTATCAATGGGTTGGGTTCGGGTCAAAACCTGAATATCCAAACCCAGACTCGATTTTAGTTACTGGTACTAGATCCAGACCCAAATACCTAATGGATCTAGTCTTGAAGTAGCAGACCTGAATCCTAATGGATCCTGGATATCTGGACCTAGTTTTGGGACCTAAAATTGAGAGGGAGAGATTGAGAGGGAGATCGAGAGACTGAAAGAGGGAGAGAGGGAGGGGTCCGATCACTCGCTGGCCACCAGTGAGCAAGATCAAGCGAGGGAGAGGGTCCGATCGTCAGCAAGAGAGATTGAGAGACTGAGGGAGAGAGGAAGGGGGTTTGGCTTCGCCGATGAGGAAGATCAAAAGAGGGAGAGACAGAGGGAAGAGATTGAGGGAGGGGCTCCAACCTTGATCAAGAGAGGAAGAGACTAAGGAAGGGGGTCCAGCCTCGTTGGTGAGGGAGATCGAGAGAGGAAGAGACTGTGAGAGGGATAGAGGGGGTCCAGCCTCGTCGACTAGGAAGATCGAAAGAGGGAGAGATTGAGGGATGGGGAACGACCTCGCCGATGAGGGAGATCGAGAGAGGGAGAGACTGAGAGAGGGAGAGAGGGGGTCCTATT
This sequence comes from Cocos nucifera, assembly GCA_006176705.1. Lineage (NCBI taxonomy): Eukaryota > Viridiplantae > Streptophyta > Magnoliopsida > Arecales > Arecaceae > Cocos > Cocos nucifera. Next base: position 543,852 of record QRFJ01000985.1, on the reverse strand, counting down.
GGGAATTATATTTTAAAGTCAATCGTCAGTCTGTTGATGATTAAGATATTATAATTAATTTATTAATTAATAAAAAAAAATTTAGCATCTTTTTCATCATAAGTTTACATCTTCTAATAAACTTCATTATTGTGATGAAGTCCTTAGGACTATTTAGTTTTGATAAAGAGAGAATTTATTGATTAGTCCTTAAATTTATTCACGACTAAATAATAGACTGTTAATTAGGATGATAGCGTCTATCGAGCATAGGTCGCTATATGCTATATAGGTTGGTTGACTTCTTAACCAAGGAGTGCGAAGACACTGGTATGGCATACAAGTAAAATGTATGGATATATCATCATTGAATGTGACCAACTTTAGAGCATTCTACTATCGAGAATGACTCTGATGCGATATAGGTATAAGTATCTATTAGACCTGAGATCACCTCAGTGACTTGCAAGCAACTCACTGTGCTTTGGTACCGGACTAACTAAATTTTTAATTCAGCAATGAAATACTTCTGGGCACAGTCAAGTACTTGCAAAGTTGGAGTATGATCAAGATGGAATTGACCACTCCAAGAGTTGGAGAAGAATGTATCACTGTATTTCAATATAGCAAAACCTTGGCCAGGGTAATCCATCAGATGGATTTGATATTTTGAAATACAATGTGAACAACCTGATCAAAGTTGATAGTTGAACTCTGAGGTGTCTTACGAGCATTATGGTCAAGGGGATGAATTATATGAAAATTATATCCGCATGGGTTCTAAGGATGGTGTTCTACACCTTCGACCTATCCGACCGTCGGATATCATTGCTAGATAGTACTTTGATTGGTACAGAAATTTATTTCTATGCTATCAACTTAAGTTCGAATCTATGAGGTCACATACATTAGAGTTTATATTCCAATCGAATGGTTGATCAGCGATTTAGAATTGTTTTAGGATTAAACAATCAATACGGTTGATGTTTGACCTAGTGCAAGTGTTGCAGGAGGATCAATTAGCAATTCAATTACTAATTAACTTAATTTGATTAAGCCAGTAGATTAAGATTAAGTCTAATTAAATATAATTTAATTAGATTTAGTTTGGACTTGATTAGATCAAATCCAATTGGTTTATTGGATAAGCCAAGTGCAAGGAAGAACTAGTCCTAATCTAATTAGGACTTAGGTCAACCCAATTTTCAAGTTTGATTAGAAAATAAATTAAAATTAAATTTGATTTAAATAAGTCTTTAAATAGATTAGGGCTTTATTTAATTAAGTTGAATTATTTTTATTATAATTTGGATAAAAGATCTTGTTTGACCAGATCAAAACAGGAGTCCTAGTGTGACTAGGACTCCCTATTCCTTGCACCACCTAATCCTCACACCCCACCCCTTTCTCTTTGTATTTTTATGTGAAATTCTCCATTCCTAAAGGCTTCTCACGCCCACTTTCTCTCTTCTATTTCTTATATGGAATTTTGTTGCATGACCAAGTCAAAAGGGGAAGTTGATTTCGCTTAGGATTCTATGAGATAGAATTCCTAGTCAACTAAAAGTCCTCCTTCCCTTCATGCCGCCACCTCCCTTATTTCTCTCTCTCTCTCTCTCTCATGTTTTTTTTTTGGATTTATTTGCATCCTCCCTTGCTGGTCCATGGTATAAAATAAAAGGTAGGGCACCCAAGAGTTGGGCACCCCAACAACTTCCGTTATTTGGTCCTTCCTAGTCAAGGTTTTTTGACCTAACTTGAACTCTGTATATCTCTTTATTTATCAAGAATTTTTTGCTAAAATTTGTGTGGATTGTAAACATTTGAGTGGTCTATTTGGTGTACAAAAATAAAAGAAAAAATCATCTAGGTCATAGAGATATTAAAAGCATAAATTAGGGTATCTAGAAAAAGAACAAAGAAAAAGAAGAGGGTCTTCTTCTAGGGTTTTTGTTTTAGATCTCTTCCTCCCTTTCTGTGAGCTTTTTAGAGGTATCTCAGCTTCACAAATGTTTTTCTTTTATTTTAATATTTTGGAGTGTCCACATTTCGTAAAAGAAAGCATCGGATCGACCGTCCAAGAGAGATCAACATAGTGCTAACATACTGTGCTGATTTCCTGCATCAGGATCTTTGATCATGTTTGTGAGCTCATGTGGATGACTCCTAGAGGCCCAACACATGTGTGGCTCATAACTTTATCCTCAAGTCTGGATCAGTAAGTTAGAATATCCAACTTGCTCTGGTAACAGATCCGATCTATTATTTTATAGCTGCATTTGATGTAGTATAGATCTAGGTTGATATGATCAACCTTTTCTTTCTTATTTAATTTTTAATTTTTGATTTAAATACCATGCAAAATCATATAATAAGATCTTAGATCTAAAATATTTTAGATTAATTTTGATTGATTTTAATCTTTCGCTGCCTGATCTTGAAAAAATTTCAAGATCTAGTTCTAAAATCCTAAATCTGGTTCATACAATTGGTATCAGAGCCTAGGTTTTTATTACATGATTTTTGTGCATATTTAGATTATTTCTTAGATTAGATCTAATTTATTATCTAATTATTAAATCTAAAATTAAAAAATTTTAATCTCACGATCTGCCATAAATTTATCCTACTGTAAGGTTTATCCCTTACAGTAAAAATATTGTCCTAGTTCATGATGATCAGACTCTAATCATAAAATTATTAGATTTGATCTAATTTTATTTATAATTTAATAGATTTAAAATAGTTTTAGATCCAAAAATAAAATATTTTAGATTGCACAGACTGCCATAAGGTCATCCTACTGTAAGATTTATCCCTTATAGTGGATAGGTTATCCTAGTATGTGCTAATCTAAAATATTGATTATAAAATTTTAGATTAGATCTAAGAGATTTTATGATCTGATTAAAAATATTTTAATCTAATTTTAATCATCATAAAAATGTTAGATTTGATCTAGGAAGATTTATAATTGATTATTATTGAAACTGTTTCAATTACATGAACCTATTTAGATTAGATCTAAAGTAGTTTTATGTTTATTTTACTTGCATATTGATTATGAATCAAACATACAACTTGGTTGATAGAACCATGTTGTAAAAATATTTTATAAATATAAAAATTATTTTTGAAAAGTCAAACCCCAACCCTCAGCCCAAAACTTAATTAAGAATTAAGAAGTTGTTTGATTAGGTTCTAGGATTGTAAATTGAAGATCCTATGACATGAATCATAACACATTGGGTTATTGGGTTAGTGGAGATTAGGTCCATTAATTGGATTAGACCTAAGGTTAGATTAAAGAATGGACTTAATTAGAGAATTGACTAAATCTAATCAATTGTTGTCTTAGATTAGGTCAAGGATTCTCTAGATCAATTATAGTAGTTGTAGTTGGTCAAGTCCATGCCTTTAACAAGAATCAAATGGTCTTGATTCTTGACTAAGAGATCTAGCTTGAACTATTAGGTTGATCTAATCAAGACTAATTAAATCAGTTGGTGTCTAAGATAAGTTTGGCACATATGATCAGTAGTTTTTAATTGGCAGCCCGCTTACCTAGGCATTTTCAATGGTGTCTAAGGCAAACTTTGGTAGACCCGTCCATCGATCTCACTTACCTAGCCTTCTTGGTGAGATTAAATTTTGATCAGATCATTTGATAATTTGAGTTGACCTATGTCAGTTAGGTAAATCAGTGTGACTGATTTAGGTGCTCCTAGACCAGCCTGTTAGTGGCCTCCTTTAAGCTAATTTGGTGAAGCTAGTGGAAGGATCATGACAAGCTGGTTAATCTGACCTACTCATTTCTATAAATAAATTCTCTAAAATTATTAGGTCCCTAAAATAAAATAGTTATATGATAATTGAATCATAGCCTCCCATTAAAGTGGATGATAATAGGTCCATCATTTGGATAATCATTAGAGGCCCAAGGTTTGGTGCTTATCGGTTGATGGAATTATCATTCATTATATGATCTCTTAGATACATCTTTCTAAATGGTGGTCAGGTGGGCCAACCAAAGTTGGGCCTAATCATTCATTGATTGGATGGGCCAAGTATGGTCATATTAATGGTTGGACCTAACCGAATCCTTTTCTAAGAAGGCCAAAGTCAATTGATCAGAGCCTGAGACAAAATTTAATTACTGAAAATTATTTGGAGAAATAATTGGTTATGAACCTACCCTTAGATGTACATGGGTGGGCCAACCAAAGTTGGGCTTATGTACAGTCTATGTGGATTCTAGTATCCACTAAGGAATTAGGATAATTCCTTGAATTGAAGGTAGAGGCTATCAATTCGAATAAAATAGTGGGAGATCCTTTTGATTAAAGTCCAAATCTCTAGGTTTAATAAATCAATTACTAATTAGGTTATGTTTTTTCTTTGTATAGATATGGCCACTTTCCTATCACTTCGATCATTATTAAACAATGATAAGTTGGTGGGATCCAACTACGGTAGTTGGTACCGAAAGTTGAAGATTATCTTGGAGCATGAACAGATCCTATATGTGCTGATGGATCCTGCATCTGAGGAGCCAGCTGTTAATGCACGTGGAATAGCTAGAGACACTTATCAAAAGTGGCTCAGTGATCGAATTATGGTACGCTGTATTATGCTGGCTGCGATGAGTGATGAGTTCAGTCATAGGTTTGAGATAGCTCAGCCAAATAAAATATTCCAAGTGTTGGAGGATTCTTTTGGCATACCCGATGATGTTGAGAGGCACAAGACTAGTTGCACCATCTTCAATGCTAGAATGCGAGATGGAGCCTCTATCACTGATCATGTACTGTACATGATCGAGCTGATAGAGTGCTTGAACAAGCTTGGCTTTTTCTTGCACAAACAACTTAGAAAAGATGCAGTACTAAACTCGCTGCCCAAGTCTTATCTTCTATTCCTTACATATTATAGAATGTCAAAGCCTGATGTTGACTACCATGGGTTACTGAGGTTACTTCAAAACTTTAAGAAGGATCACCAACTCCACAAAGAGTTGGTGAACTTAGTGGGAGGTTCGACTTCTCATTCTCGACCCTTTGGAAAAGAAAAGAAAAATAAGAAGAAGAAAGCCAAGAAGGTGCATGTTCAGGCTAGGACATCTGTGCAGGCTTGGATTCAAAAAACCAAGTTCAATAAGAGTCAAGTTGAATGCTTCTTCTGTAAGAAGCAAGATCACTAAAAGAGAAACTGTCCTCAGTACATTACCTTCCTGGATCCGAACAGGCAGAGAAAGAAGCAAGCTATTGCTGTGCAAGGTATTTATATGATAACTCCTTGTAATTTCTTTACGTGTGATATTACTGACTGGATATTAGATACTAAAAGTTCTTATCATATTTGTAATTTATTGCAGGGGTTGCAGGTCAGTAGAAGATTCGAGCAAGGCGAGAGATTCTTAAACGTTGGAGATGGAAGACCAGTTCTAGTTCTAGCTTTAGAAATTTTGAAACTTGTATTTGAATCTCATACCGTTATTCTTAGTGATTGTCATTTCTATCCTAATTTCTTTTTAAATATCATTTTTGTAGGACTTTTGGCCATGAATAATTATAAAATTTTAATAAAGAAATGAGTTTATAATGTCACTGTCAATGATGTTATTGCTTTCTATGGATAATTGAATAATGGTGTATCTATGTTATCACAACCTGTTAATATAGTCTATTCAACTGGCAAACATCCTAAATTAGATAATGTGATAGATATCTATTTATGGCACTGTAGGCTAGGTCATATAAATAAGAATAGGATAAGCAGGTTGGCTCGAAAGGGTATCCTTGAACTTAGTGATTGTGAATCGCTTCTAACCTGTGAATTCTGTCTTCTTGGTAAAATGGCTAAGTCATCTTTTACTAGAAAAGGTGAGAGAGGCATTGAACTCTTAGGACTAGTACATACTGATATATGTGGACCAATGAGTACTAGTGCTAAAGGTGGATATGTCTACTTCATCACTTTTACAGATGATCTATCCAGATTTGGATATATCTATCTGATGAAACATAAGTTGGATTTATTTGAAATGTTCAAATGAATCCTAAATTAGATAATGTGATAGATATCTATTTATGGCACTGTAGGCTAGGTCATATAAATAAGAATAGGATAAGCAGGTTGGCTCGAAAGGGTATCCTCGAACTTAGTGATTGTGAATCGCTTCTAACCTGTGAATCCTGTCTTCTTGGTAAAATGACTAAGTCATCTTTTACTAGAAAAGGTGAGAGAGGCATTGAACTCTTAGGACTAGTACATACTGATATATGTGGACCAATGAGTACTAGTGCTAAAGGTGGATATGTCTACTTCATCACTTTTATAGATGATCTATCCAGATTTGGATATATCTATCTGATAAAACATAAGTTGGATTTATTTGAAATGTTCAAATGATTCTGAAGTGAAGTAGAAAAATAAACTGAAAAGATTGTTAAAACTCTTCGATCTGACCAAGGAGGAAAATACCTTTCTGGTGAATTTCTCACATATCTAGAAGAAAATGGGATTCTCTCCCAATGGACTCCTCTAGAAACACCACAGCATAATGATGTATCTGAAAGGAGGAATCAGACTCTATTAGACATGGTCCGATCCATGATGGGTTTTGCCAGCTTATCGATATCCCTCTGGGGATATACACTCAAATCGGCTTGCTATCTTTTAAATAGGGTTCCAAGTAAATCTATGGTTAAAACTCTATATGAGATATGGATAGGACTTAAGCCAGCACTTTCACACCTTAGGATCTGGGGGTGCCCGGCTTATGTCAAATGGTTAATTACAGATAAACTTGGATCTATGTCTGATAAGTGCACATTTATAGGATACCCAAAAGAGACCAAAGGATACTATTTCTATCATGCTGATGAACAAAAGATATTCATTAGCCTTAGGGCAATCTTTTTAGAAAAGAAGTTCCTTAGTGAAGGAACTGTTGCCTCTAAGGTTGAACTTGATGAAGTTCAATAGGTAGAAAGTCCAACATAAAATGTTGAACCTAAGTAGGATTTGATCAGATCAGATCCAAAGCTTAGTGAACCTACACCATTAAGGCGATTCGGTAGGGTACCGCACCATCCAGACATATACTATGGATTCTTGATCCAAGATGATGATCCCATCAAACTCGATGAGAACGATGAGGACCCGATCACTTATATGGATGCGATGTAGAGATCCGACTCTGAGAAATGGCTAGAAGCCATGAGATCTAAAATGGATTCCATGAAGGTCAATAATGTATGGACATTAGTTGATCCACCTGAAGGGGTTAAACCCATTGGATGTAAATAGGTATTCAAAAGAAAAAAAGGCACAAATGGAAAGGTGGAGACCTATAAAGCCCATCTGATTGCCAAGGGGTATTATTAACATTATGCTATTGACTATGATGAGACATTCTCTCTAGTGGTAATGCTCAACTCCATTCAGATAATGCTTGCAATAGCTGCCCACCTGGACTATGAGATCTGGTAGATGGATGTGAAGATGGTTTTTCTAAATGGAGAGCTAACCGAAGAGGTGTATATGATACAATCTGAGGGATCCACATTCATAGATGAGTCCAAGGTGTGCAGGCTTCAAAGATCCATTTATGGATTAAAGCAAGTATCTCAGAGTTGGAACATGCATTTTGATAAAGTGATCAAAATGTATGGCTTCGTTAAGAACGGAGAAGAACCCTACATTTATAAATGGACAAATGATCCAATAGTGGTATTTCTTATTTTGTATATGGATGACATTCTCTTAATCGAGAACGACATCCCCATACTATAAGGAATAAAAGTCTGATTGTCATCACATTTCTCCATGAAGGACTTGGGTGAAGCATCCTACATCCTAGGGATGAAGATCTATAAAAATAGATCTAAAAGGATGCTTGGTATATTTCAGTCCACGTATATAGAAATTATGCTGAAGAGGTTCAACATGGAGAATTCCAAAAAGGGCTATCTCCCAATAGGCCAAGAAATTTTTCTCTCTAAGAAGGATTGTTCGACAACTCCTGAAGAGAGAGAGCATATGAGTAGAATCCCATATGCTTTGGCAGTGGGGTCTATTATGTATGCAATGACATGTACGAGACTAGACATGGCATACTCACTAGGAGTAGTGAGTAGATACCAGTCTAACCTTGGAGAAAATTACTAGAAGGTGGTTAAAACCATCCTTAAGTATTTGAGAAATACTAAAGATCAATGGTTGGTTTATGGTGAGTCAGATCTGAAACTTGTGGGATTTACAGACTTCAGCTTTCAATCTGACCATGATGATAGTCAAAGTATGTCGCGGTATATTTTTACTCTAAATTATAGAGCCATCTGATGAAAAAATTTCAAGCAGCATATAGTGGCTGACTCTGTTTGTGAAGTAGAGTGCATGGTAGCATCAGATGCAGCAAAGAAAGCTGTGTGGCTAAGAAAGTTCATCACTAAGCTTGGAGTAGTATCCTCCATTGATGGTCTAGTTCTGCTCTACTATGATAGCACTGGCGCTATAGCTCAAGCAAAGAAACTGAAGGCACACCAGTGGACAAAGCATATTCTATGCTGCTTTCATTTAGTCTATGAGATTTTGGATCGTGGTGATATCGAACTTTAGAAGATCGATGAAAAGAAGAACCTAGCCGACCCCTTCACTAAAACTCTAGCAATCAAGAAGTTCGACAACTATAAGTCGAAGATGGATATTAGATACTATGCCAAATAGCTTTAGGATAAGTGAAAGTTGTTGGAAATTATGTCTCAAAGCCAATCATCAGTCTGTTGATGATTGAGATATTATAATTAATTTATTAATTAATTAAAAAAATTTTGACATCTTTTTCATCACAAGTTTACATCTTCTAATGAACTCCATTGTTGTGATTAAGTTCTTAAAACTATTTAGTTTTGATAAAGAGAGGATTTATCGATTAGTCCTTAAATTTATTCACGATCAAATAATAGGCTGTTAATTAGGATGACAACATCTATCGAGCATAGATCGTTACATACCATATAGGTTGATTGTCCTCTTAACGAAGGAGTATGAAGACACTGGTATGGCATACAGATGAGATGTATGGATACATCATCATGGAACATGACCAACTTCAGAGCATTCTGCTATCGAGAATATCTCTGATGGGATATAGGTATAAGTATCTCTTAGACTTAAGATCACCTTAGTGACTTACAAGTAATTCACTATGCTTTGGTATCGGACTAACTAAATTTTTAATTCAGCAATGGAAGGCTTCTAGGCACAGTTAAGTAGTTGTAAAGTCAGAGTATGATCAAGATGAAATTGACCACTCCAAGAGTTGGAGAAGAATGTATCACTGTATTTTAATATAGCAAAACCTTAGCCATGGTAATCCATCAGATGGATTTGATATTTTAAAATATAATATGGACAATCTGATCAAAATTGACAGTTAAACTCTGAGGTGTCCTACGAGCGTTATGATCAAGAAGATGAATTATATGAAAACTATATCCACATGGATTCTAAGGATGGTGTTCTACACCTTCGATCTATTCGATTGTCGAGTATCATTGCGAGATGGTCACTTTGATTAGTACAGAAATTTATTTTTATACTATCGACTTAGGTTTGGACCTATGAGGTCACATATATTAGAGTTCATATTTTGATCGGATGGTTGATCAATGATTTAGAATCGTTTTAGGATTAAACGATTAATGCAATTGATGTTTGACCCAGTGCAAGTGTTGCAGGAGGATCGATTAGTAATTTAATTGCTAATTAACTTAATTTAATTAAGCTAATAGATTGAGATTAAGTTTAATTAAATATAATTTAATTAGATTTAATTTGGGCTTTATTGGATCAAATTCAATTAGTTTATTGGATAAGCCAAGTGCAAGGAAGAACTAATCCTAATCTAACTAGGACTTGGGTCAACCCAATTTTTTAATTTAATTAGAAAATAAATTAAAATTAAATCTAGTTTAATTTGATTTAAATAAGTTCTTAAATAGATTAGGGCCTTATTTAATTAGGTTGGATTATTTTAATTTTTATTTGGTTAAAAGACCTTATTTGATCAGGTCAAAATAGGAGTCCTAGTGTGACTAGGACTCCCTATTCCTTACGCCACCTAATCCTCAGGCTCCACCCCTTTCTCTTTATATTTTTACATGAAATTCTCCATGCCCAAAGGCTTCTCCTGCCCCCTTCCTCTCTTTTATTTCTCATATGGAATTTTGTTGCATGACCAAGTCAAAAGGGGAAGTTGATTTCGCTTAGGATTTTATCAGATAAAATTCCTAGTCAACTAAAAGTCCTCCTTCCCTTCATGCCACCACCTTCCTTATTTCTCTCTCTCTCATATTTTTTTTTTTAGGTTTATTTGCATCATCCCTTGCTGGTCCATGATAGAAGAAAAAAGGTGGGGCGCCTAAGAGTTGGGCACCCCAACAACTTTCCTTATTTGGTCCTTTCTAGTCTAGGTTTTTTGACCTAACTTGGACTCTTCATATCTCTTTATTTGCTAAAATTTTCATGGATTGTAGACATTTAAGAGTTCTCTTTGGTGTAGAAAAATTAGAGAAAAGTTCATCTGGGTCATGGAGATATTAAAAACATAAATCAGAGTGTCTAGAAAAAATAAAGAAGAAGAAGAGGGTCTTCTTCTAGGATTTTTGTTCCAGATCTCTTCCTCTCTTTTCGTGATCTTTTGAGAGGTGTCTCAGCATCATAAATCATCTTCTTTTCTTTTGATATTTTGGAGTATCCAAGTTTCAAAGAAAAAAGCATCGGATTGACCATCGAAGAGAGATCAGCACAGTGCTAACATACCGTGCCGATTTTATACATCAGGATCTCTGATCATGTTCGTAGGCTCGTGTGGACAACTCCTAAAGGTTGGACGCATGTGTGGCTCATGACTTCATCCTCAAGCCTGGATCAGCAAGTTAGAATGTTTAACTTGCTCAGGTAATAGATCCAATCTGTTATTTTATAGTTGCATTAAATTTAGTATAGATCTAGGTTGATATGATCAACCTTTTCTTTCTTGTTTAATTTTTAATTTTTGATTTAAATACCATGCAATAATTATATAATAAGATCTTAGATCTAAAATATTTTAGATTAATTTTGATTGATTTTAATCTTTCGCTATCTGATCTTGAAAAAATTTCAAAATTTGGTCCTAAAATCCTAGATCTAGTTCCTTCAGGTTTGGCCTCGCTAGCGAGGAAGATCGAGTGAGGGAGAGACTGAGAGAGAGAGGGAGGGCATCCAACCTCACCAGTGAGGGAGATCGAGTGGGAGACGAGGAGAGGAGGGGAGACCGGAGATGGTAGACTGAGAGAGGGAGAGTGGTAGAATGAGAGAGATTTTGATTTTTTATTATGTTTAATATATATATATATATATATATATATATATATATATATATATATATATATATATTATTTGGATTTTGGATCTATCGGGTCTGGATATTATGGTTTATCATGTCTGGATCTGGGTCCGGATAAATGGGTCTGATGCTAATACTAGACTCAGATCCGTCAGATTAATACCCATGGGTCTTGGGTCTGGACCGAACCCATTGATAGCTCTTGGTGGCAGCAGATGGAGCAGCTAAGAATCATGAGGAGAATGATCTAGATCCAAGATAAGAGATTTATTGAAAAATGTATCCTAAAGTCAATCATCAGCCTATTGACGGTTGAGCTATATTATAATTATAATTATTTTATTAATAAATAAAATAAAATTTTAGTATTTTTTATCATAAATTCTATATTTTCTAATGAACTCCATTATTATGATGAAATTCTTAGGATAATTTAGTTTTGATAAAGAGAGAATTTATCGATTAGTCCTTAAACTGTTCATAATCAAATGATGGGCTGTTAATAAGGACGACAGCATCTATCGAGCATAGGTCACTGTATGCCATATAGGTTGATTGTCCTTTTAACTAAGGAGTGTGGAGACACTAGTATGATATACAGGTGAGATATAAGGGTACATCATTATTGAACGTGACCAATTTCAGAGCATTCTGCAGTCAAGAATTGTCCTGATAGGATATAGGTATAAGTATCCCTTAGACCTAAGATCACCTCAGTAGCTTGCAAGCAACTTACTATGCTTTGGTACCAGGCTAACTAAATTTCTAATTCAATAACAGAAGAGTTCTGGGCACAGTCAAGTACTTGCAAAGTAGGCGTGTGATCAAGATGGGATTGACCACTCTAAGAGTTGGAGAAGAATGTATTACTATATTTCAATATAGCAAAATTTTGGCTAGGATAATCCATGAGATGGATTTGATATTTTGAAATACAATGTGGATAGCCTAATCAGGGTTGACAGTTAAACTTTAAGGTGTCCTATGAGTATTTTGGTCAAGGGGATTAATTATATGAAAACTATATCCATATGGGTTCTAAGGATGTTGTTTTACATATTCGACCTATCCGACCATTGGGTACATTGCTAGATGGTCAATTTAATTGATACAAAAATTTGCTCCAATGCTACTAGCTTAGATTCAGATCTATGGGATTGCACACATAAGAGTTCTCGATCTAATCGGATGGTTGATCGATGATTAAGAATTATTCTAGGGTTAAACAATCAATATGATTGATGTTTAACCTAGTGCAAGTATTATTGAAGGATCGATTAGTAATTAAATTACTAATTAATTTAATTTGATTAAGCTAGAGGACTGAGATTAAGTCTAATTAAATATAATTTAATTAGATTTAGTTTGGGCTTGATTGGATCAAGTTCAATTGATTTATTGGATGAACCAATTGCAAGGAAGAATAAGTCCAAGTTCAATTAGGACTTGTATCAACCCAATCTCTAAGTTGATTAGAAATTAAATTAGAATTAATCTAATTTAATTTAATTTAATTAGATTCTTAATTAGATTAAGATCTATTCTAATTGGGTTAGATTAGATTTGTTTTAATTTGGTTTGAGAAACCATATTTGATCAAGTCAAAATAGGAATCCTAGTAAGACTTGGATTCCCTCTCCTTGTGCCACCTTAGTCTCAATGCCACTCTCCACACCCCCTTTGTTTTTGCATGAATTCTCCACATCCCAAGGGTCTTCATACATGCCCCATATCTTCCTCTCTCTCTTATTTGGCAAGTTGTTGTGGACTAAATCAAAGGAAGGTAAGTAGTTTTGATTTTGAATTCTATATGATAGAATCCTAACAAACCAAAACTCTTCACTTCTGGCACCAATTTTATCCAGATTTTTTCTAAGATTTTCATGACTTTTATGGTTGTTTTTGTGCATCCTTTGTTAGTGGTCCACACAGAAGAAAGGGAGGGGGCGCCCAAGAGTTGGGCGCCCCAAGTCTTGCCCAATTTGGACATACCTTGTCTAGGTATTTTACCTAGACAAGGACTCCTACATAACTCCCTATTTAAAGGGTCTTTGGACATGATTTCTAGTGAGAATTCAGATCTAAGAGAGACATTTTGGGTGTGAGAAAATCAGGGAGAAATTCATCTTGGGCATGGGAATTTTAAAGACACCAATCAAGATGTCTAGGTGAGAGAACAAAGAAGAAGAAGAGGGTTTTCTTCTACCTCTTCCTCCATTCTTTAGAGATTCTTAAGAGGTGTCTCAGGTCATTAAATCTCTTTCCTTTCTTTTATTTGTTGGAGAGTCCAAACTTTTGAAGAAGGAGGATTCAAATCGACCATCAAAGAAGGATCAGCATAGTACTAGCATATTATGCTGATTTTTGGTTATCGAACTTATAGTCAGTATTCGTGGGCTCATGTGGACAATCTTTAGAGGTTGGATGTGTGTGCAGCTTGGAGCAACATCCTTATACCCAGATCAGTGAGTTAGAAAATCTAACTTATAAATATAATAAAAGTCTGATCACCTGTTACATACCTATATTAGATTTAGTGTAGATCTATGTTGATATGATCAACACATTCTCTTCTGATATTTTTTTAATTTTTGATTTAATTATGTGCTATATTCATGTAATAGGATCCTAGATCTAGGATCTTTTCTATTATTTTATGAATTAATTTGATTAATTCCTATCTTTCGCTGCTTAGATCTAAAAAAGTTTCAAGATCTAACCCTGAAATCCTAGATCTGGTTCCTTCAATTGGTATCAGAGCTATGGTTCATTATTACATGATTAATGATGCATGCTTAGATTATTTTTAGATTAGATCTAATTTATAATCTAATAATTAAATCTAAAATTTAAAAAAATTGATCATATGAGTTGATATAAGATGTCATGCTGTAAAGTTTATCCCTTACAGTGAAGAGGTTGTCCTAGTTCGTGTAGATCTATTACTAATCATAAATTTATTTGATAAGATCTAAATTTATTTATGATTTATTAGATTTAAAAAAATTTTAAATCTAAAAATAAATATTTTTAGATTGCACGGAGTGATTATAAGATTTATCCCTTATAGTGGAGAGGTTGTCCTAGTATGTGCTGATCTAAAATCTTGATCATAAAATTTTAGATTAGATCTAAAAAATTTTATGATATAATTAAAAATATTCTAATCTTATTTTTAATCATCATAAATATGTTAGATTTAATCTAAAATAATTTATGATTGATTGGAATTGAAATGATTTCAATTACATGAACCTGTTTAGATTAGATCTAAAGTAGTTTCATGTTAATTTTATTTGCATATTAATTATGAATCAAACATGCAACTTGGTTGGTAGAACCATGTTGTAAAAATATTTTACAAATATGAAAATCATTTTTGAAAAGCGAACCCTAACCCTCAACCCAAAACTTAATTAAGAATTAAGAAGTTGTTTGATTGGAATCTAGGATTATGAATTGAAGATCCTAAGATAGAAATCATAATACATTGAGTTAATGGATTAGTGAAAATTAGATCCATTAATTGGATTAGACCTAAGGTTAGATTAAAGAATGGAGTTAATTAGAGAATTGACTAATTAAATCTAATCAATTATTATCTTAGATTAGGTTAAGAATTTTCTAGATAAATTATAATAGTTGTAGTTGGTCAAGTTCATGTCTTTAATGAGACCCAAGATGGACTTGATTCTTGGCTACGCGGTCTAGCACAAATTGTTAGATTGATCTAATTGAGACTAATTAAATCAGTTGGTGTCTAAGGTAAGTCTGGCATTCCAGATCGGTGGTCTTTAATTGGCAGTCCACTTATCTAGCCATTTTTTATGGTGTTTAAGATAAGCTTTGGTAAACCCTC
The DNA here is from genome assembly GCA_006176705.1 of Cocos nucifera. Lineage (NCBI taxonomy): Eukaryota > Viridiplantae > Streptophyta > Magnoliopsida > Arecales > Arecaceae > Cocos > Cocos nucifera. The sequence goes on along the minus strand of QRFJ01000985.1, from coordinate 528,619 downwards.
CCACAAATCTCACTTACCTGGCCTTCTTGGTGAGATTATGTTTTGATCAGATCACTTGATAATTTGAGCTGACCCATGTCAGCTAGGTAAATCAATGTGACTGATTTAGGTGCTCTTAGACTAGCCTATTAATGGTCTCTCTTAAGCTGACTTGACGAAGCCAGTGGGAGAATCATGAGAAGCTGGTTCATCTAACCTTTTTTTTTCTAAAATTAAATTAATTAAATTTTTTAAAATTATTAGAACCTTAAAATAAAATAGTTATGGTGATAACTAGATCATAGGCTCCCATTAAGTGGGTGATAATGGGTCCATAGTTAGATAATCATTGGAGGCCCAAAGGCTTGGTGCTTATCAGCTGATGAAATTATCATTCATGATATGATTTTTTGACTGCATCTTTTTAAATGGTGGTTAGGTTGACTAACCAAAATTGGACTTAATCATTCATTGGTTAAATGGACCAAGTATGGTCATGTTAATGGTTGGACCTAATTGGACCTTTTCAGTGGAGGCCAAAACCTACTGATTAGGGACTAGGGTAAAAATTAAATTACCAAAAATTATTTAGAGAAATAATTGATTATGAACCTACCTTTAGATGTACATGGGTTGACCAACCAAAGTTGGACTTGTGTGTAGTCTAGGTGGATTCTAGTATCCATTAAGAAATTAGGATAATTCCTCGAATTGGAAGTAGAGACTACCAATTCGAATAAAATAGTGAAAGAATCTTTTGATTAAAGTCCAAATTATTAGGTTTGATGAATCAATTATTAATTAGATTTTGGTTTTTTTTGTGTAGATATTGTCATTTTTCTATCGCTACGATCATTATTAGATAATGATAAGTTGGTGGGATCCAACTTCGATAGCTAGTATCGAAAGTTGAAGATAGTCCTAGAGCATGTGGATCTTGTATGTGTTGATAGATCCGGCACTTAAGGAGCCAGCTCCCAATGCACGTGGAATAATCAAAGATACTTTCCAGAAGTGGCTCAATGATCAAACCATGGTGCGCTGTATTATGCTGGCAGCCATGAGCCACGAGTTTAGTCGTAAGTTTGAGATGGTTTAGCCAAAAGATATGCTTCAAGTGTTGGAGGATTCTTTTACCACACCCAATGATGTTGATAGGCATAAAACTAGTTATGCCATCTTCAATGCTAGGATGCGAAATTGAGCTTCTATCACTGATCATGTACTATATATGATCGAGCTAATGGAGCATTTGAGCAAACTTGATTTTTTCTTGCATGAATAGCTTAGAAAAGATGCAATACTGAACTCGCTACCCAAGTTCTATCTCCCATTCCTCACTCATTAAAGAATGACAAAGTCTGAAGTAAACTACCATGGGTTACTTGAGTTACTTTAGAACTTTGAGAAGGATCACCAACACCACAAGAAGTTGGTGAACTTAATGGGAGGTTCTACTTCTGATTCTTGATCCTTTAAGAAAGAAAAGAAGAAGAAGAAGAAGAAGGGCAAGAAGATGCAAGTTCAGGCTGGGACATTTATGCAGGACAAGATCAGGAAGATAAAGCCTGATAAGAGTCAAGCTGAATGCTTTTTTTTGCAAGAAGCGATGACATTGGAAGAAGAACTGTCCTTAGTACATTACTTTCCTGGATCTAAATAGGCAGAGAAAGAACCAAGTTATTGCTGGGTGATGCTTGTCGTGGCGCACCAAAATTAACCCTACTCACTACTATATAAATAGGATGAGTTGGGATCGTATCCACAGAGATCTTAGTTGATTATTTTGAAATTGCAAACAAAAGAAAATAGATTACAAGAAACTAAGAAAGAAACAAGAAAACTATAATAAAAATAGTATTCATTGATCAAAATAAAATGCATAAAAAAAAGAAATAAAAATGCGATACAAGATAACTAAATCAAGTTGATCTTCTAGCTATGCCTGATGGTAGATGCGCCTCCTTGAATCCTTTCATCTTCCTCCGTGTAGACAATGGCAGATGGTTTGAAGATTTGGTCTAGGAACTCCAAGAAAGAAAGGTAGATGGGAGTATGGGAATATAGAAAAGAAGGATAGCGATACTAGGATTAGGACCTCTCCTAGATTTGATGGAAGGTATGCTAGGGTTAGTACCTTTCCTAGACTTTTGGAGAAGAGATTAAAAGAGGGAGACAATGGCTTAGAGAGAGATTGGGCATTGTCTTGATTAATTCTTGGGTGAAGGTGTTGAGGCTTATTTATAAGTGTTGGAAGGGAGAAGGTTTTCATGTTTTCTAGATGTGGGATTAAAGGAAGAGGATAGATGAATGGCGCTTTGGATGTTGAACCTTAGATCTTTGATGAGTTGCTTCTGAGCTATTGATCTTTAAGTCATGTTCACACCTGGATCCATGTGAAAGGTTATCTTCTAATTTGGATTCTTGAATCTTGAGGGCTTGCATCTAATCCCTTCATAAGTAAGTTGCGTTCACACTCAAATTTGATTAGTCCTTGAGCTGGTTGCCTAGAGCTGGTTGCCTAGTTCACCCGAATCTAAGCCAATTTGAATCCAATTTGAGTTGCATGAGCCTAAACTCATAATTACCTATAAAATAGACTAGAGAACATCAAATTTTAATAAAATAATATCAATTACTATAATATTTAGTATTTTTAGTGACTTAATTTAAGTGTTTATCATACCTTCCAACTCGAACTTTGCTCGTCCTTGAGTAAAGTAGATAAATTAGTAATATATATTGACTCGAACTTGATTTAAAAGTTAGTCTAGACATTCCTAAAGATAGTTGATATCCGGTTAGATCATTTAAGAGGTACATCATCGGATTAATAATTCGATCCAATTATTGGTTGAGTATTAGCCATATAAATTTTTAGAGATTTTCTTTTCACCAACTCCTCACTTTACTCTTTAAATCCTCTATCTTAATGTGAGATGGATGTATTGTCTTATTACAATTTAGTCTCCTTATTATCCATCTCATTTTTCTATAACTGATTTCTTGTATGCTCATCTTTTGATGCGAATCACAATGCTTACTCAAATGAAGGAGCCCGGTTACTCAGTGAGACAATGCTAATTTTTTTTTTAATTCATATTATCTATTTTTTAACATGAATATCATTGCTTGCTTAGGCAACAAGATTCAGTTACTCGATGAAAAACTAATATTTTTTTTAGCAGATTCTAAGAAAAACTTTTGCTTATTTGATCTTTTTATCCAACTCCCATAAAGCAGATTCTTTATTGAGATTGGTAAGAAGAAGGTTCTAGAATCACTCTTAAAATTTAGTATAGTCTAATCCCTATCATTCATTGGATTTTCTTAATAATTTACTTCTTAGTATCTCTAAAATTATCTAAACCATTAATCATTCATCAATTAGGATGCCAAATTAACTTTTAATCAAAATAAAGTTTGGTATATAAAGCTAATTATTTTAAATCATATTTGAGGACTCACCCAAATTTAAAATTAGTTATTCACTCCCCCCCAATCTTAGTTTTCATTTGTCCCCAATGGAAGAAGAGAATCATAATATAATCAACATAAAATATAATAAGGAAGGATACCACCTGAATTTGATGTGTGCATTCAATGTTGAGAGATATTTCATTGTTGGGCATAGTGTGTTCTAGACTCTAGCTAGCATAAACATGGCTCTCCCCCAACTTGGTTAATATCATCACCCATCCACTCTACTGTAGAGATCCAACTTAGCTAATTGACTTTCTCAAATATTCCTACAAAATGAAAAGAAACTAAAAAAAATTGCATAAGCTGGGTTGCCTCCTAACAAGCGCTAAGTTTTACATCTTCAGTCGAACTATGTTTAGTTTCATATATAGACGGGGTCCCATAAATCAATTAAATCAACTTGCTCACCATCTTTAATTCTATCCATATAATGTTTCAATCGTTGGCCATTCACTTTGAAGGTGTTTTCCTATTTAGGATCTTTGATTTCCACTACTCCATGAGGGACACCTGAATCATAATATATGATCCTTCCCAGCATGAGGGAAGTTTTTCAGGAAATAATCGCAACCTCGAATTATAAAGCCACACATTTTGATTAGGTTCGAATATTTTTCATATATTTATCATGATAAGCCTTAGTTCGAGCCTTATAAATTTGTGAATTCTCATATGCTTTATTGCGTAGCTTTTCTAATTCGTTCAATTATAATCTCCTATTACTACCTGCATCTTTCATGTTGAAATTGAATTGCTTTATAGCCCAAAATACACGGTGTTCTAGCTCTATTGGCAAGTGATAGGCTTTTCCAAACATGAGCCGATAAGGAGACATTCCTATCAGTGTCCTGTATGCGGTGTGGTAGTGTTAGATATGTGTGCCCTAGAAGCCAAAATTGGCTGACACTTGTAATACACTTCTGGGGGCAAAATTATAATTTTGACTATAAATAATAAAATAGATTATTGTTTATCATAAATATGTATTTAGTATCTGTGATACATTTCTTGAGTTAATGATAATGATAATTCATATTTCCAAGAGTTGAAAATTTAAGATAAGAATTTTCATTATTAACTCATAAAATGCTCTTGATCGTAGGATCATCATGAGGATGATGATTGATCTGAAAGGTTGGTGTATAGTTGCTTCTTTATAGTAGATGAGTCATTAGTCTACGGTGTAGAGACACTAGAGCGAGAGTACAGATACTCGTTAGAGAACGAGGGTACTCAGCATGACCATCTCGAGCAGTCATAAGGAAGTCTACCTTCTCATCGATGACTGGCTTGAAGTTGTAGTGGTGTATCTGGTTCTTTGATCTGAGGTGCATCGGTAGTTTACCTTGAGGGTGTTATAGTTTGACTACACCATGACTCGGTCTTCTAGCCATTTAGAATCCTGAGGTATATGTTGGCTATAGCATGTTCATTGTAGGAATTGGATTGCACCAAGAGAAAATCTATCTACCTCGGTAGATGAGGAGCAGCCCTATAATGACCATGAGAATCAAGTCTATAAGACCATGGCAATGGTAGAGGAAAATAATAGAAAGGGTTTCTATTAAGATTTTCACATCAAACTTGAATCGAATGATTAAATCATATGACAGAAATTAGGGTTTAACGAGTTCACCTTAACCCTAATCTGATCGGAGCTCAAGATAGAAGAACTTAATCACACAGGTAGATGCACCGAGAGATTCATTTTTAGTTTTGATGGGTTGCCACCATATACCGCTAGGTGTCATTGATAGATTTTGAGAGTAATTAGAATGATTTAGATGATTAATCATTCTAGTTATCTGAATCGAAAAAGTTCTAATCCATTGGAAGGTATTTCGATGATGTCGATGATAGAGATCACGATATATCCCATTACCATACAAAATTGAATCTAACTAGATCACACAAATAAGAGTTTGGATCTGGATATCATCAACTGGACTAATCTAGTTCAATTAATTTGAATAAGATTTAATTGGGTTCAAGAAAATCATACTAGCACACGATTGAGCCTAATGTTCTCCTTCTACTATCATTAAAAATTATCTCGACTGAGCCAAATATGTTTGTACTCACTCAGATATCTTTACTTAGTCTGACTGGAGCTTGTCTAGGTTAGAAAAAGATTATCTTAATTTATGAGACAAATTTGAGACAACACCTGCCATTTTCTATCACCTACTAATTCTTGTCTTTTGACTTTGGTCAAACATTGACCTTTGACACTTAGACATCTGCCGATGTATCATGCATCCATAGGAGAGCAGATAGGGCCTTGTCCCCTTGCTAGAAATTGGAAAGGAGGGGGTGCATGCCTAGGGAGGCATGCGCCCATGGATAGGGATGCCTGGAGTCCCATACAGATGGGACTCCAGGTTGCTTCTTGGAATCAACTTAGGTAGACGCCTAAGACTCAGCTTTGACCTATCTTGGCACCACCTAAGGATGATTTGAGGGGGCTCTCATTTGATTGGATCAGGTGATGTCATTCCACTAATCAAATTTAGATCTGATTGCATGAAGCGACGTAATTGGTCAGGATGATGTGGCACTGCATGGCATAGCAGGGTTCATAAAAACCCTGCCTGTGCCAAACCTTGAAGAGCATCTCTAATAGCCAATGCCACAAGGCTGTCCCTTTTCCTTCTCCATGCCATCTTCTATCTCTCTTTCTCCTCTCCATGCCCAAGGAGATTTGGGCTCCAGTTTGGTACGATCCAGGCAAGAGAAAGGAAGAAGGTAGCATTGCTGCAAAAGATGATTCCATATTTTCAAAAAGAGTTTTGAAGATCCTCCAAATCAGATCCAGATTTAATATTTGGAGAGATGATAAAGAAGGAGAAGATCTTCAAATTCAGTCCAAGTGGATATCGGTAGAGGCTAGGCACTTGCATGGCTAGATCCAGAACTTCAGGCAATCAGTAGGATTATCATAGGATAATCTGATTACCCAACAAAAGGTATAAAATTAAATTAGATTTAATTTATTTTTATTTTATTTTATTAGATTTATAAAATTAGATCTAAAATATCTCAGATCTGATCTAGATTTAAAAGAGAAATTTTTAAAATATCTCTCTTGATCCAACCAGATCTGAATGAACCTGATCCAAAAAATCAAAATTTCTCCTTCAACTAGTATCAGAGCCAGGTTCTAATAAACTATTTAGATCTAATTTAAATTTATTTTGATCTAATAATTAGGTAATTTTAGATATCATATGAGATATGATTAGATCTAAAATTAAAAAAATTAAAATTAAATAATTTAGATCTAAGTTTTATAAGATGCATGACTAGTTGTAAAATAGAATTATTCTATACATAGTCTTGCATGATCATAATTTAATTTGATTAAGTTATGATTTTAGATCTATTTATTTACTTTTTTTATTATTATAATTATTATAATAATATCTAAAAAGTAGTAAATAAAATTATTTAATTTTTAGTTCATATGAGATATGGTGAATGCATGTTTAGACTAGTAGTAGAATAGTTCTACATAATTATCTAGATTAGAATTTATTTTGATGTGATCAATTTAAATTTAATTTTTTAGATAATTATGAGATAATTTAGATTTGAAAATGTGCATGATATGATACATGAGATGTATGCAAAACATGTATAAAGTTAGATCAATTTTTATATATGAGATATATGATGTAGATCTAACTAGTTTTATAGTTTTTATATTTCTGGTTAAGACGTTCCTCTTGGCCATCTGGTCATAAAAATAAAGTAGGATTTAAATACCCTCTCCTCTCATTTGATGGGGTATTCTTATAATGTGTAGAGGTGCTGCGCATTCATCCTTAATCAGAAATCAAGAACCTACTTTCCGCAAAATCCTAGATTTTGAAATCCTAGGATTTCATTTACATATTTTATTTGTGAATCCTAAACTTAATTAAGAATTAAGATTATAAAATATTTGTTAGATCTAAAATTAAAAAATTTAGATCTAATATATATTCATAAAATTAGGTTCAAGCTTAGGTAGCTCAATTAGGTCTAAGCGGTTGATCAAACCGAATCAAGAGTTGGTTAGATGGGATCAACAGTGCTTAAATTGATCAGCCTAATAAGATTAAGTCTGGATCAAGATCGAGTCACGTGAGTGATCGATTAAGCTAAGACCTAATTAAGCTCAGTGGTTAGAGTCTAGATTGTAGGCTAATCCGATTGGTTCTAGCTCAACAATTTGGTGTCTAAGATAAGTTTGGCAGATACGATTGACTGATTTTTAATTAGGAGCTACTTGACTTGAATTCATTCTTGTCGAGTTAATGGTATATTCCTTCCATCGGTCTCACTTATTTGGCCATATTTATTGGCTCAGTCCTGATCTGAGGTGGTCAATAATCTGAGCTAACCCAAGCCACTAAGTTAGTCATAATGGTTATGACTATGTCAAGTCTAGTTTAATGAGACCTAAATCAAATCTTTCTAAGAAAAGATTAAATCTAAGGTCTTCCACCATTGTAGATGTACAGGCCCTTCCCGAGGTTGATTGTTCTCGGCTAGTTACATTGGTTCAGTTGCATCGGGAAGATGCAACCATATCTATTAGGCATTGGATGCTAATATTTTGGATATGATGAGAGACTCAATTAGAAATTCAATATATGCAAATGGTGGGTCTAACTTAACTAAGGAGTGGATCAATATTTTGGGCATGGTGAGATTCATGAATTAGAGACCAAGTTTGGGTGCACCATGATTAGAGAATCATTGAATAAGAGTTGTTCACTCATTGGCTAACCCATCATCAATAACTATTAGGTGAGGTGATGAGTCAGTTGGTGGGACCGCACCATCCACTAGAAATCATTAATTATGGAGATTTTTATATCTCTATAGAGGAAGTATAGGGATTCGAGAAAATAGTGAAAGCTGATTTATTTAAAAATAAAACTCTTAAATAAATTGATCAAGTCTTAATTATAATATCTAATTAGAAACTTTGACTCTCTATAGAAAAATGTCTGCGTCCAACCCGCTAGCACGTATCTTGGACACCTATAGACTGACTGGACCCAATTATAAGGATTGGCTTCGAAACTTTAAAATTATTTTGAATTTTGAGAAGTTAACTCATGCATTGGATCAGGACCCTCCCACCTTATCGGCTCATCCATCTGCTGAATAGAGAGCATCTCTTGAAAAGTGGACGGACAAAGATAACAAGGCCAGATATTATATGTTGGGCTTGATGTCGATGAGCTTCAGTGCCAACATGAAGATATCAGGACTGCCCACCAAATGTTGGCTCACCTACAAGAGATGTTTGGTGAACAGAGTCGTGCAGTCAAGTATCAAGTCACTAAATGACTTTTCAAGGCTAAAATATGTGATGGGCTGTCAGTCCAAGATTATTATCTGATGATGATCAAGAACTTGAAAGAGCTTGAGAAGCTCGGAGTGAAGTTGGACCTGAATTTGTAGAATGATATAATTCTGCAATCCTTGACTGATGCATATGGGTAGTTCATCATGAACTAGCATATGCATGAACTTCAAAATTTCCTAGCCGAACTTATGAACATGCTGGTTACTACTGAGCTTTTTATGAAAGATTCTAAAGGCTCAGTGCTTGCTATGAAATGAACTTCTTCTAAGAGAAAATCTTTGGGAAAGAAGAAGTCTGTGAAAAAGTAGAAGATGAAAGGAGGAAAGAAGAAAAAGGTAGAGCTAAAGAAGAAGGCCGCTGATAAAGAAAAGTATTTTCATTACAACAATGACGGCCACTGAAAGCGAAACTGTTCTACTTACTTGGCCACCCTGAAGAATAAGGAGGCAGGTCCTTCTGGAGGTATGCTTGTTATTGAGTTTAATCTTACGATTTATTCTGCATCCAGTTGGGTGCTTGACTCTGATTCTAGTGCTCATTTATGCACTTCCATATAAGATCTTGCGAATAGCAGGAGGCTGAGGGATGGTGAGATGATCCTGTGCATCGAAAATGGAGCAAGAGTTGCTACTGTGGTCGTGAAAACATATCCTCTTCGACTACCATCTAGTTTAGACTTAGTATTAAAAGACTGTTATTATGTGCCTACAGCAAGCAAAAATTTAATTTTTATTTCATGCCTAGTACTAGAAGGCTATGTAATTAATTTTCTTAAGGACCATTGTAATATTCTTTATGAAAGAAATAAAATTATAGTGGTTTTCTTATTAATGATCTTTACCAGTTACATATTGATGTGTCTATTTTTAATATCGAGCAAAATATGAATGCCATGAAACGATCTAGGGACAGTCCAAATGATAGGTATCTATAGCACCTAAGACTAGGTCATATAGTAGAAGATAGGGTTAATAAATTAGAGAAAAGCGGGCTATTGAGTCTCTTAACTTGCAATTCATGTCCAATTTATGAATCTTGTCTTCATGGCAAAATGACTTAGCTCTCTTTTGTAGGATATGGGGAAAGGGCCATGGATCTTCTTGCCCTAGTACATACTGATGTGTGCAGCCCATTTGATGTGCCAGCTAGAGGCAACTTTGTCTACTTCATAACTTTTACCGATGATTTATCTAGGTATGGGTATGTGTATCTTATGAGACACAAGTCTAAAATTTTTGAAAAGTTTAAGAAATTCAGACATGAAGTAGAAAAGCAAACTGAAAAATTCATTAAGGTTCTTCGATCAGATCGAGGAGGTGAATACCTAAGTCAGAAATTTCTGAACTATCTCAAGAAAAATGGCATAGTCTCTCAATGGACTCCATCTGGAACACCTTAACTCAATGGGGTTTCAGAATGGAGGAATCGAACCCTATTAGATATGGTTCGATCCATGATGAGCTTCATAGACCTTCCTGATTTTCTTTGGGGATATTGTTTGTTAACTACAATATACTTACTGAATAGGGTTTCTTCTAAAATCATTCCTACCACACCGTATGAGATATGGCATGGTAAGAAATCAAGTCTGAGTCATCTCAAAATTTGGGATTGTCCGGCTCATGTCAAAAGACAACAAGCGGACAAGTTAGACTCTAGGTCCTTTAAAGCTAGATTTATAGGATATCCTAAAGAGTCATTAGGATATTATTTCTACATTCCAGAAGATCACAATGTGATTGTGAGTCGACATGCCATCTTTCTTAAAAAATAGTTTATTCAAGATAGCAGCATTAGAAAGCAGATCAAGCTCGATGAGAAAGTCTCATAAGAGCAACGAGCTAAGGACTAAATGGAACCAAATCAGGTTGAGCCAATACAATCACTACCTCCTCTACCTCGTAGATCGAAAAGAGTTTTTCATCCTCCTGAGAGGTACTTAGGTACTATTTCAAAAAAAATAGAGAAAATATTTCCTCGTAGGTAATGGGGTTCATGGTGATGATCCCAAAATCTATAATGAGGCGATATCGGATATCGACTCCGAGAAATGGTTAGAGGCAATGAAGTCAAAAATTGACTCGATGCACTCAAACCAAGTCTGGACCTTGGTAGATCCACTAGAAGGTATAGTACCTATTGGGTGTAAATGAATCTACAAGAGAAAGATTGGTGCAGATAGAAATGTGGAGACATTCAAAGCTAGATTAGTGGCAAAAGGTTATAGTCAGCGTGAAGGCATTGACTATCAGGATACCTTTTCGTCAGTAGCTATGCTAAAATCCATCCGCACATTGCTTGCTGTTGCAGCCTATTTTGATTATGAAATATGGCAAATGAACGTGAAAATAGTATTCTTAAAAGGATATCTTAAGGAAGATATCTATATAGAATAGCCACTAGGTTTCACATCTAGTGATGCTGATCATAAGGTATGCAAGCTGCAAAGGTCCATATATGGACTTAAGCAAGCATCTCAAAGCTGGAATATTCATTTCAATGATGTGATCAAAATGTTTAATTTCATCAAGTACGAGGAGGAACCATGTGTCTTCAAAAAGGTCAGTGGAAGCGCTGTTGTCTTCCTCGTATTGTATGTGGATGATATCCTCCTTATTGGGAATGATATTTTCATGTTGACCATAGCTAAAATGTGGTTATCTAAAGAATTCTCCATGAAAGACCTAGGAGAAGCATCCTTTATTCTAGGAATTAAGGTCTATAGAGATAGACCAAATAGGATGCTAGGACTTTCATAGAAGATATACATAGAGAAAATGCTAAAGTGGTTTAGCATGAAAAACTCTAAGAGGGGTTTGGTATCCTTCAGACATGGCATTCATCTTTTCAAAAAGATGTGCCCTAGCACACCTGAGGAAATAGAATGCATGAGCAAGATCCCTTATGCTTCAGCAATAGGGAGCCTCATGTATGCCATGTTATGTACACGCGACCTAATATAGTTCATGCTTTGAGTGTCACGAGCAGATATCAGTCGAATCCAGGTGAAGAACATCGAACTTCTATGAAATATTTCCATAAGTACTTGAGAAGAACTAAGGATATGTTGTTGGTCTTTGGTAATGGAGAACTTCAGGTCCAAGAATTTACAGACTCGAATTTTATATTTGATATAGATGATCAAAAATCGACATCTAAGTGTCTGTTTTTGTGTAATGGTGGTGCTGTTAGTTGGAAAAGTTTCAAGCAGACAGTGATAGCAGATTCTACCATGGAAGCAGAATACATCGCTACGTCAGAAGGTGCAAAGGAGGAATTCTGGTACAAAATATTTACTGCAGAGATCAAAGTGATGCCATCAGATGCCATTCCTCTATACTATGATAATAATGGTGCCATAGCCCTTGCTAAGGAGCCAAGGTCTCACTAGAAATCTAAGCACATCGAGCGGTGATATCACCTCATCCATGATTATCTCAAGAAGGGTTACGTCGAGGTCAAGAGAATTGACTCCGCGATAATGTGGCAGACCCACTTACAAAGCCGTTGGGCTAGCAGAAGATCGAAGCCTACCTTAAGAAGATGGAACTTAGATTTGTAGCCAATTGGCTTTAGGTCAAGTGAGAGTTTGTTAGATATGTGTGCCCTAGAAGCCAGAATTGGATGACACTTATAACACACTTCTAGGGATAAAATTATAATTTTGACTATAAATAATAAAATGAGTTATTTTCTATCATAGATATGTATTTAGTGTCTGTGATACATCCCTTGAGTTAATGATAATGATAATTCATATTTTCAAGAGTTGAAAATTTAAGATAAGAATTTTTATTATTAACTTATAAAATGCTCCTCATCATAGGATCATCATGAGGATGGTGATTGATTTGGAAGGTTGGTGTACAGTCACTTCTTTGTAATAGATGAGTCTTGAGTCTATGGTGTAGAGACACCGAAGTGAGAGTATAGGTACTTGTTAGAGAAGAAGGGCACTGAGCGTGACCACCTCGAGCAGTCATAAGAAAGTCTACCTTCTCATCGATGACTGGCTCGAAGCTGTAGTGGTATGTCTGGTTCTTTAATCTGAGGTGCATCGACAGTTCACCTTGAGGGTATTATAGTTTGACTATACCATGACTCGATCTTCTAGCCATTCAGAATCCTGAGGTGTATGTTGGCTATAGCATGTTCATTGTAGGAATTGGATTGCACCAAGAGGGAATCTATCTACCTCGGTAGATGAGGAGCAGCCCTATGATGACCATGAGAATCAAGTCCATAAGCCCATGGCTATGGCAGAGTGAAATAATAGAAAAGATTTCTATTATGATTTTCACATCGAACTTGAATTGGTTGATTAAATCATATGATAGAAATTAAGGTTTGACGAGTTCACCTTAACCCTAATCTGATCGGGGCTCAAGATAGAAGAACTTAATCACACAGATAGCTGCACCGAGTGGTTCATTTTTAGTTTTGATGGTTGCCATCATATACTGCTAGGTGTCACTGGTGGATTTTGAGAGCAATTAGAATGATTTAGATGATCAATCATTCTAGTTGTTTGAATTAGAAAAGTTCTGATCCATCGGTGGTGTTTCGATGATGTTGATGATAGAGATCGTGACATATCTTATTATCATACAGAATTGAACCTAACTAGGTCACACAAATAAGGGTTTGGATCTAGATATCATCAATTGGACTAAACTAGTTCAATTGATTTGAATAAGATTCAATTGGATTCAAGGAAATCATGCTAGCACACGATTGAGCCTAATGTTCTTCTTCTACTATTATTAAAAGTTATCTTGACTGAGTCAAATATGTTTGTGCTCACTCAGGTATCTTTACTTGGTCTGACTGGAGCTTGTCTAGGTCAGAAAAGGGTTGTCTTAATTTATGAGATAAATTTGAGACAACACCTAATATTTTCTGTCACCTGCTAATTCTTGTCTTTTGACTTTGGTCAAACATTGACCTTTGACACTTAGACATCTGCCCATGTATCATGCACCTATAGGAGAGTAGATAGGGGCTTGTCCTCTTACTAAAAATTGGAAAGGAGGGGGTGCTGCCTAGGGAGGCATGCACCCATGGAAAGGGACGTCTGGAGTCCCATACAGATGGGACTCTAGATTGCTTCTTGAAATCAACTTAGGTATGTGCCTAAGACTTAGCTTTGACCAGTCTTGGTGCCACCTAAGGATGATTTGAGAGGGCTCTCATCTGATTGGATCAGATGATGTCATTCCATCAATCAAATTTAGATCTAATTGCATGAAGTGACGTGATTGACCGGGATGATGTGGCACTGCATGAAGCAGCAGGGTTTATAAAAACCCTATCTACGCCAAGCCTTGAAGAGCATCTCTAATAGCCAATGCCACAAGGCTGCCCCTCTCCCTCCTCCATGCCATCTTCTGGCTCTCTCTCTCCTCTCCACACCTAAGGAGATTTGGGCTCCAGTTTGGTGCAATCCAGGCAAGAGAAAGGTGACGAGAAAGGAAAAAGGCAACATTGCTGCAAGAGACGATTCCAGATCTTTAAAAGAAGTTTTGAAGATCCTTCAAATTAGATCTAGATCTGATATTTGGTGAGGTGATAAAGAAGAAGAAGATCTTTAGATCCAGCTTCAGTGGATACCGATAAAGGCTAGGCACTTGCATGGCTAAATTCAGAACTTCAGATAATCAGCAGGATCATTATAGGACAATCTGATTACCCAATAAAAATTATAAAATTAAATCAAATTTAATTATTTTTATTTTATTTTATTAGATCTATAAAATTAGATCTGAAATATCTCAGATCTGATCTAGATTTAAAAGAAAAATTTTTGAAATATCTCTCTTGATCCAATCAGATCTGAACGAACCTGATCTAGAAAATTAGGATTTTCCCTTCAGGTAGGCCCATAATGCATCGTCTAATCATCTAGACCAATCTTTTCGATCTGGCCTAACCATCTTCTCAAGAATTTATTTGATCTTTCTATTAGACACTTCTACTTGGTCACTAGTTTGGGGGTGGTATGGCATGGCAACTTTGTGAGTGATTCCATATTTTTTCATTATACTTTCAAAGTTAAGTGTGCACCACCATCACTAATAATGGCTCTTGGGCAACCGAATCGACTTAGGATGTTCTACTAAATAAACTTGATCACAATCTTATGATCATTGGTTTGGATTACTATGGCCTCTACCCATTTGGATACGAAGTCAACCGCAACTAGTATCTACTCGTGTCCAAAAGAGGAAGGAAAGGGTCCCATGAAGTCAATTCCCCAAACATTGAAAACTTCCATGACTAACATAGGGGATAGGGGCATCATATTTTTTTCTAAAAATATTTTCTATTTGCTGACAGTGTAAGCACGCATGACAGAATTTATGTGCATCCTTAAACAATGTTGACCAGTAAAATCCACTTTGTAACACTTCGCGGCCATTTTCTTCCCACTGAAGTATCCCCCACATGCATGAGAGTGACAAAAGGTAAGTATACTTTGATACTCACTCTCAAGGACATAGCATCGAATAACTTGATCAGGATAATATTTGAACAATTTAGGTTTCTCCCAATAATAATGTTTAACCTGTGAAAAGAATCGATCATTTTCCTATTTTGTCCAATGGAGAGGAACTTGCCCTATTGCCAAGTAGTTAATGATGTGGGCAAACCATGGAATTTGGTCAGAGGAGGTTGCAAAAAGTTGTTCATTAGGAAATTTATCCTTGACCTCATCTGTACCCATTGTGTGATCAACTAAAATTCTAGAAATATGGTCAGCTACCATATTTTTGAAGTTCTTTTTATCTCAAATTTTTAGATCAAATTCTTGGAGTAGAAGAATCCATCTGATCAATCATGTTTTAGTATCTTTCTTTAAGAGCAAATATTTTAGAGCTATGTGATCAGAATACACTATAACCCTAGACCCTAATAGATATGAATGAAATTTTTCAAGGATGAATACTACTGCTAGTAACTCTTTTTCCATTGTGGTGTAGTTCAATTGTGCATCAAAAAGAGTCTTGCTAGCATAGTAAATCACATGTGGCTTCTTGTTTATTCTTTGACCCAAGACAGCCCCTATTGCAAAATTGGAAGCATCACATATGATTTTGAATGGAAAGGACCAATCAGGTGGTTTTGTTATGGGTGTTGTTATCAGGGTTATTTTTAACATGTGGAAGGCTTGCAGACATTCTTCATCAAAGACAAATGGTGTGTCTTTGGCTAACAAATTGCATAAAGATCTTGATATCTTGCTAAAATCTTTGATGAAGCGTCTATAAAATCCGATGTGACCTAAGAAAGATCATATTTTTCGAACTGAAGTGGGAGATGGTAGTTTTGAGATGACCTCGATTTTGGTTTTATCTACCTCAATCCATCTTTCAGAAATAATATGTTCTAATACAATTCCTTCTCGAACCATAAAATGACTCTTTTCCCAACATAAGATTAGATTTGTCTCCATGCAATGCTTAAGAACTTTGGAGAGGTTATGGAGACAATCCTCAAAGGTGGTTCCAAATATAGATAAATCATCCATGAAAATTTTGAGATATTTATCCACCATATCCAAGAAAATGGCCAAGACACATCGTTGAAATATAGCAGGCGCATTGCAGAGTTCGAATGGCATATGTCGAAAAGTGAAGGTGCCATAAGGGCAAGTAAAGGTGGTCTTTTCTTGATCATCCAAAAATACAGGTACTTGATTGTACCTCGAATAACCATCCAAGAAATAGAAAAAATGTTGACCCACTAGTCATTCTAGGATTTGGTTGATAAAGAATAATGAAAAATGGTCCTTCCTAGTAACAGCATTTAGTTTTCTATAATCAATGTACACTCGCCAACCAGATGATGTATGAGTGGGAAGCAGTTCATCTTCTTCATTCTCTACCACAGTAATACTAGATTTTTTAGGTACTACTTGGGTGGGGCTAACCTATTTACTATCAGATATGGGGTAGATGATTCCAGTATCTAACTACTTTATCATCTTTTTCTTTACTACTTCTCGCATGTTTGGATTCAATCTCCTCTGTATGTCTTGACGGGGCTTGGCATCTACCTCGCAATGAATGTGGTGCATACAAATGGAGGGTTCAATTCCTTTTAAATCGATAATGGACCAACTAATAGCCTCTTTATGTTCTTTCAGAATATCAACTAATTATGCTTCCTGATCTAAGGTCAAGTCTGATGCAATGATCACTGGGAGGATGTCATTTGATCCTAGGAACACATACTTGAGTGCAATCGAAAGTGGCTTCAATTCTAGCATAGGTGGTGATTCTAATGATGGGGTTGTGGGTGTGTTGACTAATGCGGGCAATGGCTCGTACTTGATTGTCCAAAGAGGAGTGCTTTTAGCATCCGGTATGTCAACTAGAGCATTCACTTCTTTGCTACCTCCCTTTACATTATAGTCATCCATTCCAAAGTTGGTGTCTAGGAAATTATGTGCAAAAATCATTGATGTTGCTTCCTCTATGATATCCTCAAATGTATTTATTTTGAAGCAACTATCCATTGATGGTCCCTGAGATGTGCCAAATACATTTAGTCTCAACTTCTTATTTTCAAATGATACATCCATAACTCCTATCCTATAGTTGATGCATGCATTTGCCATAGCTAGGACAGATCTACCCAAGATAATAGGAATTTGCCTCGGGTTGCCACTTAGTTCCATATCGAGGACTAAAAAATTAACTGAGAAATAAAACTCATCTACCTTGACCAAAACATCCTCGAGCATCCTGTGTGATGTCTTAATTGACCTATTAGCTAACTGCAAGGTGACTGTTGTGGGTTTTAGTTCTCCGAACCCAAAGAGTTCATATATCGAACTAGGTAAAAGGTTCACACTTGTCCCTAGGTCCAGGAGAGTTTGTTCAATATGAAAGTTTTCCATAATGCAGGAAATAATAGGGACACCTGGATCTTTAAGCTTTGGATGGGTAGCATGCTGGAAGACAGAGCTAGCCTATTAGGTGAGGCAAACTTTTTTTGGGAGTTGTGATCGAGCTTTACATTTTTGGGTGAATAATTCCTTCAAAAATTTTGCATATGCTGGGATCTATTTGATTGCATCCAGAAGAGAGAGATTAATTTGGACTTGTTTAAACAATTCCAACATCTCGTCTAGTTTTTCTCTCTTCTTATCTATAGAAATTAGGGTTTTTAGGGCACTTGGTAATGGAGCTTTAGGCAGGTAAGGTGGTGTTTGCATTATTGATTCATCCCCTACTTTAAGGTTCCCATCCTTCCTTGTCTTGCTTGGTTCAGAGTTGGTCAAAGGTCCTTATGATGGCAATTCTAAGGTCTTCCCATTTCTCAAGGTCATAATGATTTTTGCATGCTCAGGAAAGATTTCTAGAGCATTGGAGCTCTCAGCCATGTATTGCCCTCTTGGGTTCCCAATAGGTTGACTAGGCAATTTACCCTCCTCCCTCCTACTGAATGTGGTTGCTAGTTGACCTATTTGGATCTCTAGCTTAGTAATAGATTGTGTGTGAGAGTTAAGGGTCTAAGTGTTGACTTCTAATCATTCTAGTACTTTTAGAACTTTCTCCTCAAAAGCTGAGCTATGACCAGTGGTAGATGGTTGAGGAGCATTTTAAAATTGGTGGTATGGTCCATGTTTATATGTTGGGTCCTGATATTGAGGTTCAGGTGTAGCAGGACTAACCAGTGGTTGTGATCTTCAGAAAAAATTTGGATGGTTTCTCTAGCCGGGGTTATAAGTGTTTGAATATGGATTGTTTCTTGGTCTACAAGCTTGTTGGACTTGGGCTTGCTGGACCTGTTCGTGCACAAACTCAGAAAATTGAGGTGTGGTTGGGCATTCACTAACAAAATGGTTTGGGCTTGTACACAATGCACAAACTTCTTGGACTAGATTAGGTGGAATTGAGAATTATCCAGTATTCAGAAGGTGGTCTAATTTTTGGGATAGTTCATCAACCTTACTGTGGATATCCATGATATTTTCAATTTGATAAATTCTACTTTTTTTTTTATTAAAGCATGGGTTGTTCTCTATAGGTGGCAGACATGTGATGTAGGAAGTTCTCACTAAGTATTTCAAAGAGCTGCCAAGCTTCGTTCTCACCCTTTAGCATGAATGTCCCACCACATGATGCATCAACCATTTGTCGATGTTTCTATGATAGACCATCATAGAAATACTGAACAAGTTGCCATTTTGGGATAGCATGGTGTGGACATTTATGAATGAGGTCTCTTAATCTTTTTCATGTCTCATGAAAAAATTCACTATCCAATTGAGAAAAACTAGTGATGGCTTTTCTAATTTGATTTATTTTTTCAATTGAAAAGTATTTCTTGAGAAATTCTCTCTAAAGATGGTCCCAAGTTAAAATAGTTATATAATCTAAGGAGTTTAGCCAATGCTTGGCTTTGTCCTTGAGTGAGAAAGAGAACAATTTCAATCTAAGGGCATCATCAGAGAAGTTTTGGATTTTTACCATGAAGCAAATCTCAAGAAATTCATCCAAGTGTTTATGGGGGTCCTCATTACTAAGTCCATAGAATGATGGCAATATTTGAATAATGCTGGACTTAATCTCATACTGGATAGCTTTTATTGGAGGTGCTTGAATGCACGAAGAATAGGTATACGAGGATGGAGTGAAATATTCTCTCAATGGGCGTGGAGGGTTAGCCTCACCAAGTGCAACCATGTTCCTAGCTCGGATAGTCTTAAGAGTCTTTTCTAGTTCTTCATCCAGTGGTTGCAAGTCAGATTTTAATGATTGTCGACCTAACATGCAACTAAAAGATCTATGCAAGACTATCCTAGTCTATTAAGGATTTTTTTTTTTAAAGAAAAGAGAAGAGGAGAAGATAGAGAGATAAGAGTTCTAAAGAGAAAAATCTAAGGAGTCCTAAAGCTAAAAAGTGAAAGAAGAATTAGTTGAGGTTAGATTTTAATTACAATCAAGTTAGCACACAGTGGACTCTCTATCCTAAGGTTATCCTAATTCTAGACAGCTCCTAACTATTCCAAGTTAACCTTCAAGCCCTCTAAGTTGGAGCTTAACTGACCAACTGGCCAAGTAAGTATAACGTCGGTGGGAGTCCTCCGATTGCTTTTCTTAGACACTAATTAAACTGGCCAGATCAGTGAATAGAACTAATTATAAACCACTTTTCTTCGGACCCAATCGTCCCACAAATCATTTGCCTAGACACCAGCTAGCTGACCAAGTCTAACCAGGTCCAACTCTAAGAATCACCTATCCTATTGAGCTCAAATTTTTTAGGGGTCAATGTCTAATTGCTTTTAAATTAAAGATTTAGGTCAATGCAATATGAAAGATAGTATTTTTTAGGCTAAGAAGGGATAATCAAATCTCTACCTTATCTTGTTTAATTGGGTTAAATATCCTTAATATATTTTACGAAAGATGCAATGCAATTAGAAAAGATGTCCAATACAAGTAAATATTTTTAAGATTTAATTAGTTTCTCTATTTTAGTTAAGTGTTATGTGGTATTTTATTTTTTTAATATTATGTTATCTTTAAGCAAGAAGGAATAAGAGGTAGATTTTAATTAAGTTAATTAGATTTGAGAAGATTTACAGAATCTAAGTAAATAGAAAGTAAATTATGCTAAGATTAAAAGGCAACTAGATAATCTACAAATAAAGCAAGAAATCAAATCTACTTTTCAGATAATTATTCTAAACTATGAAAAATAAGAAATTACTAATTATATAAAGTAGTAAATTATTCTATGGATTAGAAAGCAGGAAATTTTTCTATGTATACAAATAAGATAATCTAGCTAGAAAGTAGTAAATCTACTATATACGAAAATATAAGATAGAAATTTTAAAAAAATAAATAGAAAGTAATTAAGCAATTAAAGTAAAGCAGTAATTTTTTTTTTTTTGATTTTTTTTAGAGAATCTATTAAAAAAAGTAGAATATTCTAGAAATAAATTGTAAGTCTAAAATAGATAGGAAGTCAAAGGAAGAAAATTATTTTACTAGAAAGGTAGTAAAGTAAACTAAAGCAAGAAATAAAAACCTAAAAATTAATAAAATATAATAATTTTTAAAATATATTTTATAGATTTTTTTTAAAAATAATCATGCCAAGATCTCTGGCAATGATGCCAAATTTTGATGCTTGTTGTGGCATACCAAAATTAACCCTACTCACTACTATGTTGATAGGATAAGTCAAGATCATATCTATAAGGATCTTAGTTGATTATTTTGAAAATATAAAAGAAAGAAAATAGATTGCAAGAAACTAAGAAAGAAACAAGAACATTATAATGAAAATAGTTTTCATTGATCAAAATAAAATACACAAAAAAAAAATGTAATACAAGATAACTAAATCAAGTTGATCTTCTAGCTGTGCTCGATGGTAGATATGCCTCCTTGAATCTTTTCGTCTTCCTCCATGCAGACAACGACAGGATGGTTGGAAGGTTTGGTCTAGGAACTCTAAGGAAGAAAGATAGATGGGAGTATGGGAATATGAAAAAGAAGGATAGCGATACTAGCATTAGGACCTCTCCTAGATTTGATGAAAGGTGTGCTAGGGTTAGTACCTCTCCTTGATTTTTGGAGAAGAAAGAAAGAGAGGGAGATAATGGCTTGGAGAGAGATTGGGTGTTGTCTTGATTAATTCTTGGGTGAAGGTGTTGAGGCTTATTTATAAGTATTGGAAGGGAGAAGGTTTTCATGTTTTCTAGATGTGGGATTAAAGGAAGAGGATAGATGAATGGCTCTTTGGATGTTGACATTTAGATCTTTAATGAGTTGCTTCTGAGCTATTGATCTTTAAGTCATGTTCATACTTGAATCCATGTAAAAGATTATCTTCTAATCTGATTCTTGAATCTTGAGAGCTTGCATCTAATCTTTTCATGAGTAAGTCGCATTTACACTCAGATTTGATTAGCCCTTGAGCTGGTTGCCTGATTCACTCGAATCTAAGTCAATTTGAATTCAATTCGAGTTGCATGAGCCTAAACTCCTAATTACCTATAAAATAGACTAGAAAATATCAAATTTTAATAAAATAACATCAATTATTATAATATTTAGTATCTCTAGTGACTTAATTTAAGTGTTTATCATTGAGCAAGATATTTATATGATAACTTCTTATAATTTTTCTATTTGTGATATTACTGACTCGATATTAGATATCGATAGCCCTTACTATATTTACAATTCGTTGCAGGGGTTGTAGGTCAGTAGGAGATTCGAGCAAAGCG
The DNA here is from genome assembly GCA_006176705.1 of Cocos nucifera. Classification (NCBI taxonomy): domain Eukaryota; kingdom Viridiplantae; phylum Streptophyta; class Magnoliopsida; order Arecales; family Arecaceae; genus Cocos; species Cocos nucifera. The sequence continues at coordinate 506,540 of QRFJ01000985.1, read as the reverse complement.
AGAGGTTTCTGAACATTGGAGATAGAAGACCAGCTCTAGTTCTAGCATTAGAAATCTTGAAACTTATATTTGAGTCCCATATTATTGTTCTTAATGATTGTCATTTTTGTCCTAGTTTTTTTTTGAATATCATTTCTATAGGCCTTTTGGCCAAAGATAATTATGAAATTTTAATAAAGAAATAATTTTATAATATCATTATAAATGATGTTACTATTTTCTCTAAACATTTGAACAATGGTGTGTACATGCTATCACAACCAGTTAATATAGTCTATTCAACTAGCAAGCATCCTAGGTTAGATAGTGTGTCTGATATCTACTTATGGCACTGTAGGCTAGGTCACATAAACAAGAATAGGATAAATAGGTTGACTCAAGAGAAAATTCTCGAAGTCAATGACTGTGAATCACTTCTAACCTATGAATCTTGTCTTCTTGATAAAATGATCAAGTCATCTTTTACTGAAAAAAGTGAGAGAGCTATTGAGCTCTTAGGTCTAGTACATACTGATGTATGTGGATCAATGAGCACAGATGCTAAAGGTGGATATTTGTACTTTATCACTTTCACAGATGATCTATCCAGATATGGATATGTCTATCTGATAAAACACAAGTTGGATTTATTTAAAATATTCAAACAATTTTGAAGTGAAGTAGAAAAATAAACTAAAAAAAGTATTAAAACTCTTTGATCTGATCGAGAAAGAAAATACCTTTTCAGTAAGTTTCTCACATATCTAGGAGAGAATAAGATTCTCTTCCAATGGACTTCTTCAGAAATACCACAGCATAATAGTGTGTTTGAAAGAAGGAATCAGACTCTGTTAGACATGGTTCGATCCATGATGGATTTTGCCAGCTTGCCGATATCCTTCTTGAGATATGCACTCGAAGTGGCTTGCTATCTGTTAAATAGAGTTTCAAGTAAGTCTATAATTAAAACTCCATATGAGATATGGATAGGATATAAGTCAGCACTTTTTTCACCTTAGGGTTTGGGGGTGGTTGGCTTATGTAAAGTGGTTAATCATAAATAAACTTGGACCTAGGTCTAACAAGTGCACATTCATAGGATACCCAAAAGAGACCAAAGAATATATTTTCTACCATGCTGATGAACAAAAGGTGTTCATCAGCCTTAAGCAATCTTTTTAAAAAGGGAGTTCCTTGGTGAAGGAACCGTTGCCTCTAAGATTGAACTTGATAAAGTTCAACAGGTAGAAAGACCAACACCTATGGCTGAATCTGAATCGGATTTGATTAGATCAAATCCAAAGCTCAATGTACCCGCATCATTAAGGCGATCTGGTAGAGTACCACATTAGTCGGATAGATACTATGATTTCTTGGCCTGAGATGGTGATCCCATCGAACTCGATGAGAATGATGAGGATCTGATCATCTATATGGATGCAATGCAGAGACCTGATTTTGAGAAATGGCTTGAGGCCATGAAATCCAAAATAGAGTCCATGAAGATCAACGATGTGTGGACATTGGTTGACCCACCCAAAGGGGTTAAACCCATTGGATATACATAGATCTTCGAAAGGAAGAGGGGCATAGATGAAAAGATGGAGACCTATAAAGCCCATCTGATTGCTAAGGAATATCATCAACGTTATGATATTGACTATGATGAGACATTCTTTCTTATGGCAATGCTCAAATTCATTTGGATAATGCTTGCGATAGTTGCCCATCTAGATTACGAGATATAGTAGATGGATGTGAAGATAGCTTTTCTGAATGGAGAGTTGATCGAAGAGGTGTATATGATATAGGGTTTACATCCATAGATGAGTTCAAGGTGTGTGCAAGCTTTAGAGATCCATTTATGGATTGAAGCAAGCATCTCGGGGTTGGAACATGCATTTTGATAAGATGACCAAAACGTATGGCTTTGTTAAGAATAGAGAAGAGTCCTACATTTATAAATGGGCAAATGATCCAGCAGTGGTATTCCTTATCTTATACATGGATGACATTCTCTTAATCGAAAGTGACACCCCTGTACTGCAGGAAATAAAAGTTTGGTTGTCATCATAGTTCTCCATGAAGAACTTGGGTGAAGCATCCTACATCCCAGGGATGAACATGTATAGAGATATATCTAAGAGGATACTTGGGTTATCCTAGTCCATGTACATAGATATCGTGCTGAAAAGGTTCAGCATGGAAAATTTCAAAAAGGGTTATCTTTTGATAGACCATGAAATTTCTCTCTCTAAGAATGATTGTTCGATAACTCCTGAAGAGAGAGAGCATATGAGTAGAGTTTCATATGCTTCGATAGTGGGATCTATCATGTACACCATGACATGTACGAGATCAGATGTGGCATACTCACTGGAAGTAGTAAGTAGATACCAATCTAATCCTAGAGAGAACCACTGAAAAGTGGTGAAAGCCAACCTTAAGTATTTGAGAAATACTAAGGACCAATGGTTAGTTTATGGCGAGTCAGATCTGAGACTTGTTATTGACTCCAGCTTTCAATCTGACCATGATGATAGTAGAAGCATATCGGATTATATCTTTATCCTAAATGGTGGGCCATCTACTATAAGAGTTTCAAGTAGCATACTGTGGCAGACTTTATTTACAAGTTAGAGTATATCGTAGCATCAAAAGTTGCAAAGAAAGCTATGTGGCTGAGAAAATTCATCACCGAGAGTGGAGTAGCACCTTCCCTTGAAGGTTCAGTCCTACTCTACTCCAACAATACTGGTTCCATTGCTCAGATGAAGGAACCAAAGACACACCAGCAAATAAAGCATATACTACACCGCATCCATCAAGTCTGAAAGATCATGAATTGAGATGACGTCGACCTTCAGAAGATCGATGGAAAGAAGAATCTGACCAACCCCTTTACTAAAGTCTTGATAATAAAGGAGTTTGACAACTACAAGTCGAAGATGGGTATCAGATACTATACCGAGTGGCTTTAAGATAAGTGAAAGTTATTGAAAAATGTATTCCAAAGTCAATCGTCAGTCTATTGATGGCTGAGCTATATTATAATTATAATTAATTTATTAATAAATATTTTAACATTTTTCATCATAAAGTCTACATCTTCTAATAAACTTCATTATTAGGATAAAGTTTTTAGGACCATTTAGTTTTGATAAATAGAGAATTTATCAATTAGTCCTTAAACTATTCATGACCAAATGATAGGTTGTTAATAAGGACAACAGCTTCTATCAAGCATAGGTCGCTATATGCCATATAGGTTGATTGTCCTCTTAACCAAAGAGTATAGAGATATTAGTATGGCATACAGATGAGATGTAAGGGTACATCATCATTGAACGTGACTAACTTCAGAGCATTCTGCTATCAAGAATTGCTTTGATGAGATATAGGTATAAGTATCCCTTAGATCTGAGATCACCTTAGTAGCTTGCAAGCAACTCACTGTGCTTTGGTATCGGACTAATTGAATTTCTAATTCAGTAATGAAAGGCTTCTAGGCACAGTCAAGTACTTATGAAGTCGGTGTGTGATCAAGATGGGATTGACCACTCCAAGAGTTGGAGAAAAATGTATCACTGTATTTCAATATAGCAAAATCTTGGCCAGAATAATCCATGAGATGGATTTAATATTTTGAAATACAATGTGGATAGCCTAATCAGGATTGACAGTTAAACTTTGAGGTATCCTATGAGTATTTTGGTCAAGGGGATAAATTATATGGAAACTATATCTACATGGGTTCTAAGGATGTTGTTCTACATATTCGACCTATCCGACCTTCGGATACTATTGCTAGATGGTCACCTTAATTGATATAGAAATTTGCTCCTATCTATCAGCTTAGGTTCAGACTTATGGAATCATACACATAAGGGTTCTCGATCTGATTGGATGGTTAATCGATAATTAAGAATCATTCTAGGATTAAACAATCAATATGATTGATGTTTAACTTAGAGCAAGTGTTGCAGGAGGATCGATTAGCAATTAGATCACTAATTTGCTTAATTTGATTAAGTTAGAGGGCGAGATTAAGTCTAATTAAATATGATTTAATTAGATTTGGTTTGGGATTGATTGGATCAAGTCCAATTGATTTATCGGATGAGCCAATGAAAGAAAGAACGAGTTCTAGTTCAATTAGGACTTGTGTCCACCCAATCTTTAATTTTATTAGAAATTAAATTATATTTAAATTAAATTAAATTTAATTTAATTAGGTTCTTAATTGAATTAAGACCTATTCTAATTGGATTAGATTAGATTTATTTTAATTTGATTTGAGAAATCATATTTGACCAAGTCAAAATAGGAATCTTAGTAAGACCAGGATTCCCTCTCCATGTGCCACCTTAGTCCCAACGCCACTCTTCATGCCCCCTATGTTTTTGCATGAATTCTCTACATCCCAAGGGTCTTCATACATGCCCCATATCTTCCTCTTTCTCTTATTTGGCAAGTTGTTGTGGACCAAATCAAAGGAAGGTAAGTAGTTTTGATTTTGAATTCTATATGATAGAATCCTAACAAATCAAAACTCTTCCCTTATGGCGCCAATTTTACTCAAATTTTTTTTAGAAATTTTATGGCTTTTATGGTTGGTTTTGTGCATCATTTGATAGTGGTCTATGGAAGAAAAAAGGGAGGGGGTGTCCAAGAGTTGGGTGCCCCAAGTCTTGCCCAAATTGGACATACCTTGTCTAGGTATTTGACCTAGACAAGGGCTCCGATATAACTCCCTATTTAAAGGGTCTTTGGACCTGATTTCTAATGGAAATTTAGATCTAAGAGAGGATTTTTGGGCATGAGAAAATCAGGGAGAAATTCATCTTGGGCATGGAAATTTTAAAAACACCAATCAAGATGTCTAGTTGAGAAAACAAAGAAGAAGAAGAGGGTCTTCTTCTGGGATTATTTTCTTCTACCTCTTCCCTCATTCTTTAGAGATTTTTAAGAGGTATCTCATGTCCTTAAATCTCTTTCCTTTCTTCTATTTGTTGTAGAGTCCAAACTTTTGAAAATCAAAGATCCAGTCGACTATCAAAGAAGGATCATCATAGTAGTAGCATACTATGCTAATTTTTGGGCATCGAACTTCTGATCAACGTTCGTGGGCATGTGTGGACAATCTTTAGAGGCTAGATATGTGTGCAGCTTAGAGCAACATTCTCAAGTCCGGATTAGTAAGTTAGAAAGTCTAACTTGCAAAGATAATAAAGATCTAATCCCCTGTTACATACCTATATTAGATCTAGTGTAGATCTATGTTGATATGATCAACATATTCTCTTCTGATGTTTTTTTAATTTTTGATTTAATTACATGCTATAATCATGTAATAGGATCCTAGATCTAGGATTTCTTTTAGTATTTTATGAATTAATTTGATTAATTCCTATCTTTCGCTACTTAGATCTAAAAAAGTTTCAAGATCTAATCCTGAAACCCTAGATCTAGTTTCTTCAGGATTCTAACAAGATCAGGTGCTACTAGTATGATATGTTGGGGCATTGTGTTAGAGATTGCCCTCAACTCAGAGATTGGATGAGGGCTACTGCAGCAATGGCTAGTAGCAAGTTAGAGGATGATGTCCTAGTGATATCTGACGAGGTATCTACTTCTTTCTAGTAGTAAATTTTAAATTTTGTATATACCTATCATGTTTGTTATAGAAAAAAGCTATTTAACTTCTGAGAGAGTAATGAGAACACTGTTCAACTGTCAGATTGAAGGAGTTATGCGATCAGAGACATCGGGTTGGTCAGCTGGAAGACACATAATGGTGTAGTGAGGAGATTGAGCAAAGTCTGATACATATCCAATTTCAGGTGGAATCTTATCTCACTGAGTAGACTGAATTCAAATGACTATAGGTGGGTAGCCAGTGATGGAATCATGAAGATCATGCATGGCGATAGAATTATTCTAAAGGAGAAGAAAAAGATGAGAGGACATTACTATTTGGCAATGAGCCTAATACTAGTTGGATCTTTAGGAGCCAAAGAGAGCCCAGTGCAAGGTAGAGCTCCAGATGGATGTGGATTGGATACGAGATGAGAGACTTGGAAGGATGAGAGGTGACATCGCAAAGTGAAGTTCCTATTGCCATAGGAGATTTTCTTAGCAGATCTCAGGTCAAGAGGAGCACAGCATATGATGGAGGTAAGATTGAGCAGTCTGGCTCAACTTCTATGTTTGTCCATCCATGAGACAGCAGGCGTGCCCTAGAGCATGGTGGCAAGATGGATCATAGGCTCTCAAAAATAAGTAAAGGCCAAATATTAAGTCGAAATGAAGATTGTTGAAAAAAATATCTTGAGATTCGATCTATAATAAGCTCAGAATAAGGTCTAGAATGATGAATAGAATCCAACAAGCCTAAGAACAGTCCAAACGAAGTTCAGACCGAGGAGATATGCATGAAGAAGTACCAAAAATAGGTGGTACAGCACATGGACCATTAGAAAGGGCCCACGGGCTAGTGTAGGCTAGCGGTGTAGGCCAGTCCCAGCAACGTGCAGTGCTGGGCTAGCCTAGATGCACACGAGTGCATAGGCACATGTGGGCCCAACAGATGCCTAGGCCCATCTTGCGGTCCACCTATGATCGATGGATCGGTGGGCATTTCCCACCCATTTTGCACGATCCATGGTGGATCGACACTAGTTTCCCAACCTTTTTCCATAGTTTATAGGGGTTTTGATGGACCGAGTGCATGATCAGATGGCTCTAGAGCGAGCTAGTCATGATTCGATAGTCTATATTAGATTTAGATGTGATCTGGATGTTGTTTCCATGATCAAATAGCTATAATTCAAGTCGGTTATGATTGAATGGCTAGAAAGGATTCTCATATATGATTTGGATTGGGTTTCCTACTAAAATTTTATTTTGAGGATTTTAGAGCCTATATAACTTTAATTGCTGAGCCATTTATTACATTAGAGAGCTGGTGATGTCTTAGTGGTGCTGAGAGGCTTCTTGAGAGATTTTAGAGAGCTTTTCTAAGGGTTTTGAAGCTTTCTATTGAAAGACTCTTGTACAATGATTGAATGATAAATTCTTCTTATATTTGTTTGATTTTATTTCTCTCAAAGTAAAGTTTGCTTGCCCCGTGAAGATAGACTTGAGACCAATCCATATATTTTTATTATATTTATTTATTGTTCTTTCTTTTTTCTTTTCTCGTGTGGTATTAACATCCACTTCTCATTATTATTATGATCTTGGCTGGATGATCCATATTCCATAGTTAAGAAATCTATCCCAATAGAGTGTAGGTGGTTATTAGAGAACATGGATACTGAGTATGACTAATATGAGAAGTCACTTGGATGTCTATCCACTCATCATTGACTTGCTTGATGCTGCAATACTATAACTAGTTCTTTGACCTACAATGCCTTGCTATTCATAATGTAGTTGCTATAGTTTGACTGAAGATATACTTGATCTTCTAACCATATAAATTCTTGTAGTGTATGTTGACTACAATAGGTCCATTGTAGGAATAGGATGTGCATTTAAAAGAAATCTATCGATCTTGCTAGATAAAGAGATTTTTATATGATTTATGAGGCTGAGTTCAAAAGATCTTGACTAGGACAGAATGAATACTGAAAAAGAATTTTCACCATTTTTACATCAGAAACTCAAGTTGAATAAATTTGACATATGACAGATGATGGAGTTTGACGAGTAAATCCATAACTTCTATCTTGTCGAGACTCATGATAGAATGACTGTATCATATGATAACTGTATCTAGAAGTTCATCCATTCCATTCTGCTAGAATGCTACTATATATTGCTAAGCATTACTAGTAGATTGTGGGATCCATGAGAATTATTTTGATGGTCAATAATTTTTTATTGGATGAGTTAAAATTATTTTAATTTATTAAAAAAAATTAATAATATTATTGATGAAGATCATAATATATCTTACTACTATATAGAACAGAACCTATGGGATCACATACAAAGAGGTTGTGTTTGATCAGATGGTTCGATTGCAAATTTGAATTACCTTAGGATCTGATTATTGATGTGATTGATAATTGAACTAATTTATAATTATTTTAAATTAGTAATCCTAAAATGCAAAAGTTGCAAAGACAGACTTACTAATAGTTAGTGAGTTTTTAGGAGGACTTATCTGTAATTGTTGCAATGTTGTTTAATTTGATTTGATCAAATTAAATGACTGGGGTTATGTTCGAGTCAAATTAAATAAAGATTTGATTGGACTGGACACAAGCTTTTAAAGAAGGCACTTAGTCATAAGGATTCAACAATGATGATGTCTCCTAACACCCTATTCAAGATGATATCCTCAAACAATGGACCATCCAAGAACTAATATGTATTTGTGAAATAGAAATATGGCCGCTATCATACATTAGAAAATACAAGACAACCCGAACATGTAAAAAAGAAAGAGTATTGAAGTTTAAGCATATCCATTTAAATTATGCTCTTTTTCTAAGAATCTAAATCATGTCATTCTTTGACTAAAATACCCACAATCTTCTTTAGTTATTGTACCATTTTTTCAAGTCAAAATCTTCCTTCTATTATAATAGTAACAAATCTTGCTTAATATACCCCACTCCCCTTCTTTTTGACTCTCTCCCCCCTCTCAACTCTCCATCATTCATCATATTTTCTTTTCATTTCTCTCCATCTTTTTCTTTTCTTTTCTTTTCTTTTCTTTTTTTGTAATTAACACTCCCCACTACCATGTTCAATAACTTATCATTCTTTAACTCATTTTTCTCTCTTTTTGAGAACTAAGAGTCCAAGACAAATTGAAACTTGGTCGAAAATCTTAGTGATGGAAGTGAAACTGTTGGATCTCTTGTATCCATATAAGAGACTTTGTTAAACTAATTAGGATTTATAGAAATCCTAAATCCAAAGGCAATTGAACTCCTTATGAGATAAGAATTTTGACTTAGTCATAGTCCAAGCCACTTAGGACTCTATCTATCAAAAGGTGATTAACTTACAGAAGGACTCTTCCTAAGAGTGGATGCCCCATATTATCCCATGCCCAAGTTTTCATGTGGATTTTTCTCATGCCATAAGAGGGGCATGCGTCCAAGAGTTGGACACCCTAAAAGGATTCCTTCTCCCTTTTGGACTCTTGGCTAGTAGCCATGATGGGGTCCTAACCTAAGAAGGAGTCTCATGCCTCTCTTGTAAAAAAGGAGATCACACATAAAAAAATAAAAATGCCTCCTCTCCTCTCTCTCCTATCTCATGCCTCCTTTTTGATGGACGCCCAAAAAAGTTGGATGCCCAACCATCTCATCCTCTCTCTCTCTCTTGGATGTCCAAGGTGGTTGGATGCCTCTAGTGCTCACATCTAAGGCTTGGACATTTAAGAAAGGTTCTTGGCAAAGGAAGAAAGAGAAGAAAATTAAAAAGGGATGCATGCTAGATTTTCTTGAGAAGAAAATCAAGAAAGGATTATGAAAGGTTCTGGATTTATTCATGCATAGAGCACCTTCTATAAAGAAGAAAGGCTAAGATCCTTGAGAAGGATTTTCAGCAAAAAGGGAACGAAAATCCACCATCAAGAAGATCTCAACAAGGAACCTAGCACCCCGATAAAATTGGATGCTCTGATTGAATGATAGCCTCGTGTGGATACCTATAAAGGCCGGATACCTGTCCGACTTCAAAAGGAACTAAGAAGACATCCATGATTATTAGATTATGGTGTAGATCTATCCATATAAAGGTGAAGATCTGATCTTCCTTCTTTTAATCTTAATCTTAACAACTATGAGGGATCTAGGTTGATACGAGATGAGATCTCGAGTTAATTAATCTAAAAATTAATTTTTATTTTGCTGCATATGATCTAAAAAAATATATTTTATGCTTCCACTATGTATATCTTATCAACCCTAGTTTCTAATACGGTCTACATTGATAACATGCTAGTTAAGAGCATCGAGGCAAATTGGCACTTAACCAACCTTGAGGAAGCATTTAGCAAGCTAAGGTAGTACTAGATGAAGCTCAATCCCAATAACTATGCTTTCAATCTGACTTCAACAAAATTCTTAAGGTTCATGATGACTCAACATGGGATTGAGGTGAACCCGAAGAAGATCCAAGCACTATTGAAGATAAAACACCTAAGCACTAAGAAAGATGTGCAATACCATGCGGGTTGAATAGCGACTCTCAACTGATTTATCTCAAAGTTGAATGAGAAATGCCTCCCTTTTTCCAAAGTCTTAAGGTAGATGAAGAACTTTGACTAGTTGGAGGAATGCCAAGCTACATTTGAAAATCTCAAGAAGTACCTCGAAATGCCTCCATTGCTTTCCAAACCAATGGCAAGTGAGGAATTATATATGTACTTATCGGTTTCACCTATAGTAGTTGGTCCTTGTTCGAGAAGATGCAAGATTCAAAAGCCAATCTACTATATAAGCAAGATCCTATATGATATAAAGATAAGGTACTCAAAAGCTGAGAAAATGATATATGCGCTTGTCACCTCCGTGTGGCAACTCTGACCATACTTTCAAGTCCACTCAATAGTTGTTCTGACCGATCAACCCCTAAAGTTCATCCTGCAAAGGCCACATATCTTAGAGCGTAGGACAAAGTGGATGATCAAGCTCAAAAAATTCAATGTCAATTACAGACATCGACCAGCAATGAAAGCCCAAGTACTAGCTGACTTCTTTGCTGAGTGCACCTTTCCTGATAAAGAATCAACCTCAGCACAAGCCAAGAAAGAGGAAGGCTCCTTAATGGGTCTACATGTGTATGGAGACTTGAACTGATATAGATGCAGAGCTGGGCTTATTCTTGTGAGCCTAAATGGAGCCATGATAAAGTATGCTCTTCGATTCAACTTTGACTCTTCCAACAATGAAGCCAAATATGAAGCATTAATAGCTAGCCTCAACATTACCAAGGAGCTCAAGATAGAAGAACTCAAAGTCTTCACTGACTTACAGCTCGTTGTCAGCTAGATCCGAGGTGAATAGGAGGCACGAGATCTGATGATGGTCTAGTATCTACAAAAATTAAAGGATTCTCAACAACATTCAAGAATTTAGAGGTGTAGTAAATATCAAGGTCAGAAAATGTCCGAGCCAATGTCCTATTTCATGTCGCCACCTCAGGATATGCTATCCTCAGTAAAGAGATCTTCATCTAGTATATGGAGAAGCCAAGTGTTGAAGAACAACCAGTTATCCAATAGGTCAAATATGATCCAAGTTGGATAGGCCCCCTCATTTGACTACCTTGTTGATAGCAATCTGTTGACCGATCTTGTAGAGGCCTGAAAGATCAAGTGCCAAACTTTTTGATATTATTGATCCTATAATTCATTTTGATGATCATAAAATATGAGTAAAAATATTACTAATCATATGTTTCAAGATTGAATATAGGTTTAATCAAATGCTCACACTAAAGAAATTATCTTTGGAAGAAATTCTCTCAAGATGTCAAGCCAAAGTACTTAAAAAAAGAAGTTTTCATAAATTTGGATGGCTCATTATAAAAAAAATGAAAGAAAAAAATAAATATTATTTAAAAGATTTAGTCAAGAAATTCAAGTCTAGAAGGTCAAATAATGAAGAAAAATAAAGTTGAAAAGTTTAGAACCGACCCACCCAAGAATCGAGCAAGCTCTGACACAAAATAGGATTGATACTTTGATTTGGCACATAGCCAAGCTAGCTTGAATTGGATCCAAGCTAGCTCTTCAAGATAGCAGAAAATATATTTTTTTATTCTGCTATTCGAGCCAGCTCGATTTGGATCTAAGCCAGCTCTCTCAGGATGGTAAAAAATATATTTTTCTATTCTATTGTTCGAGCTAGTTCGAATTGCAGCTGAGCTAGCTCTCTTAGGATGATAGAAAAGTGATTTTTAAAGTTCTGCAGCTCGAGCCAGCTAGAAGTAGAATCAAGCCAGCTCGACAAAGACTGATAGCGTTTAACAAGTAGTTCTGCAAAAGTCTATTTTTGCATAGAATTTTTTTCAATGGCTATTTTTGATCTCCAATAGCAATAAATGGCTAGAAATGAGTTCAAAGACCATAAAACTTGTGAGAAATAAAAGGAAGACACAAGAGAAGAAAAGATTAAGAGAGAACAAGTGAAAAACTTTCACATTTGAGTGAGGTCATTGAATATTCTTGAGAAAGAAGAAAAGAGAGGAATAAGTGCATAGTTCTTAGAGGACTTTCAAAAGTGATCTTCTCCAACATTCTCAATATCCTCTCAAGCATTAATTGAAGAGAAGTGAAGCATCACAAGGGCAATCCTTCAACATCTTCTTCAAGCTTCAAAAGAGTTTTTATTTTCTATTTCTTTTGAGCTAAAATTATATATCTTATATTTTATTTTTTTACAAGTTTCTTTAGAGAAAAGAAACTTAGAGATTAGGTCCGTCCAAGCTCGTAATTAGACATTGTATAGTTTTTAGTTGGTTGGCCCAAAAAATCAACTGGGTTGTTAGTGAATCTGAAAAACTAATGGTGTAAGATTTTGGTTGATGATCCTACAAAACTAACTAGGTTTGTTTGAGAGTCCAAAAAAATAAACACATTATAATCAGTGGGATTATAGTAAAATTATCAAGGATTGCTTGGAGAGTGGACATAGGTGTGGGTTGTACCGAACTACTATAAAATTTTATATGTTTGTGTTGTGCCTTTGATTCTTTTCTTACTTGCTTTATTATTTGCTTGGATTAGTCTTTAAATTCCTATATAACATTTATATGTCTTAAATTCGCTACTACTCATATTGTACTCATCTCAATCACACTACTTAGGTTAAAATTAAAGTACATACTTATTTAGATTTTAAATTTAGTTAAAATTTTATAAGAACCCAATTCACCCCTCAACCCCCCCCCTCTTGGGTTGCTACCTCTGAACAATAATTGATATCAGAGCAGGTGCTCTAATATTATTTGTTGACCTCGCAGTCTTGAGTTAAAGATTATGGCAATCCAAATAGAATTTTTATTTAATGAAGGGTATTCTATAGATAGACCTCCATTATTAAATAGATTAAATTACATATATTGAAAAGCTAGAATGAAAATCTTCATTCAATCACATGATTATAATTTATGAAAGATTATAATCAATGGCCCACACACACCCAATGCATTGATTTGTAATAAAGAAATAATCCAACTAAATGCTAAGGCCTTAAATATGCTTTATTGTTCATTAGATGTAAATGAGTTCAATCTAATTTCTTCTTACATTTTAGCAAAAAGTGTTTGAAAGAAATTAAAAATAACTTATGAAAGAGAAAGTCAAAAAGAAACATCAAGCTTCCATGAAGAGAATGAAGCTCACCCCAATCTATACCTCATGGCTCATAAGGATGGAAAGAAAAAAAAGAAGAAGAAGCAAAGGAAAAAGAAAGTATTACTTAAGGAGCAAAGCAAAGAAATTAAAAAAGAGGAAGAGGAAGAAAGTGCTATAAATCTTTACCTCATAGCCAATGAAGATAAGGTAAATTCTAAAATTTTTTTTCAATTTACATTCGATGAATTATATAAAGCCTTCAATGATCTAATGGATGAATATAAAAAGTTAAAGCTAAAAAGTAAGAAGCTTAAAAGTTTAAATATATCTTTATTTGAAGAAAAGAATAAGTTTCTGATAAAAAAATATAATCTTTTGAAAGAAAAGAAAATATTGGATGAAGAAAAAAATAAGTTTGTAATTGAAAATGATGAATTATTAAAGAAAAAAAATCTTTGATTGATGAAAATAAAAAATTATCAAAATCTAAAAAATCTCTTATAGAAGAAAATGCTAAACTAAGAAAAGAGATTAAAATATTGAAATCAATTGTCGAAAAATTTACATTTAGTTTTGAAAATCTTCAATCAATGATGGAAAATGAAAAATCTATTTTCTACAAAACTAAAATTAGTTTGAACTCTTTGAGAAATAAAAAATAGTCAAAAATGCATTTTCAAGAGCTTCATATAAAAATCATTCGATCATTTGTTATAAATGTAACAAAATAGATCATAAAATTTTATAATATAATTTTTAAAGAATTAGCCATACTTTGATAAAATAAATTTAGATTCCAAAAAAAATCATGTATCTAACCTCAATGGATCCAAGATGGCTTGGGTACCAAAAATCATAAAATGATTTTGCAAGTGCACCAAGAATCCAATGGAATGAAAAGAGAAAAATATTATGGATAGATGTCTTAGAAATAAAATTAAATGGGTGATGATGTTTGGTAAAACTAAACTTTTCTCACATCATGCTATCATTATTTTGATTATTAATTACTATAATTATAAAGTATGTTTGATTGATTTTGATGAGTTATCACTGCTTACAATGATCATACTCTATGATTTGAATATTTGGATATATTAATTTTACTTCAATTTCTAAATCGATATACTCTCATCTATGTATCATGTTTAGTTGATATGAGCTAAAGTTTTCTTAAAATTCAATATGATACTTTAGCTTTTCCATACCAAATATGCATTCAAAAAATTTAAATTGAAAGAAGTATGATTGTCTATGAATCTATTTAATTGCAAAAATAATAAATAAGCTAAGTTTTGATAATCCCACATAAGATGCTTAATTATAGAAATTCTCCAAAAACTATATGATCCAAACACTTGAAGATAAGATACTCTAGTCATAAAAGATCAAGTGCTTAAAGTGTTGATTTGCATTACATCATAGGTTGAACCCCTAAGTATTTGAAATTTTCTAGTTGAACTAAACTCATAGAGCCTTTATCTAGCTTTTTCTTGATCTAATCTTGATTTAATCTCATTTGATTTGATTGATAATCATACCTTCAATTGATTGATTTTTGATCCTCCAAATTGATTTAAATATCTTTCTTGATCATTGATTTGATTGCCTTCATCTTAAAAGAGAATTTATTGATGAACATTCATACTTTGTTTCGATTGATTGATTTTAAAAATTGAATTTGAAAAATGCTCTTCTTGAATTTTTGAAGTTGATATCAAGCAAAATATTTCAAGAAAGCTATCATTTATTTTTAAAGCAAAATATTTAAAGAAAACTTCAATTTTAATCAATTAGTATCAAATAGATTATTATTTATCTTGTATTTGATTGATTTATCATCCTCAAAATTATTTGATTTGAATCAATTCATCTTTATCAATTTAAAACTAAAATAATTAGTATCAAGCTGAACTTGAAAGATTTTAATGCTCACAAATGAATTTGATCATTATAAAGAAATAAATTTAACAAATGTTCCTTTTAAATCTATAATTGGTATCAAAAAATTTTCTTAAAAAATTATCAATTGATTTGAATTTTAAAGTAATTGATATCATAATTTTCATAATTAGTATCAAATAATTTATTCTTGCTTTAAATTTCATTACTTATCTTTTAACAAAAAGAGAAGAATATTTTATCTCAAATTTAGTTTTGCATAGCTAATATGATATCGTTTGAGATAAATTCAAAGAATTTCATGCATTTTCTGAACTTAATTGAGTGATATTTCTTAAAAAAAGAAAGATCTAAATTTATACAGAAAATCTCTCTATAATTTATTTTACATGATTTACTGGTATCAATTAAAAATAATTTATCAAAATAATTTATCAAAATAATTTGATCAAAATTTAATTAATTTATCTTTTTTGATCAAAAACTTTAATAATTGGTATCAAATAGATCATTCTTGTTTTGCACTTTATTGCATTACTTTTGGCAAAAGAATTGAATGTTATGGCTCAAATCTATTTTGTATTGATATACTCTTGATGTTATATCATTTTAGATAAATTCAAAAAATATATACTTCTTTTGAACTTCATGGATTAATATCTCTTAAAGAAAAAGAAAATATATTTTTTGAAAAATTAAACATATCTTATACTTGGTTTTGAAACTCAAAATCCTTAATAGTGAAAAGTTTTATCATTTTTGACTCTTTAAAGTTCAAAGCATTTTTCTAACTGAGTTTAAGAAAATAATTTTGCATCCATATCTTTGGGAATGGAGAGAAGTGCCATTATATTTATATTATTTAAAAATCTAACTAAAACATATTTTTTGAAACCAGCCAAGTTTGATTTGAATTTTTAAAAAAATATTATTTTATTTTATCTCAATTTGATATAAATTTTTGATTCTTTCAAAAAGAGAGAAAGAAATTCAATCTAAATTTGCTGCAAGCTTTCAAATAAGAAAAGAAAATATTAAGAAGAAATGATTATTGAATTAAAATGACCTTGGAAATTAAAAATATCTTTCAAATTTAGAAAATCTAAATTTAGTAGTTAAATTCACGTTAAATATTCTTGATTTGAAAAGAAAAGGAAGAGAAAAGTTGAAAGATAAAATAATCCAGCTATAATTATGAAAAATAGAAAGAGAAATGCTTTTTATCTTGATTTGATTGAAAATTTTGATTAATCTACATTGAGAAAAATAAATTTTGATCTTAAATTCTCAATCAATTACTTTATAATCTTCTTAAATTGAACTTTTATGTATTAAATCAATTTGATATATATGATTTCATAGTCTAATCATTCTTGATAATTAATTAAAGTTAAATTAAATTTAAAATATAATTTTACTCTAAGAATTAAATTTGATACACACTTCTAATTTTGAAACTCATTTAAAAATTTGAATATAATAATAAAATTTTGATATCCTTGGAAAAACCTTGTAAAATCACTTTTATCAAAGTAATTTTTACCCAAGAAATGAATTTTAAAAAGTAACTCTCATTTACTTTGATACTATCATTGATTTGCTTAATACATTCTCGATACATATCTTTTCTAAATTTAAATGATGGATTTTTATTAATAAAAGAAAAGAATGAATATTGATGTGCATATTATGCTTGATTTCATGTTCAAATCTTTTAAAAAGCTCTATTTCTCTTAAAGCTTGTAAGTGCATATTTAAAAATCTGATTAGAAAATCATATTCATTCAAAAAAATGGAGAGCCTTTGATATTTGAATTCAAGCCAATTTTTGGAAAGAAAAGAAATGTTTAAAGCATATTTTGAATCAAAAGACAAGTTTTCAAAGGGGAGAGGATTCATTTGAATTGATTTTCTAAATTTGATACATCTCTCATGTTGATACATTCTTACATATTATTGATTTTGATGATTTTTATTCAACCTTTCCATGAGCTTTTTGATGTTGTCAAAAAGGAAGAGAGGAATGTTGAGTATATGCTTAATGAATCAATTCTTAAGATGCTCATTAATTTGATGCTTAAAATTTTAATACTCATTGATTTGAATTAAGACATTAATTTGAAATGAGGATATAAAATATGTGCAATGAACTAAAGACTAATTGAGAATATTCATGAAATGTGCATTCATACGTTTGATCTAGTACTTCATGATACATATTGGCAAAATGCATTGAAACACTATTTATTTTTATTATGCATATACTCAAAGTTTTGTCATCATCAAAAAAAGAAAGATTGTTGACCCTATGATTGATTTTGATGATCACAAAATATTAAGTAAAAATGTTACCAATCATGTATTTTAATTTTGAGTATAGGATTTCTCAAATGCTCACACTGAAGAAATTATCTTTGAAAGAAATTTTCTCAAGACGTCAAGCCAAAGCACTTAAAAGAAGAAGTTTTCATAAATTTAGATGGCTCATTATAAAGAAAATGAAAGAGGAAGAAATAAGTATCATTTGAAAGATTTAGGATCAAGAAATTCAACTTTAGAAGTCAAACAATGAAGAAAAATGAAGTTAAAAAATTTAGAGCCGACCTACCCTAGAATCGAGCAAGCTCTAGCACAAAATAGAATTGTTACTTTGATTTGGCATACAGTTGAGCCAGCTCGAATTGGATCCGAGTTAGCTTTCTCAGGATAGTAGAAAATATATTTTTTTATTTTACTATTCGAGCCAACTCGATTTGGATCCAAGCTAGCTCTCTCAAGATGGTAGAAAATATATTTTTTTATTCTGCTACTCGAGCCAGCTCTTGGATCTGAGTTAGCTTTCTCAGGATGATAGAAAATTGATTTTTTAAGTTCTGCAGCTCGAGCTAGCTCAAAGTAGAATCAAGCCAGCTCGATGAAAATTGACAGCCTTTAACAGCTAGTTTTGCAGAAGTTTTTTTTTACTTAAAACTTTTTCAATGGCTATTTTTTATCTCCAACAACTATAAACAACTAGAAATGAGTTCAAAGGCCATAAAACTTATAGAAAATAAAAAAATAAAATAAATAAATAAATAAAAAGATTAAGAGGGAACAAGTGAAAAACTTTCAGATTTGAGTGAGGTCATTGAATATTCTTTAGAAAGAAGAAAAGAGAGGATAAAGTGCATAATTTTTAAAGAACTTTCAAGGGTGATCTTCTCCAACATTCTCAACATCCTCTCAAGCAATAATTGAAGAGAAGTGAAGCATCACAAGAGCAATCCTTCAGTATCTTCTTCAAACTTCAAAAAAAATAATTTATTTTCTATTTTTTTTAGCTAAAATTATATATCTTATATTTTATTTCTTTACAAGTTTCTTTAGAAAAAAAAAACTTGAGGATTAGGCCCGTCCAAGCTCGTAATTAGATATTGTATAGGTTTTAGTTGGTTGGCCTGAAAAATCAACTGGGTTATTGGTGAACTAGAAAAACTAATGGTGTAAGATTTTGGTTGGTAATCCTAAAAAATTAACTAGATTTGTTTGAGATCCCGAAAAAATAAACACACTATAATTAGTGGAATTATAGTAAAATTCTCAAGGGATGCTTGGAGAGTGGACATAGGTGCGGGTTACACCGAACCACTATAAAATTTGTATGTTTGTGTTGTGTCTTTGATTCTTTCCTTGCTTTATTATTTACTTGGATTAGTCTTTAAATTTCTACATAATATTTGCATGTTTTGAATCTTTTGCTACTCATATTGTACTCATCTCAATCACACTACTTAGGTTAAAATTAAAGTACATACTTGTTTAGATTTTAAATTTAGTGAGGATTTTATAAGAACCCAATTCACACCCCCCCCCCCCCTCTTTGGGTTGCTATCTTTGGGTAATAGGTATGTCTATCTTGATGGTGGATTATACAAGTTATTCTCATTACCCTTGCTCCAATGTCTATGACCGTTTAAGCTGGATTACTCACTTCGAGAAGTCCATAAAGAAAACTATGGCAACAACTTGGGGGGCATGTTGTTGTCCTATAAGATAATCCGACATGGATATTACTGGCTAATAGTACGGTAAGATATGGTTGACCTCATCAGAAGATGCGACTAGTGCTAGAAGTATGCCAACATCTAGCAAAGGCTAGTGACTCAACTTGCGCTAATTACTACCCATGGCCCATTGCCATATGGAGAATTGATATCCTCGGACCTTTCCCACATGCAATCGAGCAAAGAAAGTTTTTGATCATCGCAATCGACTACATGACTAAGTTGGCTGAAGCCAAGCCACTAATGTAGACCATCGAGCAAAAGAGCTAGAACTTCATTTGGAAGTCCATTATATATCGATTTTAATTACCATATACCAACATTACTGACAATGAGTGGTAGTTTGACAATCTAAAGTTTAAAGAATTTTGCTCGAAACTTCACATCAACCATGGGCTTACCTCGATCAATCATCCACAGTCCAATGGAGAAGCCAAAGTGATTAACCACACCATCTTGCAAGGTCTGAAGTTGAGGCTTGGCTGAGCAAAGCGGCTCTGGACTGAGGACCATTATAATATATTATGATCCTACTAGATGACACCTCAAACACCCATCGGAGAAATCTCCTTCAATCTTTCTTTTGGGTCTGAAGCCATCATTCTTGTTGAGATCAGCATGCTAATGACTAGAGTGGATCACTATAATGAGCAAGAGAAGACGGATTGGCTTCGAATGAATTTAGACATGCTAGAAGAAACAAGGAAGCATGTTCACATTAGGATGGGTTCATATCAATAGTGAGTAGCTCAATATTATAATGCTTGAGTTAAGTCAAAGATATTCCTACCCAGGGACCTCATCCTCCGATAAGTTGAATTCTTTAAACCCACCGAATAAAGCAAGCTAGCCCTAAAATAGGAAGGACCCTATCAGGTCATCAAAGTCATTAGACCCTAGGCCTATAAAATCTAAGACCTTGATGGCACTCCCATCATTGGACTTAGAATGCCAAGAACTTAAGAATGTATTATCAATAAGTCTTGTATTGATTTCTTGATCAATAAAATTGTTGTTTTCCTTAGCCTCTATACAAGTCCTTTAAAAAAGTGACTAAGGAAAAATCAACTGAGGTTGGCCAAGGCCAACCTCTCATGATGGCCAACCTCTCATGAAAACCTCAATCAATATCGAGGATCTCTAAAAGGATGTCCTAAATATCCAACGATCTAGAGATTTAGCTCAGTCAACCTCTCATGAAAACCTCAATCAATACCGAGGATCTCTAAAAGGATGTCCTAAATATCCAACGATCTAGAGATTTAGCTCAGTCCTCAAAAAATGAAGGTTGGACAATAACTGACCTGAGGATATCTGAGCTCTGGCCTAGACCCCCAATGACTATATCATAAAGAACTAACCATACAAAGATATCCCATCTTAGGCTAGGACCTCCAATTGAGTGCTCAACAAAATGCCAACTACAAGGAGATAGCTCGACCCAATTCAGAACCTACACAAAATTTTAGGTCAGAAACATCCCAACCTCACAAATCAATCCCAGGCAGGCACAGACAACATCATGGACTTGACTAACTATAATTCCTTTCAAATTCTTTTAAGTACCAACCTCGAATACGAGTCCAAACTAATGAACTCCACATCGGATCGACTTTAGATACAAGTCTGAACTGATGAATTCCACATCGGATCTAATTTGGATGCAAAAGCGAGTTGATCAACTTTGGATATTTATCTGAGCTGATGACCTCTACTTTGACCCCACCTTAAACGTTGACCAAGCTAGCAAATTTCAGATTAGATTATACTACGACCTCGAGGGCTTGGAAAAATAAATGACAAATGCATCAAGGAAAACACATTGAAAAGTGAAGAAGAGAAGCTCATTCCATTAATAAAAAGAGTTCATTACATGATATTGAAAAATCAATGACAAAAAATACTAAGGAGCCTCCTTGGCAGCAAGCTCGGATGCAGGCTTGATAGGAGCTTCGATAGCTGGGGCAGCCACAGCTTCGATAGCAAATGGCTATGTAGCCCAATCCTCCTCCTAGGTCTCATCGTCACTGGCTTTAGAGTCTAGGTGGCTCATGTCGACATCGAGAAAGAGTCAAGCAACCTAAGCCTTGCAAGGCTCGAATCTATAGCCGTAGGCCATCGAGGAGCCATTGGCAATTTTGGCTTCAAAATCGGAGGAAGTCTTGAACTCCTCCACAATCTAGAACTTGGCTTTAGCAATCACCATTGACTACTCCATAGCGGCCTAGGCTTCGACTAGCTTCTTCTCATCAGTGGCCTTGATTGCCACCTCACCAAGCTCTAGTGCCTCCTCCAGCTCAGTGATCTTCTATTGATGTACCTCGATGGCACGCTTCACTACCACGAGGCCTTCGAGGGCCTCGATCTTCTCTTGAGTAGCCAAGAGCTTGGACTTGGCTCGAGAGGCCTCCTCTTTCATTGCCTTATTTGTCCCTTCAACGATCTTTACCTGAGCCTTGAAGGCCCGAAACTTTTTCTCCAATGAGAACTTCACTAAGTTAAAACCAACAAGACCCTCACTAACGATAATAACATTATGGGTGAGCTGCAAAAGAAAAATATGTTAAGTTAGAGACATCAACTGAAGATGAGAAGAGTAAAATAAAAGAGAATAATTCTTTCTCTAAGGAGATCAGCATAATAGGAGCCCACCACCTTGTCCAGGGGATGAGACTCCTATTCTGCCCAGTCAGATAGAAGCAGTACCAACTTTATCAGCTCCTAGTTAAGTAGATGATCACAAAGATTGGAGTTGCCACTCGAAACTCACATTGCCATAGTGACAAACCCCTTCCTGATCCCAAAGAGGAGCCCACCTTGGACCTTGCTGCTAAGGTTGGAGCCACCAAGGAGATCGGCTAAGTTGCCAAACATGGTGGGGATGGGATCTGTTAGGGAGGTGATAGGCTCGAAGCTCAAGCAAAGTCAGGAGAGGTCAGAGGAGCCATCCTCAGGGGCACATTAGTGACAACCTCAAGCTTGTTGTCAATCTCTAAGTGGGTTTGTGCTCGAAGTCCCCAATGTTGGTGTGGGGATCAGAGAGGAAGTTATCGGCCTTGACTTATACTTTTTGGATGAAGTCTTCCCCCCTAAAGAAGCCCGACCTCTTCTTTAGGGCCTACTTAATTGACTCCATAGACAGCCTCATTCCTACAAAATCGAATATAGGTCATTAGTATAAAAGCTAATGACAAAACACAAAAACTACCAAGTTAAAAGAATCAACTATACCCTAAGGTAATGCCAAACTGATGTTGGCATCATATAATGCCTACTTGATCACCAGCTCCTTCAACTTCGGCTCCTCAACATTGAATAGGGAACAATAACCTACATCATCCTCAACAAGGATTGACTTGTCCATATTATAGGAGAGCCAAGGATTTCCCCAGATCCAATTGAAGCTTCAAGGCAAATCTTAGAAGATAAAGAAAAAATAGCTTTTCCAACTATAGACTGAGGAGAGAAATCCTTTAATGAACTTGCACCCTCCTCGAAGAGAAAATTACCACCATCCTCTCTCATGGGGTGTGCCTCTTCAGGATGAACATCACTCTAAAGAGCAAGCATCTCGGAGGGATCTCAAGGAGATCACAAAGATGATAAAAATAATAATCACATGAGTCAAGTTCGGGGTGATCTAAGAACCCTATAAAAGTCAAGAATATTATTACTAATAAAAAGATGAAGTGGAAGGCAGAGGCTAGTTCAGACAGACTCCTCGTATATGCAGCTTGCCCTTCTAGAGCATTGATGATCCAGTCTTTCCGACTAGGAACCTCCAGTCGAAAAGAAGAAGGGATGGAGTACTTAGTCTGAAACCTTTTCAAGTTAGACTCAGTGATACTAGACTCCTTGCTGCCTAGACCCCAAAAGTCTCCAAACCCCCATAGGAGACTACCTAAGCCTTGGGGTTCAGAAAATTGATGCCTAGATGAGGAGCTAGCCATCGATAGTTGTCCGAGGGTTACCCTCAAACCCGACCTAGGGGGGAGGTGGCCGAGAACCTCAAACACCCCAACAATTTTCACCCCTAGCCTCACCACCATTAGAAGCTATTGGTATAGAATCTGATTGACGTCGGATCAAGCTGGAGTTGAAAAAGAAGAGGTCACCGTCGGTGACCTACAAAATAAAATTTCGTCCGAAGTTGGAGGTGGTGGCTCCGATAGGATCCTCCGATGATCAAATTAGCTCTTCTGACCAGCAGAAATAGAGTGCTCAAAAAATTCAAAAGTAGAGTCACAAGAAGAAAAATGAGAGCTTAGAGAAAACGTATCTGGAGGGTCCCTTTTATAGATGGAGCTTATAACAAACTGATGGTCATAGCCATAACTGCCTGATAGTGGGCCGTTCAGACCACGTGGAGTTTGTTACAGAAGGATGAGTTATCGTTTGTCATGACATGTAGGCGATGGAAATCCCTTTGCTGAAGTTCGGATGTAAGTTGGAGACTTTAGTGTATATTGTGGACTCATGACTGGCCGAGGTTCATTTGGGCAAAGTCTAGCAGCTTCAAGGAGTTCGGAAGCCTTCTAGGCCATGTGCAAGTAGATGCCTCCTAAATTGAGATCTAAAATTTTGTGCTCCATTCTTTGTAGAGCGGTTGTTATGAATCAGTGATTTGATGGGATTCCTTTGGATGGCTCCAGCTGACTGGTGTAGCAGGGACTAAGTAAATCTGTGACTAGAAGGAGCACTATTGGGAGGAGTGTGACTGAAGGAGATCATCTAGAAGAAGCATGACTGGAGGAGTTCATCTAGAAAGATTTCTACTGGAAGGAGCACTACTAGAGGAATTCATTCGAAAGGAGTTCGATCGGATGGGGCACGTCATCCATGATACAAAACTTCAACCATCTTCAAAACTCATCACCAATCAAGGTCGAGAGGGTGAAACTTTAGCCCTATCATCCATTCTAAGTTAAGAAGCAAGATTAATTAAATAATAATTCTCTTTTACTATTCAAGATCATCTGGTAGGGCTTCTTTGAGGTCGTCCATGTATAGGCCGGTTTGCCTTAAGTTGGGAGCTGAATCTACATAGAGGATGAGGTTCTTTCGAGCGATAGTAAGAAATTCAATTGGAAGGAACCTGCTTAGGCGACTGGAAGAAGTTCCATTGGTGCAAGACTGCCTTGGGGGGGAGTCGACTGGGAGAATGTCGAATGGAAGGAGGTCGGCTGAAAAGAGTTTGCCTGCTGATCAGAAGGAATTTGTTTATGATGAATTCAGTTGGAGAAAATCATCTGGAGGAAACACAATCGGAGAAAATCATCCAATTAGGGTGCGATTGGAGGAAAAGTCCAGTAGGTGTACACTGGAGGAATCTGATAGACTGGAGGCTGGAGGAAATTCGGCATCTTGGCGGTTGTCCGACAATTGAGAGGAGTTTGGGTGATGAGGGAACTCGATCGATGGTCGCTAGGGGTAGACAACCAGGATACTTTTGCCACTCATCCATTCCTTTGAAGCTCGACCATTCTCGGGATTGTCTAAGGGCCAATAAAAGAGGGATAAGGCCTTTTGCCAGCACATCCAGAATTCTCAATACAGGAATTTAAGGATCCTCTACTTTTCATAGGTTGCTAATGTTTGTCTAGAGAGAGGCTCTGTCATCCAGCCAGGTTGTGTCGGGTTCGAACACTTGATTGCCTAGAGGGCCGCCATCATCATTCGAGCTCGTCCAGGTGAAATCTATAAGACCTTCATAGATTTCAGGGTTATCTAAGAAAGTTGATGATCGAAACATGGAAGGTCGGCCAACAAGTCCAAGTTGGAGGTCGATGATCTTGGTGCTAGGTAGGAATTCCACACTGATCGAAGTCAGCCATGGTTATCATCGTCGGACGAGGTCACCCCAAGACTTGGTGTCATGTGGGACTTCGATAGGTGAGGGTTTGCCCTCAACACAAGTCCTCCTACTTCCGAGTTCGAAATTTGAAGGAATGGAGTAAAGAGACGTGAATGCCGAAGTGCCAAAAATTTTTTTCTCTTTTCGCACCCACCAGAAAGAAGATTTTGGTATTTACTGCACTGGCGCTGAAACTTTCTTACCATGAGATGATCTGAAAAGATAAATTTTGAAACTCCCACCGAAGTGCTGCACCAGGTGTGGCGTAATTAAGGTTTCATCCACTGCCAACCCTCTGCCATGATGAGTGAGACACGTGTCAAGCTAAGATTAGCCAAAGGAGACCTGCAATCATAACTACCCCAGGCTCCTATGGTTATTTAAGCTCATCTTTTTCCTTTGGGTTCCAGTTCACCTTGTTTCTTCTCTTTTCCCCTAGTCATCGTCTTCCTCCTGCTCTAGTATACCAGCACCTTCCATCATCTCCTTTAATCCTCAGGGGCTTCCTCACTCGATTTTCATTGAGCTCACCATCTCTCCATTCTTCTTCATCGATTTAGGTCAGTTCCTGAATCCTTCTTTTTGATCGTTAGTGTCTTTTAGCATCTCTACCTATTTGGTTTCTTCAAGAGAGTCTCAAATTTTATTTTCTTTGATTTTTTTGGAGATTGTCTCCATTTTGGCTTAATCTTCATGTCCTCCGAAGAATCTTGGTCAACTAGTTCTAGAAGTTTGGCCCATTTAGCTTTAATGGATCCACTCCATAAGGGCTCCAAATCTATAGAAGCACTTCGGCCATTCTTCATCCTTGATACCATTCCATATAAACTTTGGCCTGAAGACCTTTCACTGATTAGGATCTAGTTTGGAATCCCTTCTGATTGTGAACTTGAACTCCCTGATCCTAGCGATCAAGCCTGCTCTCCTTCTCCTAGCTAGACCCATTTGTATGTTGAAACCCTTCGGGTGGGACTTCGGCTATCAATACATTCTTTCGTAATCAACTTGTTCAAGTTCTTGAACATTTTCATCACCGCTATGGCACCAAATTCATTTAGGTTCATTATAGGATTTCTCTCTTTGTGTACCATGGCCAACGTCCGACCTTCCATCTTCTTTTTTCGTAACTTCTTCACTTTCAAATAGCATCCAACCACCTAAAATTGGTGGTATGTATCCCTCCAATTTGGTAAGAAGGGGTTGCTTAAGGATGCTCCTTCTTTTATTCATAATTAGAAGGAGAAGTTCTTCTTCATCTCATGTCCTTCTTTAGAGCTAGGGCTTTCTTCTTGGGGCGACATAAGGGATTCAATCCACCGAGCTCTCGAACTTGAGAAAGAGGATCGGGATTCGATCGATAAGCTAAAGAACTACCGAGCTCCCCCAATCTTTAGGCTACTAGATGATCAGACCTTATTCAACTTCGGTCTTAGTCCTCTCAATCCGGCAGGTAGTTTTTTGTGATCTGCCAATTATGTATGGTCTCCTTTTTTTTTCTGATGTTGGTTATTTTTTCTATAAAAATGACCCCTAAGGAGCGCAATCGCCTAGCCAAGGAGATTAAGTCCCTCAAGAGGAAGGGTAGCTCCATCGAGGAAACATCGAAGAAGGCTCACATTGATGAGCTGATCTCGGCCATGCTGATTCAAGCAACGCCCACCCTAGAGTCTGATGTGGTAGTACCAACTTCGACCTCGCCCTAAGAGGACGCTGTTAGATGTATGCCCTAGAAGCCAGATTGGCTAATACTTATAATACACTTCTAAGGATAATTTTATAATTTTAAATATAAATTAATAAAAAAATTATTTTTTTTATCATAGTGTGTATTTAAAGTATATGTGATACATTCTTTGAGTTAATGGTAATGACAATTCATATTTTTAAAGAGTTAAAAATTTAAGACATGAATTTTCATAATTAACTCATAAACTGCTCCTGACCATAGGATCATCATGAGGATGGTGATTGATCCAAAAGGTTGGTGTACAATCGCTTTCTTTGAGTAAATGAGTCTTGAGTCTATGGTGTGGAGATATTAGAGTGAGAGTATAGATACTCATTAGAGAATAAGGACACTGAGCGTGACCACCTCGATCATTTGTAAGGAAGTCTACCTTCTCATCGATGACTGGCTCGATGTTGCAGTAGTATGTCTGGTTCTTTGATCTGAGGTACATCAGTAATTCATCTTAAGGGTGTTATAATTTGACTACACCATAATTTGATCTTCTAGCCATTCAGAATCCTAAGGTGTATGTTGGCTATAGTACGTTCATTGTAGAAATTGGATTGCACCAATAAGGAATCTACCTACCTTGGTAGATGAAGAGTAGCCCTATGATGATCATGAGAATCGAGTCCATAAGCCCATGGCCATAGCAGAGTGAAGATGATAGAAAGAGTTTCTATAAGAATTTCACATAGGACTTGAATCAAATAATTAATTCATATGATGGATATTGGGTATGACGAGTTCACCTTAACCCTAATCCTGTCGAAGCTCAAGATAAAAGAACCCAATCACATAGGTAGCTACACCAAGAGGTTCACTTTCAGTTTTGATGGGTTGCCATCATATACTGCTAGGTGTCACTGATGGATTTTGAGAGCAGTTAGAATGATTTTGATGATCATTCATTCTAATTGTATGAATCAAAAAAGTTCTGGTCCATCGAAAGATGTTTTGATGATGTCGATGATGGAGATCACGACATGTCTCATTACCATATGGAACTGAATCTAATTGGGTCACATAAATAAGGGTTTGGGTCTAGATGTCATCAATTGAGATAACCTAGCTTGATTGATTTGGATTAGATCCAATCAGGTTCAAGATAATCATGCTAGCATACGATTGAGCCTAACTTTCTTCTTTTGTAATCTTTCTAATTCATCACAATCAAGTCAAATTTGATTTGACTCATTTCTTTATCTTGAATGAGTTTATTTTTATCTAACTAAAATAAGTTTAGATCAAATTAATTATGAAAATTAAATTCATTCCTAGTGCAATTGGACTAGGGTCGATAGTTGACCCAATTGAGAGAATTGATGATAACGTGATAAGAGAATATTAGAAATTTTTATAGAAATTAATTTACCCTAATTTTTGGATATGTGATAGAGCATGATTATACTTTAGATGTGTAAAATTTCATGATTTTTGGAGGTGCCTAGACCAGGTTTTGATAGAGTTTGATTTGGATCAAACTCTTGAGGGAAGAGTCCTAAACGCACATGGACTCTTCCTTATCCTTTCATGCCACCACCTTTCAGATGGATTTTTGGTGTGAAAACCAAATGGGATCTGAGGTTTTTCATGGAGATCAGGTCCAAGTGTCCCAATGGTCGAATTAATAAGGTTTTTGATCAAAAAGGGACTCTTTATGGTGCTATATCTTGTATAAGAACTCTTCTCATGAAATTGCCTCAAAATAATTTATTTTTTCCACACTCAAAGGAGCCTTCCCTCTGATATCCACACCCCCTCTATCCTTTCTCTTCCTCTTTTCTACATGCTTAAAAGGTTAGGCATAAATCTGAGTTGAAGGTCTAAGGTTTTTGGCACAAGATTCAGCATCTATGCGATGATATTCGTAAGACGAACAGGCTGACCTCAGAAGTCATTTTGAAAGCTTTTCAAATTAGATCCAGATTTATTTTTTAGAGAAAAAATTCATGATGAGAAGATGTTCAGATCCTATCCAAGTGGATACTGGTAGAGGCCAAGTGCATGCATGGCTCCTTCCAAAACCCCAGGAATCAACAAAATCATTGTAGGATAATTAGATTACCAAATCAGGTACTTAAAATTAAATCTGATTTAATTTTATTTTTAACTTTTAATATCAGATCTCTATGATTAGATCTAAAAAGTTTCAGATCTAATTAAAATTTTAGAAAAAAATTTTAAAATATTTCTTTAGATCCAATCAGATCTGAACGATCCTGTGCCAGAAAAATAGGTTTTTTCTTCAACTGGTATCGGAGCTAGGTTACAGTTCTTCGGATCTATTTTAAATCTAATTTTATTTTTATTTTTTATCTAATATTAAAAGTTTTAGATATCACATCAGATGTGATTAGATCTAAAATTAAAAAATTAAAATTAAATTATTTAGATCTAAATGTATGAGATGCATGACTAGACTAGAAATAGAATAGTTCTATGTGTAGTCTAGTATAATCATGTTATTAATTTAATTAAATATAATTTTAAATTTATTTAATTTTTATTTTTTTAATATTATAATTATTATAATTAGATCTAAAAAATAAAAAATAAAGTTTTTAATTTTTTATTTATTCATATGTGATATAAAAAGATGCATGTTTAGACTAGTTGTAGAATAGTTCTACAAATTATCTTGAATAATTTTATTTTGATATGATCAAATTTAAATCTATTTTTTAGATATTATATATAATATTTTAGATTTGAAAAATATGCATGTTTAATTTAGTGATCATACATGAGATGTATGTAAAGCATGTATTAGTTAGATCATTAATTATATATGTGATATATGATCTAGATCTAACTAGTTTTGTAGTTTCAATTATATTTCTGATTAAGGTATTTTCCTTGGCCGTCCGATCATAAGAATAAAGTAGAATTTAAAGACTCTTTCCTTTCATTCGATGAGGTGTTCTTATGACATGTAGGGGTGCTGTGTGTTCGTCCTAAATAAAAAATCAGAACTTATTTTCTGTAAAATCCTAGATCCTGAAACCCTAGGATTTTGATATATATTTTTTATTTATGAACTCAAACTTAATTAAGAATTAAGATATTCAAATTAATTAGGTCTAAAATTAAGAATTTTCAGATCTAAGACATTTTCATAAAATTGGGTTTGGGCTTGGGTAGCTTAATTAGGTATAGCGGTTGATCAAACCAAATTAAGAGTTGGTTAGATGGGATCAAGACTGCTTAGAATTGACCAGCCCAATAGTTATAAGTCTGGATCAAGGTCAACTCACAACCATATGTGATCAATCTAATTAAGACCTAATTTAGCTCCATGGTTCGAGCCTGGATTGTAGGCTAATCCGATTAGTTCTGGTTCAATAATTTTGTGTCTAAGATAAGTTTAGTAGATATGATCAATTGGTTTTTAATTGAGAGCTACTTGATCTAAATATGTTCTTATTGAGTTAATGGCATATTCCTTCCGTCGGTCTCACTTATCTGACCATTTACGTCAACCCAGTTCTGATTTGAGGTGGCTAATAGTTCGAGCTAACCCATGCCACTAGGTTTGTCATAACCGTTATGACTGAGTCAAGTCTAAGAGACCTAAATTGAATCTTTCTAAGAAAAGATTAAGTCAATTGATCTTCCACCATTGTAGATGTATGGGCCCTTCACGGGGTTGATTATTCTTGGTTGGTTACAATGGCCCAGTTACACTGAAAAGATGTAACCACATCTATTAGGCATTGGATGCTATGAGTTGGAGGATGGATTGGGCTCAATATTTTGGATACGGTGAGAGACATAATCAGGAATCCAATTCATGCAAATGGTGGGTCTGACTTAACTAAGGAGTGGATCAATTTTCTAGATATGATGAGATTCATAAATTAGAGACCAAGATTAGCTGCACCATGATTAGAGAATCATTAGATAAGAGTTGTCCACTCATCGGTTGATCCATCACCAATAACTATTAGGTGAGATGGTGAGCTAGTTGGTGGGACCACACCATCCACTAGAAATCAATTGATCGTGAAGATTTTTACATCTCTGCCTAGAAAGTGTAGGGATTAGAGAAAATAGTGGGAGCCTAATTTTTTTAAAAATAAAATTTTTAAATAAATTGATTAAGTCTAATTATAAAATCTAACTAGAAACTTTGACTCTCTATAGAAAAATGTCTGCGTCCAACCCACTAGTCCATATCCTGAACACCCATAGACTGACCAGACCCAACTTCAAGGATTAGCTCCAAAACTTTAAAATTATTTTGGATTCTGAGAAGTTGACTCATGTGTTGGAACAGGATCCTTGATGTGTGCTAATTTATAGCTATGGCAAGTGCACCAGTCGATCAAATAATAAAGTGAATGAGTAGAGTATCGTCCCTAGAGGATTGGAAAATAAGTACTGAAAAGCTCTTTCCTATGCTTTATTTAGAAGACCGATTTATGAGAATAAGAAATTAAAAAATAAAATAAATAAAAAAATAATTAAAATTTTAAGAAAATAGAGAGAGTATAATTATTAGGGTTTTAAACTTAAGAGCAATAGTTTACTAAGGCAATCAGTTCACCAACTCAATCAATATAATATTCAGATTTTTAGAATTAATTTTATTTCATGTGACGGTGGAGTCTCCTAATTTATTCACTATCCTTTGGTCCAGGCATAGCAAAACTATCAATATTTATTAATTATCCTTTGGTCCAGGTATAATTTAAATAAATATTAATGCATTAAGTTTTGTGAAACCCTCTAATTAAAATACGCTGCGTCCAAAGCGCACTAAAATTTTCGCATGCATATGAATTCTAATTTGATTCATAATACAAGGTATATAATCAAGAAGCAATAACATAGATGTACTTGGTCCGTAACATCTATGTTCATCAGATCAATTAGAAGATGGCCAGTAATCTAAAAGCATTAAGATCAGATTTATATACTCCTCATGAATAAAATTTAAAAATAAATCACATTGAATATTGCATCAAAAGAGTGGCTACACCTTAGCCTTAGTAAAAAAAAATTTAGTTCATGATAACAAGTTCAAAAATAGCAAATAAAATAAAAAGCATAGAGAAATTAGACTGTTTGATTGCTGAAATTGATTGTCCGTTGCTCTTGATGTGGAGAACTTGGCGAAGAAGAAGAGGCTCCTTGATCGATATCTTGATTGTCGAAGAAAAATCTTTTTCTTTCTCTCACAAATCACTCTTCTCTTTCTACCTCTCTCCTCTCTTTTTCTTTTTATTTTTCTTTATTTCTCTAACTCTCTCCCTTTTTCTCTTTTTCTCTTTTTCTCTGACTTCCCTTCTCTCTTTCTCTGTCTTTCTCTCTCTCTTTTTCTCTATCTCTCTCCTCTCTCTTTCTGATTTTTTTTCACGAACAACAACAAGTTTTTTTATAGATCAAGAGATTTGATTTCCCTCTAAAATCCATCAAAAATTAGGTTTAAGACTCCCAAAACAACTCAAATTAAGGATCTGGGTAATTCTGATCCATTAGATGTTGATCAAACGGTCCAAAAACCACTTAAAAATTCCCTTAAAATAACCCAGATCAAGTCAGAATTTTATATCAGCCGTTGGATCAACCATTGGATTGAATCTAGACCATCCGATCGCATAGAAAGAAGCCTTTTGATCTTTAGTTTAATGTCAGGATGAATCTCAACCGTTGGATCTCGACTTGGAGCTGTACGGATGTCATCCATCAGCGCCTTCATTTTGGACCGTCCGATCAAGTTTCAGTGAATGCCACCCATTGGATCAGACAAAATTCTCAAATTACCCTCCGTAGACCATGTGCGAGCCCGGTGTTGCATAGACTGCCGCATTCTTCAGCCAATCAGAGTGCGCTTTTTGCTGTAAAATTTCCAAAATACCCTTCAGATGGTCCATCGTGCACCACAAAAAATGCTGACATCAGCGTTGCATCGGTGGGTTGGTCTACTATGGGTCGGTTGGTCAAACCGGGCCGAACCGTTGCTGAGCCAATTTTCTGAACCGATTTGAACCGAACCATTTTTTTTTTTTTTGAAATTCAATTCTGGGCTCGTTTGAAGTTCATTTTGCCTGTCTGAAATTTATTTCATCTGAAACCAAAAAAATAAGATCTTCACATTGGTGGCCTTCTTTCCTGCATAAGATTAATAAAAGTATCAATTTCTAAAAAATAGATTAATTTATTTTATAATTTAATACTTTTATTAGTATATTTTTACCACTTATCACACCCCCCAACTTAGTCATTGCTAGTCCCTTAGCAATGTTTTATTTAATACCATGTTTCAATAAGATTATCCATCACAAAGATAAAATCTAGGACTAAAGGTCAAAAAGTTTAGAAAATACTGCTAACTAAGCATTGAGCTTCAGAAGCAAATTTTTCAGTCAATACAATTAAAAACTTTCTTAGAGTACATCAAAGATCTATAGCACTTGTGTTCGTGATGACTAACTTTAGCATTTCAGTATTAAATTAAAAGAACAAAAGTATCTTCTTCTTATCACCTATTTTGGTCAATTTTCTTATACATTCTCAATTTTATACTCATGAATTAAGGTAGCTTTCACACTGCCTTCCCTCTCTTTTTTTTTTTTTTACTGTGCTGAGCATCCTGGCCTTTCCTTCACCATTTTACGTGAATTTTCATACTTGACCTAGGTGCAGAGACCCAGTTACTAGGCTTTGGGCAATCCACATATACTCTGTCTTTTGCACTTTATTTATAGGCAGGTAGCTCTTTCCTTAAATTCAAGTTTTTTTGATTAGAATGTATATTAATTATCAATTTTCAGTGATAATTGAATCCTCAGTTGGCCTTATAATCAATACCTACTTTGCCTTGTTAGTGTGCATGTGCAATTAAAAGTGCTAATAATCTTTTAATGACCTAAGTAGGTTGCTAAAAGTTGACCAACTAATCTACTTCTTTAACTCATTACATTCATTAGCAAATAATTCTATCTTTTATCACTTATCCAGTTTATCTTGCTCAAGATTTTCTTCTTGACACATGATTTTTTTTTTTTTTAAATTATTCTACATTGTCTTAAAGGAGAAAGAAAAATAAAGGGTGCAATAAAGGATAGGAAGGAATACACCTGATTTGGTTCAGTCTGGTTCTTTGGAGCTTTGAAATTTTGCTGGAGCTCTCATTGATTTTTCTCTACAAAATTAAAAATACACACCAAAGCAGTAAAAGAGCAACCATAAATTATTAAAAAATAAAAGAAAAAAAAATGGTCAAAACTAAAAAGAAAAGGAACAACCTATCTAGTAGTTCTGATTTATAGTCTTCAGCTTGACTTTCTTTGAGTTCTAAAGTGGATCAATCTAGTGCTACTTCAATTGGAATACTTTCATGTTTGGTCAAGTCCTCTTTCAATTGGACATTGCTCGCTTTTATAGTCTCAAACCTATTTTCTATAGAATTCTCATATAATGGATTGTCAATAATATTAATTAAAAAATAAGTTTGATTATCATCAGTATGTTTAGTATCTTTGAAAATATTAAAAGTAACTTATTCATCTTGGACTCTAAGAATTAATTTTTTTTGTTGAACATCTATTAAAGCACCTCCAGTAGATAAAAAGGATCTCCCTAAAATAAGGGGTGCATCATAATCTTTTTCCATATCAAGAATAATAAATCAACATAAAAAATAAACTTATTTACCTTTACCAAGACATCCTCCACTATACCTCTTGGATATTTAATGGATCTGTCAGTTAATTGAAGAGTAATAGTGGTAGGCTTTGGTTCTCCTAGACCCAGCTTCCTGAAAATAGAAGAAGGCATAAGATTAATACTTGCTCCTAAATCACATAAAACTTTATCAAAACTACAATCACCAATAATGCAGGGGATAGTAAAACTTCCTGGATCTTTTAGCTTCTATGGTAATTTATTTTGAAGTATTGTTGAGCATTCTTTATTCAAATTTATTCTCTCATGCTCCTTCAGCTTTTTCTTATTTGTTAGGATTTCTTTGAGAAACTTGGCATACCTGGGCATTTGAGTAATAGCATCTACAAAAGGAATATTAATATGTAAATTCTTTAGAATTTTGAAAAAATTAAAAAATTGCTTATTTGTATGCTGTATTTGTCTTTCTGGGAATGGCAGTGGCGGCACATAGGGCATCACATTTGGATCGACAAATCATATACCTGGAGACCATCCATCTGCTGATTATTTTGGTGACTGATGAATTTTAGTTGATGGTTCCTTATTTGTAGTTGGCTTTTCAGTCTCTTTCTTTTGATGTAGCTCCTCCAACTTTGTACCACTTTTTAAGGTGATAGTATTGACTTGCTCCCTTGGATTGATCTCTATGTTGCTGGGCAAGGATCCCTGAGGTCTCTCGAAGATTATCTTAGCCATTTGACCTATTTGCATCTCCAAGTTTTGAATTACTGCTGTTTGGTCCTATCTAAGTTTGGCTTCCAAATTTTTTATAGTTGCTTCTTGGTTTTGCATAAATTTGACCATCAGCTCTTCCATGTTGGACTTCTTTTCAGGTACTTGGAATCCCCAGGGTGGCTATTATGCTGCATTTTGATTACTCCACGAAAAATTTGGGTGCTGCATCCACCCTTGATTGTATGTGTTGGAGTAGGGATTGTTTTATTGCAGCCTAAAAAAATTACCAATATAATTAACTGTATCAGTTGTTTTAGCAAAAGGATTATCTGTCAGGCAATTGCTCGTATCATGTCCTCCTCCACATAGGTCACAAGTAATGCTCTGAATATGCATAGCTGTTCCCTTCAAGTTGTTGACTTCGGCTCTAAGGGCTGCAATTTCAGCTAGTAAGGTTGGCACGCAATCTACTCCCTGCACAGCTACTAGTCTTTTTAGCATCATGCGCTTTGTCTGCCATTGATAGCTATTTAATGCCATCTCATCGATCAGATCGAAGGCTTCTTCCTCCATTTTTTGGTTAATGGTTCCTCCTGCTGCTGCATCAATCATAGAATGATTAGTAGGAGATAAACATTATAGAAAGTTTATACCTGAAGCCATATGGGTAGTTGATGATGTGGACATCTCCTCAGCAGTTCCTTAAAATGCTCCTAAGCCTCATATAGTGTTTCCATGTCCATCTACATAAAAGAAGTGATATCGTTGCGCATCTTAGCAGTCTTGGAAGGTGGAAAGTACTTGGCTAAGAATTTTTGGGCTAGGACATCCCAAGTTGTGATAGAACCTGCAGAAAGAGAATGAAGCCAACTCTTAGCTTTGTCCCATAAAGAGAAAGGAAATAACCTTAATCTAATAGCATCATCCGACACCCCATTAATTTTAAAAGTATCATAAAGTTCAAGAAAATTAGAAATATGGGTATTCAGATCATCATGCATGTGTCCACTAAATTGGATAGTTGATTGAATCATCTAGATCATCGTTGATTTTATTTCAAAGTTGTTTGCTCGTACAGGCGGTCTCCTGATGCTCGAAGCTGCATTGGCTACAGATGGTGTGATGTAATCATTTAATGGATGATGTACTGATCGAATAGCTTCATGCTGTCCTTCGGTCGCCATATCCAATCCTAGATTGATGTCGTTAGGATCTTCAGCTGCCATGTTTCTTTCTTATTGTAGTCTTCTAATGGTTCTTTCAATTTCTGAATCTAAAGGTAGTAAGTTACTATGTCCAGTACATGTCATGCAATGAATTTTTTTTTTAAATAATAAAAATTAAAAATAAATTTTTAAAGTAAAGCAAGATCAAAATTTTAATATTGTTTTAGACACAATCCCCAACAACGGTGCCAAAAACTTGATGCGTGCTAATTTATAGCTATGGCAAGTGCACCAGTCGATCAAGTAATAAAGTGAATGAGTAGAGTATCATCCCTAGAGGATTGAAAAACAAGTACTGAAAAGCTCTTTCCTATGCTTTATTTAGAAGACTGATTTATGAGAATAAGAAATTAAAGAATAAAATAAAATAAAAAAATAATTAAAATTTTAAGGAAATAGAGAGAGTATAATTATTAGGGTTTTAAACTTAAGAGCAATAGTTTACTAAGGCAATCGGTTCACCAACTCAATCAATACAATATTCAAATTTTTAGATTAATTTTATTTTATGTGACGGTGGAGTCTCCTAATTTATTCACTACCCTTTAGTTCAGGCATAGCAAAACTATCAATATTTATTAATTATCCTTTAGTCCAGGTGTAATTTAAATAAATATTAATGCATTAAATTTTATGAAACCCTCTAATTAAAATACACTGCATCCAAAGCGTACTAAAATTCCTGCATGCTTATGAATTCTAATTTGATTCATAATACAAGGTATATAATCAAGAAGCAATAACATAGATATACTTGGTCCGTAACATCTATGTTCATCAGATCAATTAGAAAATGGTCAGTAATCTAAAAGCATTAAGATCAGATTTATATACTCCTTATGAATAAAATTTAAAAATAAATCATATTAAATATTGCATCAAAAGAGTGGCTACACCTTAGCCTTAGTAAAAAAAAATTTAGTTCATGATAACAAGTTCAAAAATAGCAAATAAAATAAAAAGCATAGAGAAATTAGATTGTTTGATTACTGAAATTGATTGTCCGTTGCTCTTGGTGTGGAGAATTTGGCAAAGAAGAAGAGGCACCTTGATCCATGTCTTGATTGTCGAAGAAAAACCCTTTTCTTTCTCTCACAAATCACTCTTCTCTTTCTACCTCTCAAACCTCTTTTTCTTTTTGTTTTTCTTTATTTCTCTGACTCTCTCCCTTTTTCTCTTTTTCTCTTTTTTTTCTGACTTCTCAACGACTTCTTTCTTCTCTCCCTCTCTCTCTCTTTCTGATTTTTTTTTTCATGGAAACAACAAGTTTTTTATAGATCAAGAGATTGATTTCCCCCCAAAATCCATCAAAAATTAAGTTTAAGACTCCTAAAATAACTTAAATTAGGATCTGGTTAATTCTGATCATTTGATGTTGATCAAACGGTCCAAAAATTACTTAAAAACTCCTTAAAATAATCCAGATCAAGTCAGATTTCATGCCAGCCATTTGATCTATCGTTGGATTAAATCTGGGCCATTCGATCACATCAAAAGAAGGCTTCTGATCTTTAGTTTAATATCAAGATGAATCTTAGCCGTTGGATCTCGATCGGGAGCTACGGATGCCGTCCATTAGCGCCTTCATTTCGACCATCCGATCAAGTTTCAATGAATGCCGCTTGTTGGATCAGACAAAATTCCTAAATTACCCTCCATAGACCATGCACGAGCCCGGTGTTGCATGGACCACCACATTCTTCAGCCAATCGGAGCGTGCTTTTTGCTATGAAATTCTCGAATTGCCCTCTAGATGGTCCACCGTGCACCACAAAAAATGCTGACGTCATCCTGACGTCAACGTTGCATCGGCGAGTCGGTCTGCAGTCGAGCTGAGTGATCTGTTGAGCCAGTTTTTTGAACCAATTTGAACCAAACTAATTTTTTTTTTTTTGAAATTCAATTCTGGGCTCATATGAAGTCCATTTTGCCTGAAATTTATTTCATCTGAACTAGAAAAATAAGATATTCACATTGGTGGCCTTCTTTCCTACATAAAATTAATAAAAGTATCAATTTTTAAAAAAGTA
The DNA here is from genome assembly GCA_006176705.1 of Cocos nucifera. Lineage (NCBI taxonomy): Eukaryota > Viridiplantae > Streptophyta > Magnoliopsida > Arecales > Arecaceae > Cocos > Cocos nucifera. Next base: position 468,101 of record QRFJ01000985.1, on the reverse strand, counting down.
GATTAATTTATTTTATAATTTAATATTTTTATTAGTATATTTTTACCACTTATCAATCCTCTCACTTTACCAGTCTGTCCATCCGCTGATCAAAGAACGTCCCTAGAGAAATAGATGGATGATGATAACAAAGTCAGATATTATATATTGGGCTCGATGTCTGATGAGCTTCAGCGCCAACATGAAGACATTAAGACTAGCTACCAAATATTGGCTCACCTGCAAGAGTTATTTGGTGAACAAAGTCGTGCAACCAAATATCAAGTTACTAGAAGACTTTTTAAGACTCAAATGCATGATGGACAGTCAGTCCAAAATCATTGTCTGATGATGATCAAGAACTTAGAAGAGCTTGAGAAGCTCGGTGTCAAGTTGGACAAGGATTTATAGATTGATATAATTCTGCAATCCTTGACTGATGCGTATGGCCAGTTCATCATAAACTATCATATGCATAAACTATAGAATACTCTGGCAGAACTTATGAATATGATGGTTACTACTGAGCTTTCTATCAAAGGTTCTAAAGGCTCAGTACTTGCTGTGGAGCAGACTTCTTCGAAGAGAAAGTCTTTCGAAAAGAAGAAGAAGTCCGTGAAAAAGCAGAAAGTGGATGGTGGAAAGAAGAAGGCAGAGCCAAAGAAGAAGGCCGCTGACAAAGAAAAATATTTTTATTACAACACAGATGGTCATTAAAAGCATAATTGCCTCTTATACCTAGCCAGCCTGAAGAATAAGAAGGAGGTAGGTCCTTCTGAAGGTATGCTCGTTATAGAATCTAACCTTATAGTTTCTTCTGCATCCAGTTGGGTGCTTTACTCTATTTCTAATGCTCACTTATGCACTTCAATAAAGGATCTTGAGGATAGTAGGAGATTGAAGGATGGTGAGATGATCCTACACATCAAAAATGAAGCAAGAGTTGCTGCAGTGACCGTAGGAACCTACCCTCTGCAATTACCATTAGGATTAGATTTAGTTCTTAGAAACTATTTTTATATGCCTGCAGCAAGCAGGAATTTGATTTCTGTTTCATGTTTAGCATAGGAAGGATATGTAATTAGTTTTCTTAAGGACCATTGTAATATTCTTTATGAAACAAATAAAATTATAAGTAGTTTTCTTATAAATGGTCTCTATCAGTTATATATTGATATTTCTATTTTCAATATCAAGCAAAATGTGAATGCTATAGGATCAAAATGACCTAGGGATAGTCTAAACGATAGGTATCTATGGCACCTTAGGCTAGGTCATATAGTAGAAGATAGGGTTAACAAATTGAAGAAATTAGGGCTATTGAGTCCATTGACTTTCGAGTCATATCCGATTTGTGAATCATACCTTCATGGCAAAATGACCAAGCTCCCTTTTATAGGATAAGGGAAAAGGGCCATAGAACTACTTATCCTAGTATATACTGATGTGTGCATCCCATTTGATATATCGGCTGGAGGCAATTATGTCTACTTCATCATCTTTATCGATGTTTTATCTCGGTACGGGTATGTGTATTTGATGCGATATAAATCTAAAGCTTTTGAAAAGTTCAAAAAATTCAAACATAAGTAGAAAAATAAACCAAAAAATTCATTAAGATTCTTTGATCAAATCGAGGAGGTGAATACCTTAGTCAGAAATTTCTAGACTATTTTAAGCAAAATGCCATAGTCTCTCAATGGACTCAACCTAGAATACCTCAACTCAATGGAATTTTAGAATAGAAAAATCAGACCTTATTAGATATGGTCCAATCTATGATGAGCTTCACGAACCTTCCTGAGTTTCTTTGGGCACATAGTCTAATGACCGCTATATATTTATTGAATAGGATTTCCTCTAAAATCATTCCTATCATACGGTATGAGATATGACATGATAAGAAACTAAGTCTGAGTCACCTCAGAATTTAGGATTATCCAGCTCATGTCAAGAGACAACAGACGGACAAGTTAGAGTATAGGTCCTTTAGAGCTCGATCCATAGAATATCCTAAAGAGTCATTAGGATATTATTTCTACATTCTGGAAGACTACAATATGATTGTGAGTCGACATACCATCTTTCTTGAAAAATAGTTTATTCAAGATGGTGGCATCAAAAAGAAGATTAGGCTTAAGGAGAAAGTCTCCCAAGAGCGATGAGCTAAGGATCCTATGAAATCCAATCTGATTGAGCTAGTCCAATCACTACCTCCACCTCATAGATTAGAAAGGATTTTTCATCCTCCTGAAAGGTATTTAGGTACTATTTCAAAGGATGTAGAGAAAATATTCCTCATAAAAAATAGGATTCATGATGATAATCTCAAAATCTATGATGAGATGATATTAGATATCAACTCTGAGAAATGGTTAGAGGCAATGAAGTCAGAGATTGACTCAATGCGCTCGAACTAAGTCTGGACCTTGGTAGATCCATCTGAAGGTATAGTACCTATTGGATATAAATAGATCTACAAGAGAAAGATAGGTGCAGATTGAAATCTAGAGACGTTCAAGGATAGATTAGTGGAGAAAGGGTATAGTCAGCGTGAAGGTATTGACTATCAAGATACCTTCTTGCTAGTAGCCATTCTAAAATCTATCTGCATATTGCTTGTTATTGCAACCTATTTCGATTATGAAATATGATAGATGGACGTGAAAATGACCTTCTTAAATAGATATCTTGAGGAAGATATCTATATGGAACAGTCGCTAGGTTTCACATCCAGTGATGCTGATCATAAGGTCTACAAGTTGCAAAGATCCATCTATGGACTTAAGCAAGCATGTCGGAGCTGGAATGCTCATTTCAATGATGTGATCAAATCATTTGAATTCATCAAGAATGAGGAGGAATCATGTGTATTCAAAAAGGTCAGTGGGAGTATTATTGTCTTCCTCATACTGTACGTGGATGACATCCTTCTTATTGGGAATGATATTCCCATGTTGACCATAGTTAAAATGTGGTTATCAAAAGAGTTCTCTATGAAAGACCTAGGAGAGGCATCCTTTATTCTAGAAATTAAGATCCATAGGGATAGATCGAATAGGATACTGAATCTCTCATAGAAGATGTACATCGAAGAGGTACTAAAGAGGTTTAGCATAGAAAACTCCAAGAGAGGATTGGCGCCCTTCAGACATGGCATTCATCTCTCCAAGAAGATGTGTCCCAACACACCTGAGGAGATTGAATGCATGAGCAAGATCCCTTATGCTTCGGCAATAGGGAGCCTCATGTACGCCATGCTATGTACACGATCTGATATTGCCCATGCTGTGAGTGTCACGAGTAGATATCAGTCGAATCTAGGTGAAGAACACTAGACTTCTATGAAATGTATCCTTAAGTACTTGAGAATGACTAAGCATATATTTTTGATTTTTGGTAATGGAGAACTCCAGGTCTAGGATTATACAGACTCAGATTTTATGTCTGATATAGATGATCGAAAGTCGACATCTAGTAGTCTATTTGTTTGTAATGATGGTGCTATTGTTAGATATATGTGCCCTAGAAGCCAGAATTGGCTGACACTTGTAATACACTTCTAGGAGCAAAATTGTAATTTTAACTATTTCAATAAAATGGGTTATTTTTTATCATATTTGTGTATTTAGTATCTATGATACATCCTTTGAGTTAATAGTAATGATAATTCATATTTTCAAGAGTTGAAAATTTAAGACATGAATAATCATTATTAACTTATAAAATACTTTCGACCATAGAATCATCACGAGGATGGTGATTGATCTAGAAGGTTGGTGTACAATCACTTTTTTTTAGTCGATGAGTCTTGAGTCTATGGTGTGGAGACATCGGAGTGAGAGTATAGGTACTCATTAGAGAATGAGGGCACTGAGCGTGACCACCTCGAGTAGTCATTAGGAAGTCTACCTTCTCGTCAATGACTGACTCGATGCTGCAGTAGTGTGTGTGTCTGGTTCTTTGACCTGAGATGCATCGGTAGTTCACCTTGAGGGTGTTATAGTTTGACTACACCATAACTCGGTCTCCTAGCCATACGGAACCCTGAGGTGTATGTTGGCTATAGCATGTTCATTGTAGGAACTGGATTGCATCAAGATGGAATCTATCTACCTCGGTGGTAGAGGAGCAGCCCTATGATGATCATGAGAATCAAGTCCAGAAGCCCATGGCCATGGCAGAGTGAAATAATAGAAAGAGTTTCTATTTAGATTTTCACATCGGACTTGAATCGAATGATTACATCATATGACAGAAACTAGGGTTTGACGAGTTCACCTTAACCCTAATCTGATCGGGGCTCAAGATAGAAGAACTTAATCACACAGGTAGCTGCACCAAGAGGTTCGCATTCAGCTCTGATGGGTTGCCACCATATACTGCTAGGTGTCACTGGTGGATTTTGGGAGCAATTAGAATGATTTAGATGATCGATCATTCTAGCTGTTCGAATCAGAAGAGTTCTGATCCATCGAAAGGAGTTTCGATGATGTCGATGATAGAGATCATGACATATCCCATTACCATACAGAACTGAACCTAACTGGGTCACACAAACAAGGGTTTGAATCTGGTGATCATCAATTGAACTAATCCAGTTCAATTGATCTGAATGAGATTCAATTAGGTTCAAGAAAATCGTGCTAGCACTCGATTGAACCTAACGTTCTTCTTTTACTATCATAAATAGTTATCCTGACTGAGCCAAAGGAGTTTGTGCTCAATCAGAGGCCTTCACTATGGTCTGACTGGAGGTTGTCCAGAGTCAGAAAAGGTTGTCTTATTTTGTAAGACAATTACCTGCCATTTTTGGTCACCTGCCATTTCTCGTCCTTTGACTTTGGTCAAAAGTTGACCTTTGACTGGTCAAATGTTGACCATTGATACTTTGACTTCTTGATCCACGTGTCATGCACCTATTGAAGAGCTGGTGGGGGCTTGTCCCCCTACCAGAACCTGGCAAGGAGGAGGGCGCACGCCACCCTTGGCGTGTGCCCAAGTTGGAGGCGCCCAGGAGTCCCTTGTTGGACAAGGGACTCCATCTCCTTTTTGGATTCCGAATTAGAGTTCTCCTAAGAATCCAAGTTTGACTGGTCTTAGGCACCCATCTAAGGAGGAATCCAAGGGACTCTATTCCCACCAATCAGATTTAGATCTGATTTCACAAAGGGTTGTGATTGGTTGGGAAGAAGAGGAGTTGGATCACGCATAGTCTATAAATAAGACCCTGCGCCCAACTCAAAAGCATTGAAAATTCCCATGCACCCCAAGGCTGCCTCTCCTCTCCTCCTCCATGCCAAGTCCATCTTCTCCCTCTCCTCTCCATGCCCAAAAGGAGTTTGGGATCTTAGGTTGGTGCAATCCAGATGAAGAGAAAGGCGACAGAAAGCTAGAAGGCTGCGCTGCTGCAAAGGACAACTGCTGATCTTCGAAAAGGAGTTTTGAAGATCCTCCAGATCAGATCCAGATCTAATTTTTGGAGACATGATAGAGAAGAAGAGGATCTCTAGATCTAGTCCTGAGTGGATACTGGTAGAGGCCAGGCACTTGCATGGCTAGATCCAGAACCTTCCGCTGCTTATAGGATCATCAATGGGTAATAGGATTACCCACATCAAGGTAAATTAAATTTAATTTAATTTATCTAAGATTTTATTTTTATTATTAAAATAATAAGAATTAGATCTAAAATATCTTAGATCTGATTTAGATCAAAGAGAAAAATTTTTGAAATATATCTCTTGATCCGATCAGATCTGAACGAACCTGGTCCGGAAAATCAGGATTTCCTTCAACTGGTATCAGAGCCAAGGTTCTAAAGTATTTAGATCTGATTTTAAATTTATTTTAATTAGAAAATAAGTGATTTCAGATGTCACATGAGATGTGATCAGATCTGAAATCAGAAAAAATTAAAATTAAATGATTTGGATCTAAGATTAGAAAATATGCATGACTAGTTCTAAAATAGAATAGTTCTATAGAATAGTCTTGCATGTTTTCAATTTAATTTGATTAAATCATATTTTAGATCTATTTATTTACTATTTTTTGATATTATAATTATTATAATAACATCTAAAAAATAGCAAATAAAAATTATTTAATTTTAAATATCATATGAGATATGATTGATGCATGTCTAGACTAGTTGTAGAATAGTTCTACATAGTTGTCTAGATTAGAGTTTATTTTGATAAGATCAATTTAAATCTAATTTTTTAGATTATTATGAGATAATTTAGATCTAAAAATATGCATGATTCGATACATGAGATGTATGCAAAATATGCCATGATTAGATCTAATTTGTATATGAGATATATGATATAGATCTAAAACTATTTTGTAGTATTGCATGTTCCTGATTAAGGCGTTCCTCTTGGCCGTCCGATCATAAGAACGAAGAACGGTTTAAAGGCCCTCTCCTTCCATTCCGATGGGGTGTTCTTATGATGTGTAGGGGTGCTGCGCATTCGTCCTTAATCAGAAACCCAAAACTTACTTTCTGCAAAACCCTAGATCCTGAAACCCTAGGATTTATTGTGCATATTTTATTTATGAACCCTACTTAATTAAGAATTAAGTTTATGGAATATTAATTAGGTCTAAAATTGAGAATTTCAGATCTAAGACATATTCATAATACTGGGTTCGGGCTTGGGTAGCTCAATTAGGTCTAAGCGGTTGATCAAACCGAATCAAGAGTTGGTTAGATGGGATCAACAATGCTTAAATTGACCAGCCTAATAGGATTAAGTCTGGGTCAAGATCGAGTCACGATCAAGCAAGACCTAATTAGGCTCAGAGGTTAGAGTCTGGATTGTAGGCTAACCCAATTGGTTCTGGCTCAACAATTTGGTGTCTAAGGTAAGTTTGGCACATACGATCGACTGGTTTTTAATTGGAAGCTACTCGACCTGAATGCGTTCTTGTACGAGTTAATGGCATATCCCTCCTTCCACCGATCTCACTTACCTGGCCATATCTGTTGACACAGTTCTGATCTTGAGGTGGTCAATAATCCGAGCTAACCCATGCCACTAGGTTAGTCATAATTGTTATGACTATGACAAGTCTAGTTTAATGAGACCTGAATCAATTCTTCCCTAAGAAAAGATTAAGTCTGAGGTCTTCCACCATTGTAGATGTGCGGGCCCTTTTCCCGAGGGTTGATTGTTCTCGACTGGATACAGTGGCTCAGTTGCACCGGGAAGATGCAACCATGTCTATTAGGCATTGGATGCTATGGGCTGGAGGATGAGTTGGGCTCAATATTTTGGATACGGTGAGAGACTCAATTAGGAATCCAGTCTGTGCAAATGGTGGGTCTGACTTAACTAAGGAGTGGATCAATATTTTGGATATGGTGAGATTCATGAATTAGAGATCAAGTTTGGGTGCACCATGATTAGAGAATCATTGAACAAGAGTTGTTCACTCATTGGCTAACCCATCACCAATAACTGTTAGGTGAGGTGATGAGTCAGTTGGTGAGACCGCACCACCCACTAGAAATCATTAATCATGGAGATTTTTGCATCTCTACAGAGGGAGTGTAGGGATTCAAGAAAATAGTGGGAGCTAATTTGTTTAAAAATAAAATCTCTAAATAAATTGGTCAAGTCATAATTACAATATCTAACTAGAATCTTTGACTCTCTACAGGAAAATGTCTGCGTCCAACCCATTAGCACGTATCCTGGACACACATAGACTGACCAGACCCAATTATAAAGATTGGCTCAGGAACTACAAAATCATTTTGGGTTCTAAGAAGTTAACCCATGTATTGGACCAGGACCCTCCCACCTTACCAGCCCGTCCATCCATCTGCTGAACAGAGAGCGTCTCTGGAAAAATGGATAGACGAAGATAATAAGGCCAGATATTACATGTTGGGCTCGATGTCTGATGAGCTCCAGTGCCAACATGAAGATATCAGGGACTGCTCGCCAAATGTTGGCTCACCTGCAGGAGATGTTTGGTGAACAGAGTCGCGCAGCCAAGTATCAAGTCACGAAATAACTTTTTAAGGCTAAGATGCATGATGGGCAGTCAGTCCAAGATCACTGTCTGATGATGATCAAGGACATGGAAGAGCTTGAGAAGCTCGGTGTGAAGTTAGACTTGGATCTGTAGAATGATATTATTCTGCAATCCTTGACTGATGCATATGGGCAATTCATCATGAATTACCACATGCATAAACTTCAAAATTTTTTGGCCGAATTAATGAATATGCTGGTCACCGCTGAGCTTTCTATGAAAGGTTCTAAAGGCTCAGTTCTTGCTATGGAATGGACTTCTTCCAAAAGAAAGTCTTCTAGAAAGAAAAAGAAGTCTGCGAAAAAGCAAAAGGTGGAAGGAGGAAAGAAGAAGAAGGCAGAGCCGATGAAGAAGGCTGATGTCAAAATAAAGTATTTTCATTGCAACAGCGACGACCACTGGAAGCGGAAGTATCCTGCTTACCTGGCCACCCTGAGGAACAAGGAAGGTCCTTCTGGAGGTATGCTCATTATTGAGTCTAACCTTATGATTTCTTCTACATCCAGTTGGGTGCTTGACTCTGGTTCTAGTGCTCATCTGTGCACTTCCATGCAGGATCTTGAGGATAGCAGGAGGCTGAGGGATGGAGACATGATCCTACGCATCGATAATGGAGCAAGAGTTGCTGCAGTGAGCCGTGGGAACATACCCTCTTCGATTACCATCTGGTTTAGACTTAGTTTTGAAAGACTGTTATTATGTGCCTGCAGCTAGCAGAAATTTGATTTCTATTTCATGCTTAGCACTAGAAGGCTATGTGATTACCTTCTTTAAGGACCATTGTAACATTCTTTATGAAAGAAATAAAATTGCAAATGGTTTCCTTATTAATGGTCTTTATCAGCTACATATTGATGTACCTATTCTAACTATCGAGCAAAACGTGAATGCCAAACGACCTAGGGATAGTCCAAATGATAGATATCTATGGCACCTGAGATTAGGTCATATAGCAGAAGATAGGATCAACAAATTGGAGAAAAATGGGCTATTGAGTCCATTGACTTCTGAGTCATATCCAACTTGTGAATCTTGTCTTCAAGGCAAAATGACTAAACTCCCTTTTGTAGGACATGGGGAAAGGGCCACAGATCTCCTTGCCCTAGTACATACTGATGTGTGCGGCCCATTTGATGTGCCGGCTAGAGGCAATTTTGTCTACTTCATTATCTTTACCGATGATCTGTCTAGGTATGGGTATGTGTATCTTATGAGACACAAGTCTGAAGCTTTTGAAAAGTTCAAAGAATTCAGACATGAAGTAGAAAAATAAACTGAAAAACCCATTAAGGTTCTTCGATCAGATCGAGGAGGTGAATACCTTAGCCAGGAATTCCTAGACTATCTCAAGGAAAATGGCATAGTCTCTCAATGGACTCCACCAGGAACACCTCAACTCAACGGGGTTTCAGAATGGAGAAATCGGACTCTATTGGATATGGTCCGATCCATGATGAGCTTCACAGACCTCCCTGATTTTCTTTGGGGACACTCATTGTTAACTTCAATTTATCTACTGAATAGGGTTCCCTCTAAAACCGTTCCTACCACACCGTATGAGATATGGCATGGTAAGAAACCAAGTCTGAGTCATCTCAGAATTTGGGGTTGTCCGGCTCATGTCAAAAGACAACAAGCGGACAAGTTAGAGTTTAGGTCCTTCAGAGCTCGATTCATAGGATATCCTAAAGAGTCATTAGGATACTATTTCTACATTCCAGAAGACCACAATGTGATTGTGAGTCGACATGCCATCTTTCTTGAAAAATAGTTTATTCAAGATAGCAGGCATTGGAAAGCAGATTAAGCTTGATGAGAAAGTCTCACAAGTACGAACGAGCTAAGGACCAATTGGAACCAAATCAGGTTGAGCCAATAAGAACACTACCTCCTCCACCTCGTAGATCGAAAAGAGTTTTCCATCCTCCTGAAAGATACTTAGGTATTATTTCAGAGGAAAGTAGAGGAAATGTTCCTCGTAGGTAATGGTGCTCATGGTGATGATCCCAAAACCTACAACGAGGCGATATCAGATATCGACTCTGAGAAATGGCTAGAGGCAATGCAGTCAGAAATTGACTCGATGCACTCAAACCAAGTCTGGACCTTGGTAGATCCACCAGAAGGTATAGTACCTATTGGGTGTAAATGGATCTTCAAGAGAAAGATTGGTGCAGATGGGAATGTGGAGACATTCAAGGCTAGACTAGTGGCAAAAGGTTATAGTCAACACGAAGGCATTGACTATCAGGATACCTTTTCCCCAGTGGCTATGCTAAAATCCATCCGCACATTGCTTGCCATTGCAGCCTATTTCGATTATGAAATATGGCAAATGGAACGTGAAAATGGCATTCTTAAATGGATATCTTGAGGAAGATATCTATATGGAACAGCCGCTAGGTTTCACATCCAGTGATACTGATCACAAGGTTTGCAAGCTGCAAAGGTCCATATATGGACTTAAGCAAGCATCTCGGAGCTGGAACACTCGTTTCAATGATGTGATCAAAATGTTTGGTTTCATCAAAAATGAAGAGAAATCGTGTGTCTTCAAAAAGGTCAGTGGGAGCGCTGTTGTCTTCCTCGTATTGTACGTGGATGACATCCTCCTTATTGGGAATGATATTCCCATGATGACAACAGTCAAAATATGGTTGTCCAAGGAATTCTCCATGAAAGACCTAGGTGAAGCATCCTTTATTCTAGGAATTAAGGTCTATAGGGATAGACCGAATAGGATGCTAGGACTTTCACAGAAGATGTACATAGAGGAAGTACTAAAGAGGTTTAGTATGAAAAACTCTAAGAGGGGATTAATACCCTTCAGACATGGTATTCATCTTTCCAAGAAGATGTGCCCTAGCACACCTGAGGAAATAGAACGCATGAGCAAGATCCCTTATGCTTCTGCAATAGGGAGCCTCATGTATGCCATGCTATGTACACGACCTGATATAGCCCATGCTGTGAGTGTCACAAGCAGATATCAGTCAAATCCAGGTGAAGAACACTGGACTTCTATGAAATGTATCCTTAAGTACTTGAGAAGAACTAAGGATATGATGTTGGTCTTTGGTAACGGAGAACTCCAAGTCCAGGGATACACAGACTCGGATTTCATGTCTGATGTAGATGATCGAAAGTCGACATCTGGGAGTCTGTTTCTGTGCAATGGTGGTGCTGTCAGCTGGAAGAGTTCCAAGCAAATCATGATAGCAGATTCCACCATGGAAGCAGAATATATCGCTGCATCAGAGGCTGTGAAGGAAGCATTCTGGTATAAGAAGTTTGCTATAGAAATTGGAGTAATGCCATCAGATGCCATTCCTCTATACTGCGACAACAATGGCACCATAGCCCTTGCTAAGGAGCCGAGGTCTCACCAGAAGTCCAAGCACATTGAGCGGCGATACCACCTCATCCGCGATTACCTCAAGAAGGGTTACGTCGAGGTCAAGAGAGTCAACTCCGCAGACAATGCGGCAGACCTACTTACAAAGCCGTTGGGACAACAAAAATTTGAAGCCCACCTTGAGAAGATGGGACTTAGACTTATAGCCAATTGACTTTAGGACAAGTGGGAGATTGTTAGATATATGTGCCCTAGAAGCCAGAATTGGCTGACACTTGTAATACACTTCTAGGGGCAAAATTATAATTTTGACTATAATCAATAAAATGGGTTATTTTCTATCACATATGTGTATTTAGTGTCTGTGATACATCCTTTGAGTTAATGGTAATGATAATTCATATTTTCAAGAGTTGAAAATTTAAGACATGAATAATCATTATTAACTCATAAAATGCTTCCGACCATAGGATCATCAAGAGGATGGTGATTGATCCAGAGTCTTGAGTCTACGGTATGGAGATACTAGAGCAAGAGTACAGATACTCGTTAGAGAATGAGGGCACTGAGCGTGACCACCTCGAGTAGTCATTAGGAAGTCTACCTTCTCGTCAATGACTGACTCGATGCTGCAGTGATGTGTCTGATTTTTTGATCTGAGATGCATCGACAGTTCATCCTTGAGGGTGTTATAGTTTGACTACACCATAACTCAATCTCCTAGCCATACGGAACCATGAGGTGTATGTTGGCTATAGCATGTTCATTGTAGGAACTGGATTGCATCAAGATGGAATCTATCTACCTCGGTGGTAGAGGAGCAGCCCTATGATGATCATGAGAATCAAGTCCAAAAGCCCATGGCCATGGTAGAGTGAAATAATAGAAAGAGTTTCTATTTAGGTTTTCACATCGGACTTGAATCGAATGATTACATCATATGACAGAAACTAGGGTTTGACGAGTTCACCTTAACCCTAATCTGATCGGGGCTCAAGATAGAAGAACTTAATCACACAGGATAGCTACACCAAGAGGTTCGCATTCAGCTCTGATGGGTTGCCACCATATACTGCTAGGTGTCACTGGTGGATTTTGGGAGCAATTAGAATGATTTAGATGATCGATCATTCTAGCTGTTCGAATCAGAAGAGTTCTGATCCATCGAAAGAAGTTTCGATGATGTCGATGATAGAGATCATGACATATCCCATTACCATACAAAACTGAACCTAACTGGATCACACAAACAAGGGTTTGAATCTGGTGATCATCAATTGAACTGATCCAGTTCAATTGATCTGAATGAGATTCAATTAGGTTCAAGAAAATCGTGCTAGCACTCGATTGAACCTAACGTTCTTCTTTTACTATCATAAATAGTTATCCTGACTAAGCCAAAGGAGTTTGTACTCGATTAGAGGCCTTTACTTGGTCTGACTAGAGCCTATCCAAATCAAAAAAGAGTTGTCTTATTTTGTAAGATAATACCTGCCATTTTTGATCCCCTGCCATTTCTCGTTCTTTGACTTTGGTCAAAAGTTGACTTTTGATTGGTCAAATATTGACCATTGACACTTTGACTTCTGTCCATGTGTTATGCACCTATTGGAGAGTTGGTGGGGGCTTATCCTCCTATCAGAACCTAGTAAGGAGGAGGGCGCACGCCACCCTTGGCGTATGCCCAAGTTTGAGGCACCCAGGAGTCCCTGTTTGATAGGGACTCCATCTCCTTTTTGGATTTCGATTAGACTTCTCCTAAGAATCAAGTTTGACTGATCTTAGGCACCATCTAAGGAGGAATTCAAGGGACTCTATTCTCACCAATCAGATTTAGATCTGATTTCATAAAGAGTTGTGATTGGTTGGGAAGAAGAAGAGTTGGATCACGCATAGTCTATAAATAAGACCCTACACCCAACTCAAAAAGCATTAAAAATTCTCACACCCCAAGGCTACCTCTCCTCTCCTCCTCCATGCCAAGTCCATCTTTTCCCTCTCCTCTCCATGCCCAAAGGAGTTTGGGATCTTAGTTGGTGCAATCCAGATGAGAGAAAGACGACAGAAAGCTAGAAGGCTGCGCTGCTGCAAAGGATAACTACTGATCTTCGAAAGGTATTTTGAAGATCCTCTAGATCAGATCCAGATCTAATTTTTGAAGACGTGATAGAGAAGAAGAGGATCTCCAGATCCAGCCTGAGTGGATACCGGTAGAGGCCAGGCACTTGCATGGCTAGATCCAGAACCTTCTGCTGCTTACAGGATCATCAATGGATAATAAGATTATCCTACATCAAGGTAAATTAAATTAAATTTAATTTATTTAGATTTTATTTTTATTATTAGAATAATAAGAATCAGATCTGAAATATTTCAGATCTGATTTGGATCAAAGAAAAAAAATTTTGAAATATATCTTTTGATCCGATCAGATCTGAACGAACCTGGTCTGGGAAATTAGGATTTTTCTTCAGCTATCAGTTAGAAGAGTTTCAAGCAAACTATGATAGTAGATTCCACCATCGAAGTAAAGTATATCGCTACATCAAAAGCTATAAAGAAGGCATTCTGGTATAAGAAGTTCATCGCAGAACTCGAAGTGATGCCATCAGATGTCATTCCTCTGTACTATGACAATAATGGCACCATAGCCCTAGCTGAGGAGCCGAGGTCTCACTAGAAATCCAAGCACATCAAACGGCGATTCCACCTCATCTGTGATTACCTCGAGAAGGGTTACGTCAACGTCAAGAGAGTCCACTCCACGGACAATATGGCAGATCCACTGATGAAGCCTTTAGGCCAGCAAAAGATCGAAGCCCATCTTGAGAAGATGAGACTTAGATTTACAGCCAATTGGCTTTTGGTCAAGTGGGAGTTTGTTAGATGTGTGTCTTAGAAGCTAGATTTGCTAACACTTGTAATACACTTCTAAGGGCAATTTTATAATTTTGATTATAAATTAATAAAAAAATTATTTTCTATCATAGTGTGTATTTAAAGTATATGTGATACATCCTGCAAGTTAATGGTAATGATAATTTATATTTTTAAAGAGTTGAAAATTTAAGACATGAATTTTCATAATTAACTCATAAACTGCTTCTAACCATAGGATTATTATGAGAATGGTGATTAATCTAGAAGGTTGGTGTACGATCGCTTTCTTTGGATAGATGAGTCTTTAGTCTACGGTATGAAGATATCGGAGCGAGAGTATAGATACTCATTAGAGAATGAGGGCATTGAGCGTGACCATCTTGAGCATTCATAAGAAAGTCTATCTTCTCATCGATGATTGGCTCTATGTTGCAGTAGTGTGTCTGATTTTTTGACCTGAGGTGCATCGACAATTCACCTTGAGGGTGTTTTTGTTTGACTACACCATAACTCAATCTCCTAGCCATTCAAAATTTTGAGGTGTATGTTGGCTATAGTATGTTCATTGTAGGAATTGGATTACACCAATAAGAGATCTATCTACCTCGATAGATGAGGAGTAGCCCTATGATGATCATGAGAATCGAGTCCATAAGCCTATGGCCATGGTAGAGTGAACATGATAGAAAGAATTTCTATAAGGGTTTCATATAGGACTTAAATCAAATAATTAATTCATATGATGGATATTGGGTTTGACGAGTTCACCTTAACCCTAATCCTGTCGGGACTTAAGAAAGAAGAATCCAATCACACAAGTAGCTGCACCGAGAGGTTCACTTTCAGTTCTGATGGATTGCCACCATATACTGCTAGATGTCACTGATAAATTTTGGGAGCAATTAGAATGATTTTGATGATCGATCATTCTAATTGTATGAATCAGAAAAGTTCTAGTCCATCGAAAGGTGTTTCAATGATATCGATGATGGAGATCATGACATATCTCATTACCATATAGAACTAAACCTAACTAGATCACACAAATAAGGGTTTGGGTCTGGATGTCATCAATTGAGCTAATCTAGTTCGATTTATTTGGATTAGATCCAATTAGGTTCAAGGTAATCGTGCTAGCACACGATTGAGCCTGACTTTCTCCTTCTATAATCTTTTTGATTCATCGCAATTGAGTTAAATTTGATTTGACTCATTCATGGATTCTGAATGAGTTTATTTTCATCTAACTAAAATAAGTCTAGATCAAATTAATTATGAAAATTAAATTCATTCCTAGTGCAATTGGACTAGGGTCAATAGTTGACCCAATTAAGAGAATTGAGGGTCACATGATTAGAGAATTTTTAAAATTTTTTTAGAAATTATTTTGCTTTAATTTTTGGGTATGTGATAAGGCATCAGTTATACTTAGGATGTCCAAAATTTCTTGATTTTTGGAGGTGCTTAGATTAGGTTTTGATAGAGTTTAATTTGGATTAAACTCTTGAGGAAAGAGTCCTAGACGCACATAGACTCTTCCTTATCCTTTCATGCCGCCACCTTTCAGATATATTTTTGGTGTTAAAACTAGATGAGATCTGAGTTTCATCATGGAGATCAGGTCCACGAGTCCCAATGGTCTAATTAATAAGGATTTTGGTCAAAAAGGGACTCTTTATGGCACTATGTCTTATATAAGAACTCTTCTCATGAAATTGCGTCAAAGTAATTTATTTTTTCCACACCCAAAGGAGCCTTCCCTCTAATATCTACACCCCCTCCATCCTCTCTCTCCCTCTCTTCTATATGCATAAAAAGTTAGGCACAAATCTAAGTTAAAGATCCAAGGTTTTTGGCACAAGATTCAGTATCTATGCGACGGTGTTCGTGAGACGAACAGGCTATCCTTAGAAGTCATTTTGAAGGCTTTTTAAATTAGATCTAGATCTAATTTTTAGAGAAAAGATTCATGAGAAGAAGATGTTTAGATCCTACTTGAGTGGATATCGGTAGACGCCAAGCGCGTGCGTGGCTCCTTCTAGAACCTCAGGAATCAATAGGATCATCGCAGGATAATTAGATTACCAAATCAGGTACTTAAAATTAAATCTAATTTAATTTTATTTTTAATTTTTAATATTAGATCTTTATGATCAGATTCAAGAAGTCTCATATTTGATTAGAATTTAAGAAAAAAATTTTAAAATATTTTTTTAGATCCAATTAGATCTGAACGATCCTGTGCCAAAAAAATAGGTTTTTTCTTCCTTTTTCTGTCTTTGATTTTTTCTTCTATAGAAATGACTTCTGAGGAGCAAAATTGCCTGATCAAGAGGATTAAGTCTCTCAAGAGGAAGGATAACTCTACCAAAAAAATATCGAAGAAGGCTTGCACTGATGAGCCGATCTCGATCGTGCCGATTCAGGTAGCGTCCACCCTAGAGTCTGATGTGGCAGCACCAACTCCGACCTCGCCCCAAGAGGGAGCTGCCCCCACCCTTCTTGAACAGCATAAGGTCATTGAGAAGAAGAAGAAAAAGGATGTCATCAAAAAGAGGGTAAGGAGGATGGTCGAAAACTCAAGTGGTGAATGCTCTGATCAAGAGCGAGCTTTCTTGGATGACCAGAAGGTCGTCCAATCCCTGATGAAGGGCAGCATCCTCCCACACATTATTAATAAAATGGTTTGGATGAAGGATGTGGAGAGGTTTGATGAGTCCTTCACTGTCTACCTTCAGGTAACCATCTCACCTGAACTTATTCAAATGAAGGATGCACTTCTGAAGTTCTGACTCAAAAATTTTTTTCTGTCACGCAGCTGGAGCATTACCTATTCGTCCATTCGAAGGCAGCCGATCTCCACCAGGCCGAGGCTTCCAAAGTCCTTCGGTAGGCTCAAGAAAAGAATGAAAGGGTTAGGACTAAGGTCGACCATTTGAAGGCGGCATCGGAGGCACAAACTGCAGAGGTCAATCACCTTTGAGAGGCATTGCAAAAAGAAGAGGAGGCCTCTGTGGGGTTGAGGGCAGCTTTTATCCTTTCTAAGGATAAGAGGAGGAAGGCTGAAGAGGAGGTCGGCATCGAGAGGGAGTAGGCTATCGAGGTCTTCAAGTCCTCCAAAGCAATGGAGGATATTAAGATTGCTTTTGCGTAGGAAGCCTTCTTAGAGGGGTTCGAGATCTGCATGAGGAGGGTCATGATGAACTTTCCTAAAGTAGACCTCGATCTTCTAACAGATGAGCCTAGCAATGCAACCAGTCCTTCCAATGCTGGTGCTACCTCTCCCACCACCAAACCTCCCCCTGAAGCTCTAGAACCTATAGCCAAACCTGAGGCCACAAGGAATTCACCAACCTCACCTACTTCTGAACTGGCCGAGGTCTAAAATTTTTGGTTACTTATACTTTTCTTTCTTTTTTTTTTATGTACTCAAACTTTTTAAGAAATGAAAATGAACTTCTTTCCTCTTTACATTTGTGCTGTCGTAAATGTTATTTAGAGTCCCTTTAGTAATCGGAGTCAAGGTCCATCATCCTCGACTAACGTCGAGCCCTTGCTCCATGGGATCCCTCTGAAACCCATGGTCAAGAATTTGAAGAGAAAAATTCATCATTTGAAAAAAAAGCTGAAGAAGATAGAGGATAAGTTCCAGAGATCTAGAAAGAATGCTGATAGAGGATGAGTTCCAGAGATCTAGAAAGAATGCTTCTGAGGTGACGATCGAAGTTACTCGCCTCTGCAAGCTGCATATGAAGGATTCTATGAGGTTCATCATCAGGAAGGGCAACTTCAAGAGAGAGCTAGTCGAGCTTAGGAAAAATGCAAGTGATAAGTCATGGGCATTGACTGTGAAGATTAGCTCCCTCGAAGTTGAACTCAAGACGGCAGGAGAGAAGATTCAACTGTTGGAGGAGAGTTCACCATGGTCCTCCGACAAAGCCCAGTATGAATGGGATTGATCTCAAAGATTTTCTACACTCTAGAAGCAGTTGTTTGATGTCGAGTCTACCTACAAGATCTATCAGTTGGGTTGGTGCTAGAGAATATCTAAACTTGAGCAATAGCTCCGAGCTGCCAATAGTAAGGTAGCTTGGCTTCAACAATAGCTTGCCAATAGTTATTGATCTGGCAC
>QRFJ01000985.1:397731-448703 GCA_006176705.1 Cocos nucifera | reverse complement strand
GGTATTGTATCCTAAAACCAATCATCAAAGTTGTACACGGTTGAGATGATTATAAATTATATTTAAATTATTAATGAATAAAATTACTATTTTGGCGTTTCATCTTTTCTGTATATTTTTCTATAATGAGCACTTTTGTGATGAAGTCCTTAGGACTATTTAAACTTGACAAAAGAAGATTTGTCATTTAGTTCTTAATTCTGTTCGTGATCAAATGATATGTTGTTACCAAGGATGATAATGTTATCGAGTATAGGTCGTTGCATGTCATATGAGTTGGTTGTCCACTTAACCAAGGAGTATAGAGATACTGATATAGCATGCAGGTGAAGTGTAGGGGTATATTTCATTGAATATGACCTAACCATGGAGCTCTCTACTGTCAAGAGTTGCTCGTGAAGGATATGGGTGTAAGTGTCTCTTAGATCTGAGACCACCACTATGACTTTCAAGCAACTCACTGCACTTTGGTATCGGGCTATCTGAATTTCTAATTCAGTGATGGAAGGCTTCTGGATGCAGTCAAATACTTATTTAGTTAGTGCATGAGTTAAGATGGGATTGATTCTTCTAAGTTTTGGAGCAAGTGCATCACTGTATTTTAATTTAGTGAAACCTTAGTTGGGATGGTCCATTCGATGGACACTGAATTTTGAAATATAATATGGATGATTCTAGAATTGACAGTAAACCCTAGTTGTCCTTTGAGCATTGAGATCAAGAGAATGAATTAAATGATAATCATATATCATAGGTTTGTCGATGTTGCATTGTGACTATTCAACCTATCCAGACATCGGATACCATTGCCAGATGGTCACATCGATTAGTATAGAAATTGGTTCCTATGCTACTAACTTAGGATTCGAACCTATGGGGTCACATACAATAGAAGTTCCTACCTGATATGCTTGCTGATCAAGAGTTTCAATGGTCTGGGATACTGTGGTCAAGAGTTCCACTGGACTGAGACTTTGTGACAAGGAGTTCCACTGGTCTGGGACTCTATGGTTAAGAGTCACATTGGACTGAAACTCTATGACCAAAAGTTTTACTAGACTAAAACTTTGAGTCCTACTTGTCTGAGACTCTATGATCAAGAGTCTCACTAGTCTGGGACTCTGTGATCTTCAGTTGCATTAGCTTGGGATACTTCAGTCAAGAGTTCTATTGATTTGTGACTCTTCGATGTAGAGTTTCATGTAAATGGAACGCTATTGTCTAAACACCCATCCGATTGAGACTCTATGTTTATTAAAGGATTAATTAACAATTTTATTGTTGATTAGCTTAATTTGATTAAGCAATGAGAATTTGATCAAATCTAATAGAATTTGATTCGATTGGATTTGAGCCGATCAGGTCATGAGATGACCTAATTGCTATGAAAGATTCCATCTTGATTTGATCAAAAATTAAATCTAATTAATTTTTAATTTAATTAAAATTTTATTAGGTTTGGTTAAGCCTAATTTGATTAGATTTATCCTAATCTAATTGGGTCTAGACAAATCGGTTTGGTTGAAACCAATTTGGATAAAATTCAAAGCTAGTTTGAATTTTAAACTTCCTGCACCACCTTTGACTTTTCCATGCCCTCTCTCACCCACACTTTGGTTTTGCATGAGATTTTCCACACCCAAAATAGAATGCATGCCCTCCCTTCTTGTCCCTTTGATCTGGTCCAAGAGTTAGATTAGGATGAATTGTCTTGAATTTTGAATTCAAAGGCAAATGGTTGGAGGTTGAAACCAATCCAACCTTATCCATTCCCCAAGCCTCTTATGGCTTTGTTGCACTTTTTCATGGAAAAATTTTAGAGTGGGTGCATAAAGAGTCCTTCTGCTTGTCACCCACTTGGTGGGACACTGAAAATGGATAAAACATCCACCTGAATTTTGAATTCAAGTGGATTGTTAAAACCTCTCAACCACTCACTCTTATCCTATTCTATGAGCAAACACCATCGAAACACGCCCATTTAAAATGGAATTTTATCTGTGTTGGATTTGGTACCTCTCTGACATCAATTATTGGAGAGAAGAAGAATAAAGTAGATGGCCAGCACCTGGGGCTTAAAGTTAGAACCAGAGAGCGAAGAGTAGAGAGTTTTAGGAAGAAAAGCTCAATTATATTCTACTTTATTGTAAAGATACAATACCTAGATTTATATACCCTAGAATTTCTACTATACCACATGAATCCTAATAAATCGAAACCCCAGCTAAAAAACTCTCCTAGGCTAATCCAATGCATGAAAGCACTTATCGAGTCCATATACATATGTCTCACATGCTCTCATCTCCGGATCTGAATCCGATCCATACATGAGTTAGCCCCCTTAAGATCTTATTGGTCTAGGCCTTAAGATCCTAGGATAAAAGCCTAACTTAGATCCAAACAGAAAATCCATCCAATTCTATTCACCATCGTCGAGCCAGCTCTGTCAGGAGTCGAGCTGGCTTGGCTACATCTCATCCAAATCCTATCTTCTATTTGCTTGAGACAATCAACTAAACTGCACCCTGAGCTGCCTCGACCTCAGTCCGAGCTGGCTCGACTGCGTATTCGAGCTAGCCTGCCTATGTGTCAACCCTTTATCTTGGCTGATTCTTTTCTTAACTTTGGTCCCTTACTCCACCTTGTGTCCCAAGTCTCTAGAGCACCTGCCAAGCCTCTCAAGGTCCTCACACCTGAACCTCAAGTTCGTGCAGGGTTACACACCGTCTTTACCTAGGATAACTCCTATCCTAGCTCTAGGACTCACACCCATTCTAGTCTCCCATGGCCAACACCTTGGCTTCTCCTATAGCCTCCCAAGGCTTGGGAGTACGACATCAAATTCTATAATTTTCACCCTGGTGCACTCAAGGCTTGGCACATCTGGCAATGTTTCCCTGCATGAACCTACTGTCGATGCATGCCCTGATAGCTACTTGTGCATACCTTGCCACCGTCATTCTTCTTCAACTGCTGAGCTTCCTTTGAGGCCTTTGGGATGACCACCTCTACCGTTGAAGACCTTGGCTTGCTTCTATGCATAATCCTTGGAGTTGTAAGCACCCTTCTGCTTGGCAGCCGCATCAACTATCCTAGACTTTTTTATTTATAATATTATAAGTGTCCTATAGCTCACAGAAATTTTATTTCTATTTCATGCTTAGTCACTCATAGCCAATCAGATAACATGGACACATCTATGTGTATTTACTCGCCTTCTTTAAGGACCTTGTTAACATTATCCTGTAGAAAGTAGATATTACTCACTATTGTGAGCGCTAGAAAACGTCTCTCTTGTTTAATTGTGTCCTCTTCATCAGCCGCACGTGTAGCTTACTTAACTCTGTAGAGATACCTCGTGATTTTTGACAATCTATATCTGACGTGTCAAACGGGAGTGCAATGAGGGCCAATTGATCCATTATTGCACCTAAGGGCACTTCAGTCTGCTCCATGTAATAGCATAGCATTAAGTCTACACTTCGTATACTTGGCATCCATGATCGTAATTATAGAGAGCGTACCTACTATCGATGCTCCACCTGGACAATGCAAAGATCACTTAGGGACTCAACAAATTTAGAGAAAAGTCTCATGGGCCCTGATATGTGAGTTGTATCCATGTAGAACACACATTTCCTTGAGTTCATTATACATCTTAATCTTCATAAATCTATTCGTGCTTCTCTCAAGCAACATTGATAGGGAATCACAAAACCATTCTTCTCAAGGTTGCTACGACATCATGGGGATCACATGAGTTCCACTCTAGATCTCCTGTTCACCCCTTAGTTCAGATACTGATGGTGTCGTCCATGATATCGATGTGCCCGACTAAAGGCAATTTTAATCTACTTCCATTACTTCCCTTTATCCGATGATCGTCTAGCGCTATCCCTTCATGGAGCTCATTGCGCTGACCTCATACCTCTTTAATTCGAAGTCCGTCTCCACAAAATCTCTGTAACGCTTTTAAAAGTTTACATCTCAGAATCATTCCCAGAATCATGGGCGATTACGTCTACACAAAAGAGGTAAACCTATGAGAAAAACCAGCATTACTCAATCGAACTTCCAATTCAGCTCTTACTTGTAGGTGTCAAAGGTAGTAGAGTACCTTACGTGCCAAGCGAGAATATTGACCATAGAATACTGTGTGACAGATGGAGATTATGCATATTTCAGTCCTTCCTCGTCAAAATAGTGCAACTTTCTCTCTTCAAAAGACAACAGCGATTACCACTCGCCTTTATAAGCTCTCAATGCCGCGTGAGCGGTTTTATCATACAAATTGGAGGAGCAATCTCGACATTCATACATATCTCCTGTGTAGCTTAGTCGGTTCCCGATCGCCATGATCGCCTTCCTCATCACATTCCTTCTCCCTAATTTTTCTTTTGGCGTTGGCACACTCATTATTAACTTCCAACATCTCTCATCTGTCTAACTGATCAACAATGAGGTCTCCCTCCTCTTCTACCAGACCATTGTCACAGCTCATCCACACCGTGTACTGGTACGATTCTAATGCGACTCCATTTGGATAAGAAACCCATGACGTGGGTCTTGAAGTCCATCCTTTACTATGAGATTTGGTTGTACGCACTTTATCTTTATGTTCACGCAAATATCGAGCGGATATAAGTGGATCCAGTTAGATAGGTATATTATGCCGAGTCACATCAGATTGCATCTCGATTGACCAATCTAGATATTCGTCTTATACAAGCAGTTTCTTATGAGGACTACGCTTTTTCCTACATTTCAGAAAAGAACACCTATTAAATAATTGTGAGATTTATTTGATATGTACTGATAAATACAATGCTACAAATATGCTGTATCAATATATGAATAAATTAGTTTATTCCAAGATAGCAGCTTGGAAAGCAGATTAAGCTTGATGATAGTGAACGTACTCATAAAAGTTAGCGACACCTATAGTAGTTGATACATGCGTCAATTCGGAATCTAGAATAACATTTATATGTGGAGGTTGTGCACAAATGTAAGATTACACTTAACTCCGTCACTCCACCATTCAGTTTACGATATCGTGAATTATATAAGAGATTAAGTGTAATTATCTCACTCTCACGATAGATAGAAAATAATCTTGGTATTTATTTTTCTATGAATGTAATATAAATAAATAGAGAAATATCGCTTTCCTCGTACTACGTGTTAAATAATCGTAGGGATACAGTCCTCATTATGGATGCATAATTGTATATCTGATGTCACACGCCAAAAATCTCACATGTACTATAATTACATACACTTGATTTATCATAATACACTCTAATATAAGTCTGAGACTCTTGAGGAAAATTGGATTAGTCAGTGTGCAAGATGCTCAGTTGAGAATTTGTTAGAGCTACCAAATGCAACTAGTCAGAGAGCCAATGAGTCTGGATCCTTTATAAGGTTTAGATCACCTCCAGTGTGAAGGTATAGTACCTATTGGGTGTAAACAGATCTCCAAGAAAAGATTGGTTGCAGATGTGGAATGTGAGACATTCAAAGGCTAGACTAGTGGCAAAGGTTATAGTTAACACGAAGGCATTGACTATCAGGATACCTTTTCCCCCAGTGGCTATGCTAAACCATCCACACATTGCTTGCCATTTGAGCTTAATTTTGATTATGAAATATGGCAAAGAAAACTGAAAAATAGCATTCTAAATGGATAACCTTGGGTTATATAGACCGCAGGTTCACACTAGTTACTGATCATAAGGTTTGCAAGCTGCAAAGGTCCATATATGGACTTAAGCAAGCATTTCAGAGCTGGAACACTCGTTTCAATGGTATGATCAAAATGTTTGGTTTCATTAAAAATGAAGAGAAATCGTGTGTCTTCAAAAAGGTCAGTGGGAGCGCTGTTGTCTTTCTAGTATTATACGTGGATGACATCCTCCTTATTGGGAATGATATTTCCATGATGACAACAGTCAAAATATGGTTGTCCATGGAATTCTCTATGAAAGACCTAGGTGAAGCATCCTTTATTCTAGGAATTAAGGTCTATAGAGATAGACCGAATAGGATGCTAGGACTTTCACAGAAGATATACATAGAGGAAGTACTAAAGAGGTTTAGTATGAAAAACTCTAAGAGGGGATTAGTATCCTTCAGACATGGTATTCATCTTTTCAAGAAGATGTGCCCTAGCACACCTGAGAAAATAGAACGCATGAGCAAAATCCCTTATGCTTCTGCAATAGGGAGCCTCATGTATGCCATACTATGTACACGACTTGATATAGCCCATGCTGTCAGTGTCACAAGCAGATATCAGTCAAATCCAGATGAAGAACATTGGGCTTCTATGAAATATATCCTTAAGTACTTGAGAAGAACAAAGGATATGATGTTGGTCTTTGGTAACGGAGAACTCTATGTCCAGGGATACACAGACTCGGATTTCATGTCTGATGTAGATGATCGAAAGTCGACATCTGGGAGTCTGTTTCTGTGCAATGGTGGTGCTGTCAGCTGGAAGAGTTCCAAGCAAATCATGATAGCAGATTCCACCATGGAAGCAGAATATATCGCTGCATCAGAGGCTGTGAAGGAAGCATTCTGGTATAAGAAGTTTGCTATAGAAATTGGAGTGATGCCATTAGATGCCATTCCTCTATACTGCGACAACAATGGCACCATAGCCCTTGCTAAGGAGCCGAGGTCTCACCAGAAGTCCAAGCACATTAAGCGGCGATACCACCTCATCCGCGATTACCTCAAGAAGGGTTACGTTGAGGTCAAGAGAGTCAACTCCGCAAACAATGCAGCAAACCTACTTACAAAGCCGTTGGGACAACAAAAATTTGAAGCCCACCTTGAGAAATGGGACTTAGACTTATAGCCATTTGACTTTAGGACAAGAGGGAGATTGTTAGATATATGTGCTCTAGAAGACAGAATTGGCTGACACTTGTAATACACTTCTAGGGGCAAAATTATAATTTTGACTATTATCAATAAAATGGGTTATTTTCTATCACATATGTGTATTTAGTGTCTGTGATACATCCTTTGAGTTAATGGTAATGATAATTTATATTTTCAAGAGTTGAAAATTTAAGACATGAATAATTATTATCAACTCATAAAATGCTTCCGACCATAGGATCATCAAGAGGATGGTGATTGATCCAGAGTCTTGAGTCTACGGTATGGAGATACTAGAGCAAGAGTACAGATACTCGTTAGAGAATGAGGGCACTGAGCGTGACCACCTCGAGTAGTCATTAGGAAGTCTACCTTCTCGTCAATGACTGACTCGATGCTGCAGTGGTGTGTCTGATTTCTTTGATCTGAGATGCATCGACAGTTCATCTTGAGGGTGTTATAGTTTGACTACACCATAACTCAATCTCCTAGCCATACGGAACCCTGAGGTGTATGTTGGCTATAGCATGTTCATTGTAGGAATTAGATTGCATCAAGATGGAATCTATCTACCTCGGTGGTAGAGGAGCAGCCCTATGATGATCATGAAAATCAAGTCCAAAAGCCCATGGCCATGGTAGAGTGAAATAATAGAAAGAGTTTTTATTTAGGTTTTCACATCGGACTTGAATCAAATGATTACATCATATGACAGAAACTAGGGTTTGATGAGTTCACCTTAACCCTAATCTGATCGGGGCTCAAGATAGAAGAACTTAATCACACAGGATAGCTACACCAAGAGGTTCGCATTCAGCTCTGATGGGTTGCCACCATATACTACTAGGTGTCACTAGTGGATTTTGGGAGCAATTAGAATGATTTAGATGATCGATCATTCTAGCTGTTCGAATCAGAAGAGTTCTGATCCATCGAAAGAAGTTTCAATGATGTTGATGATAAAGATCATGACATATCCCATTACCATACAAAACTGAACCTAACTGGATCACACAAACAAAGGTTTGAATCTGGTGATCATCAATTGAACTGATCCAGTTCAATTGATCTGAATGAGATTCAATTAGGTTCAAAAAAATCGTGCTAGCACTCGATTGAACCTAACGTTCTTCTTTTACTATCATAAATAGTTATCCTGACTAAGCCAAAGGAGTTTGTACTCGATTAGAGGCCTTTACTTGGTCTGACTAGAGCCTATCCAAATCAAAAAAGAGTTGTCTTATTTTGTAAGATAATACCTGCCATTTTTGATCCCCTGCCATTTCTCGTTCTTTGACTTTGGTCAAAAGTTGACTTTTGATTGGTCAAATATTGACCATTGACACTTTGACTTCTGTCCATGTGTTATGCACCTATTGGAGAGTTGGTGGGGGCTTATCCTCCTATCAGAACCTAGTAAGGAGGAGGGCGCACGCCACCCTTGGCGTATGCCCAAGTTTGAGGCACCCAGGAGTCCCTGTTGGATAGGGACTCCATCTCCTTTTTGGATTTCGATTAGACTTCTCCTAAGAATCAAGTTTGACTGGTCTTAGGCACCATCTAAGGAGGAATTCAAGGGACTCTATTTCCACCAATCAGATTTAGATCTGATTTCATAAAGGGTTGTGATTGGTTGGGAAGAAGAGGAGTTGGATCACGCATAGTCTATAAATAAGACCCTACACCCAACTCAAAAAGCATTAAAAATTCCCACACCCCAAGGCTACCTCTCCTCTCCTCCTCCATGCCAAGTCCATCTTCTCCCTCTCCTCTCCATGCCCAAAGGAGTTTGGGATCTTAGTTGGTGCAATCCAGATGAGAGAAAGACGACAGAAAGCTAGAAGGCTGCGCTGCTGCAAAGGATAACTACTGATCTTCGAAAGGTAGTTTTGAAGATCCTCCAGATCAGATCCAGATCTAATTTTTGAAGACGTGATAGAGAAGAAGAGGATCTCCAGATCCAGCCTGAGTGGATACCGGTAGAGGTAGAGGCCAGGCACTTGCATGGCTAGATCCAGAACCTTCTGCTGCTTACAGGATCATCAATGGATAATAAGATTATCCTACATCAAGGTAAATTAAATTAAATTTAATTTATTTAGATTTTATTTTTATTATTATTAGAATAATAAGAATCAGATCTGAAATATTTCAGATCTGATTTTGGATCAAAGAAAAAAAATTTTGAAATATATCTTTTGATCCGATCAGATCTGAACGAACCTGGTCTGGGAAATTAGGATTTTTCTTCAGCTATCAGTTAGAAGAGTTTCAAGCAAACTATGATAGTAGATTCCACCATCGAAGTAAAGTATATCGCTACATCAAAAGCTATAAAGAAGGCATTCTGGTATAAGAAGTTCATCGCAGAACTCGAAGTGATGCCATCAGATGTCATTCCTCTGTACTATGACAATAATGGCACCATAGCCCTAGCTGAGGAGCCGAGGTCTCACTAGAAATCCAAGCACATCAAACGGCGATTCCACCTCATCTGTGATTACCTCGAGAAGGGTTACGTCAACGTCAAGAGAGTCCACTCCACGGACAATATGGCAGATCCACTGATGAAGCCTTTAGGCCAGCAAAAGATCGAAGCCCATCTTGAGAAGATGAGACTTAGATTTACAGCCAATTGGCTTTTGGTCAAGTGGGAGTTTGTTAGATGTGTGTCTTAGAAGCTAGATTTGCTAACACTTGTAATACACTTCTAAGGGCAATTTTATAATTTTGATTATAAATTAATAAAAAAATTATTTTCTATCATAGTGTGTATTTAAAGTATATGTGATACATCCTGCAAGTTAATGGTAATGATAATTTATATTTTTAAAGAGTTGAAAATTTAAGACATGAATTTTCATAATTAACTCATAAACTGCTTCTAACCATAGGATTATTATGAGAATGGTGATTAATCTAGAAGGTTGGTGTACGATCGCTTTCTTTGGATAGATGAGTCTTTAGTCTACGGTATGAAGATATCGGAGCGAGAGTATAGATACTCATTAGAGAATGAGGGCATTGAGCGTGACCATCTTGAGCATTCATAAGAAAGTCTATCTTCTCATCGATGATTGGCTCTATGTTGCAGTAGTGTGTCTGATTTTTTGACCTGAGGTGCATCGACAATTCACCTTGAGGGTGTTTTTGTTTGACTACACCATAACTCAATCTCCTAGCCATTCAAAATTTTGAGGTGTATGTTGGCTATAGTATGTTCATTGTAGGAATTGGATTACACCAATAAGAGATCTATCTACCTCGATAGATGAGGAGTAGCCCTATGATGATCATGAGAATCGAGTCCATAAGCCTATGGCCATGGTAGAGTGAACATGATAGAAAGAATTTCTATAAGGGTTTCATATAGGACTTAAATCAAATAATTAATTCATATGATGGATATTGGGTTTGACGAGTTCACCTTAACCCTAATCCTGTCGGGACTTAAGAAAGAAGAATCCAATCACACAAGTAGCTGCACCGAGAGGTTCACTTTCAGTTCTGATGGATTGCCACCATATACTGCTAGATGTCACTGATAAATTTTGGGAGCAATTAGAATGATTTTGATGATCGATCATTCTAATTGTATGAATCAGAAAAGTTCTAGTCCATCGAAAGGTGTTTCAATGATATCGATGATGGAGATCATGACATATCTCATTACCATATAGAACTAAACCTAACTAGATCACACAAATAAGGGTTTGGGTCTGGATGTCATCAATTGAGCTAATCTAGTTCGATTTATTTGGATTAGATCCAATTAGGTTCAAGGTAATCGTGCTAGCACACGATTGAGCCTGACTTTCTCCTTCTATAATCTTTTTGATTCATCGCAATTGAGTTAAATTTGATTTGACTCATTCATGGATTCTGAATGAGTTTATTTTCATCTAACTAAAATAAGTCTAGATCAAATTAATTATGAAAATTAAATTCATTCCTAGTGCAATTGGACTAGGGTCAATAGTTGACCCAATTAAGAGAATTGAGGGTCACATGATTAGAGAATTTTTAAAATTTTTTTAGAAATTATTTTGCTTTAATTTTTGGGTATGTGATAAGGCATCAGTTATACTTAGGATGTCCAAAATTTCTTGATTTTTGGAGGTGCTTAGATTAGGTTTTGATAGAGTTTAATTTGGATTAAACTCTTGAGGAAAGAGTCCTAGACGCACATAGACTCTTCCTTATCCTTTCATGCCGCCACCTTTCAGATATATTTTTGGTGTTAAAACTAGATGAGATCTGAGTTTCATCATGGAGATCAGGTCCACGAGTCCCAATGGTCTAATTAATAAGGATTTTGGTCAAAAAGGGACTCTTTATGGCACTATGTCTTATATAAGAACTCTTCTCATGAAATTGCGTCAAAGTAATTTATTTTTTCCACACCCAAAGGAGCCTTCCCTCTAATATCTACACCCCCTCCATCCTCTCTCTCCCTCTCTTCTATATGCATAAAAAGTTAGGCACAAATCTAAGTTAAAGATCCAAGGTTTTTGGCACAAGATTCAGTATCTATGCGACGGTGTTCGTGAGACGAACAGGCTATCCTTAGAAGTCATTTTGAAGGCTTTTTAAATTAGATCTAGATCTAATTTTTAGAGAAAAGATTCATGAGAAGAAGATGTTTAGATCCTACTTGAGTGGATATCGGTAGACGCCAAGCGCGTGCGTGGCTCCTTCTAGAACCTCAGGAATCAATAGGATCATCGCAGGATAATTAGATTACCAAATCAGGTACTTAAAATTAAATCTAATTTAATTTTATTTTTAATTTTTAATATTAGATCTTTATGATCAGATTCAAGAAGTCTCATATTTGATTAGAATTTAAGAAAAAAATTTTAAAATATTTTTTTAGATCCAATTAGATCTGAACGATCCTGTGCCAAAAAAATAGGTTTTTTCTTCCTTTTTCTGTCTTTGATTTTTTCTTCTATAGAAATGACTTCTGAGGAGCAAAATTGCCTGATCAAGAGGATTAAGTCTCTCAAGAGGAAGGATAACTCTACCAAAAAAATATCGAAGAAGGCTTGCACTGATGAGCCGATCTCGATCGTGCCGATTCAGGTAGCGTCCACCCTAGAGTCTGATGTGGCAGCACCAACTCCGACCTCGCCCCAAGAGGGAGCTGCCCCCACCCTTCTTGAACAGCATAAGGTCATTGAGAAGAAGAAGAAAAAGGATGTCATCAAAAAGAGGGTAAGGAGGATGGTCGAAAACTCAAGTGGTGAATGCTCTGATCAAGAGCGAGCTTTCTTGGATGACCAGAAGGTCGTCCAATCCCTGATGAAGGGCAGCATCCTCCCACACATTATTAATAAAATGGTTTGGATGAAGGATGTGGAGAGGTTTGATGAGTCCTTCACTGTCTACCTTCAGGTAACCATCTCACCTGAACTTATTCAAATGAAGGATGCACTTCTGAAGTTCTGACTCAAAAATTTTTTTCTGTCACGCAGCTGGAGCATTACCTATTCGTCCATTCGAAGGCAGCCGATCTCCACCAGGCCGAGGCTTCCAAAGTCCTTCGGTAGGCTCAAGAAAAGAATGAAAGGGTTAGGACTAAGGTCGACCATTTGAAGGCGGCATCGGAGGCACAAACTGCAGAGGTCAATCACCTTTGAGAGGCATTGCAAAAAGAAGAGGAGGCCTCTGTGGGGTTGAGGGCAGCTTTTATCCTTTCTAAGGATAAGAGGAGGAAGGCTGAAGAGGAGGTCGGCATCGAGAGGGAGTAGGCTATCGAGGTCTTCAAGTCCTCCAAAGCAATGGAGGATATTAAGATTGCTTTTGCGTAGGAAGCCTTCTTAGAGGGGTTCGAGATCTGCATGAGGAGGGTCATGATGAACTTTCCTAAAGTAGACCTCGATCTTCTAACAGATGAGCCTAGCAATGCAACCAGTCCTTCCAATGCTGGTGCTACCTCTCCCACCACCAAACCTCCCCCTGAAGCTCTAGAACCTATAGCCAAACCTGAGGCCACAAGGAATTCACCAACCTCACCTACTTCTGAACTGGCCGAGGTCTAAAATTTTTGGTTACTTATACTTTTCTTTCTTTTTTTTTTATGTACTCAAACTTTTTAAGAAATGAAAATGAACTTCTTTCCTCTTTACATTTGTGCTGTCGTAAATGTTATTTAGAGTCCCTTTAGTAATCGGAGTCAAGGTCCATCATCCTCGACTAACGTCGAGCCCTTGCTCCATGGGATCCCTCTGAAACCCATGGTCAAGAATTTGAAGAGAAAAATTCATCATTTGAAAAAAAAGCTGAAGAAGATAGAGGATAAGTTCCAGAGATCTAGAAAGAATGCTGATAGAGGATGAGTTCCAGAGATCTAGAAAGAATGCTTCTGAGGTGACGATCGAAGTTACTCGCCTCTGCAAGCTGCATATGAAGGATTCTATGAGGTTCATCATCAGGAAGGGCAACTTCAAGAGAGAGCTAGTCGAGCTTAGGAAAAATGCAAGTGATAAGTCATGGGCATTGACTGTGAAGATTAGCTCCCTCGAAGTTGAACTCAAGACGGCAGGAGAGAAGATTCAACTGTTGGAGGAGAGTTCACCATGGTCCTCCGACAAAGCCCAGTATGAATGGGATTGATCTCAAAGATTTTCTACACTCTAGAAGCAGTTGTTTGATGTCGAGTCTACCTACAAGATCTATCAGTTGGGTTGGTGCTAGAGAATATCTAAACTTGAGCAATAGCTCCGAGCTGCCAATAGTAAGGTAGCTTGGCTTCAACAATAGCTTGCCAATAGTTATTGATCTGGCACAAGTAGGGAGTCGAAAGAGATTACCTCCTTGAAGTGGATTACTAGTAAACTTTCAAAGTCAATTGGGATCGAAAAGGTCGAAGTTCAGCAATTGAAGCTTCAATTGGTTTGTGAATAACAAGCCATCAAAGATGTCGAGGATGAATCTGAGGTTCTAAGAAAAAGGCTGCAGGCATCAGAAGAGAACTATCAAAGAGCTGATAGGATGTATCATGATAACTTGATAAGAAGAAAGGAGCTCGAGGAAGAGATCGTCAACCTAAAAGAATTCTTGGTGGTGGCCAACAGTCTGAAGTCCGAGGAATCAGATCCCTCATAGATCTTCGGCTTTTTCTTTTTTCTTTTGTAATCGATCTTGCATATCGTTATTTTGTGTTTGACTTTGACTTTAATGAAATGATATCTTTCCTCATTTTCGTCCTATGTGAATCAAATATCTATAGATAGCTCCATTTCTTTTTTTTAATGGGGTCGGTCTTTACTCTATTCCCCCCTTAGGAGGAGGTCTTCCTCTTGTCCCGGGCGAGGTAGGTTTTTATTTCTATCAGGTCGAGGTCTTCCTCCTATCCTAAGCAACCGAAGCTCCTATCCTAGGCAATCGGGGGTCCTTATTCGCATCAGGATGAGAGTTTCCTCCTATTCCTAATAGGAAGGCCTCTCCCCTTATCCCATCTTAGACAATGAGATTTTCATCTTGCTCAAGTTAGGATGAGGTTCTCCTCCTTTTCCTAATAGGGCAGTAGGATCATAGAAGGGCCATTGGTAGGACCTCTCTCCTCATCCCATCTTAGACAATGGGATCTTCATCTTGCTCAAGTTAGAACGAGATTCTCTTTCTATTCCTAATAGGATGGTAGAAGTACAGAAGCATCATTAGAAGGGCCTCTCTCCTCATCCCATCTTAGACAATGGGATCTTCGTCTTGCTCAAGTTAGGATGAGATTCTCCATCTATTCCTAATAGGATGATAGGGGCATAGAAGGGCCATTAGAAGGGCCTCTCCCCTCATCTCATCTTAGATGATAGGATCTTCGTCTTGCTTAAGTTAGGACGAGATTCTCCTCCTATTTCTAACAGGGTAGTAGGAGCACAGAAGGACCATTGGAAGGGCCTCTCCCCTCATTCCATCTTAGACAATGGGGTCTTCAAAGTTTGGTTGAATTATTTTTAGTCATTATGTGATTTTATACCAAAAGATAGAGAGATTGAAAGAAGAGAATTTTATTAAAGTAAAATTACTGGTAATACATCCACAAATTCTTCGAATTCTTGGATCGTGGAAGTGTTATTCCTCCAAGCTCCTTCAAGTAATAGGTTTTGGGTCGGACGACCTCCTTAACTTTATATGGGCCTTCCCAATTTGGAGCAAATATTTTTTGGTTCTAAGGTTACAAAATAGCTACGTGCTGAAGTACCAGATCTCTCACTTTGAATGCTTTGCCTCTGACCCTTGAGTTGTAGTAGCGAGCTACCTTCTTCTTGTAGGCCGCCATCCAAACTTGAGTCACTTTTTTTTTCTTCCAACAAGTTGAGGTTAGCCCTAAGATCCTATGAGTTCTGCTGCTCGCTGAATGGCATGACTTGTGCTGATGAAAGTTTTAGTCCTATTGGGATGACCGCCTCTGTCCCAAAGGCCAAGAAGAATGGAGTCTCCTCAATTAGTAATCTTTGAATAGTTCGATATGCCTAGAGTACATGATAGAGTTCATCTACCCAAGTCCCTTTTGCCTTCTCAAGTCTTGCGTTGATTCCTTATAGTAGAGTTCTATTGGTTACTTCAGCCTCATCGTTTGTCTATAGATGAGCCACTGATGTAAAATTATGAGAGATATTCAAGTCTTTAAAGAACTCGATGAATTTTGCTCTAGCAAACTACCATCCATTATCTATTATGATGGTCCAAGGTAAGCCAAATCTGCAAATAATTGACTTTTAGATGAAGTTCTGAATTTTTGCTTCAGTAATTTTAACCAAGGGTTCGATCTCGATTCATTTGGTAAAGTAGTCAATTTCAACCAAGAGAAACCTTCGCTATCCAGATACCATCAAGAAGGGGCTGAGTATATCCATCCCCTATTATGCAAATAGCCAAGGAGCACTCAAGGGGGTGAGCTCGAAGGTCGGCCATCTCTAAATACTAGCATTTCTCTGACAATGATTGCACATTCTAACATAGTCCAGGAAGTCTCGATACAAGGTTGGCCAGTAATAGCCTTGCCGAAGTAGCTTGTGAGATAGAGATTTGGCACCCAGATGGCTTTCACAAATTTCTTCATGCACCTCCCATAATGCAAAATTGACCTCGGAGGGTCAAAGGCATCTTAAAAGTGGTAGTGAATACGATCTTTTGTATAATTTACCCTCATAGAGAACATATCGGAAGGCCTGATTTCTTAACTTTTGAGCTTCTTTTGGATCATAAGGTAAGGCCGTATCTTTGAGATAAGTGACCAGTGGATCAATCCAGCTCGGCTCATGCTCAACGTGCATCACAAACTGCTATTCTTTCAAACTCGAGCATTTTAGGACTTTGAAGAAAACCTCCTTAGGCAGTTCAGCTGGAGCCAGTGTGGCCAATTTAGAAAGGAGATCGGCTCTAGTGTTTTCTACTCTCAAAATCCATTGGATGCTAAAACTCTTGAAGGCCAAAATCAAATCCTTTACTTTCTTGAGATACTTTATCATACTTTTCTCCCGAGCTTCATAACTGCAACTAACTTGTTCGACTACTAGTTGGGAATCACTATACACTTGGGGAAGGCCTGCTTTCAACTCCTTGGCTATTCTTAGTCCTGCTATTAGAGTTTCATATTCGGCCCCATGGGCCCAAAAGCCTTCAAGAAGATCAGCCTTTTCTTCAGAGGAGTTTGGTTGTAGCCATGGAACGCTGACTTCATTCTATTTAAGTTCGGCCTCATTCGGGATAGTGCATTCCACTATGAAATTTTTTAGTATTTGAGTTTTGATCAACGACCGAGGTTGGAAGTTGATGTCAAATTCTGTAAGCTCAATTATCCATTTCACGATTCTTTCGGAGGCATCTGTTCGATGAAGAATTTCCTTAATTGGATGATCAATGAGGAGGATTATGGTGTGCCCCTAGAGATAAAGTCGGAGTCTCCGAACTGTAATTAGTAGAGCATAAGTTAGTTTTTCTAACTTAGTATACCTGATCTCGGTGTTCCGCAAAACTCGGCTTATGTAGTAGATTGGTCGCTGTGCTTTTGCCTCTTCCTTGACTAGGACTGCTATAAGGGCCACTGGGAAGACCACCAAATACAAAAGCAATCCTTCTCTTGGTTTGGGCTTGGCCAATAAGGGAGGCGAGCCAAGGTAGCTCTTGAGTCCTTCAAACACCCGTTGACATTTAGCATTCTAGCAGAAGTTCTTCAATTATTTGAAAACTTGAAAGAAGGGCATACATCACTCGACTGATCTTGAGATGAAGCGGCTCAGGGCTACCACCTTTCTAGTCAGGTGCTAAATTTTTTTGATTGATTTTGGGGCAGTCATCTCTTGAATGGCCTAAATCTTTTCTGGATTTATTTCAATCCTGCACCTTGATCCCATAAAATCCAAAATTTTTTTTGAAGTTACACCGAAGGTGCACTTGATTGGGTTCAATTTCATCTTGTACTTTCGGAGGGCATTGAATGTCTCCTTAAGGTCGGCTATGTGATTTGTTGAAGCTCAACTCTTGACAAGCATATCATTCATATACACCATGTTGCAGTCAATCTGCTCCTTAAATATCTTATTGACCAGACGCTGGTATGTTGCTCCTATATTTTTTAGTCCAAAAGGCATGAACCTATAACAATAGAGACCATGGTCAGTAATAAAAGTTATTTTCTCCTCGTCCTCTGATGCCATTCGGATTTGGTTATAGTCGGAGAAGGAATCCATAAAGGTGAGGAGCTCATGGCCCAAAGTCGCATCCACCAGTTGATCAATTCTGGGCAAGGGATAACTATCTTTCAAGCAAGCCTTGTTCAACTTCTTAAAGTTTATACACATCTTCCATTTGCCATTAGCCTTCTTGACAAGGACCACATTAGAAACTCAGTTTGGATAGGAGACTTCTCGGATGAATTTGATTTTGAGGAGCTTGTCAACTTCTTCTGTAATCACCTTCTATCTCTCTGGAGCATGGCTACGTACCTTTCCTTTCACTGATCGATACTTCGGATCAATAGCTAGTCGATGTTCCATGACTTCAGCATCAATTCCTGGCATGTCTACAGAAATCCAAGCAAAGACATCCGCATTTCTCTATAGAAATCCAATGAGTTGCTCTCCCACACTTGCTCCCAAATTGGATATAATCTACCCCATGTGCTCTTCATTCCCATCATTCAAAGAAACCAAGATCAGATCTCCCATTGGTTCTCCTCTTTCTTCTGCGAGGTCATCCCGGACGTCCAATCCATCAACTAGACAAGGGTCGGACTGCTCACTCTTTTGCAGAGCAATTGAATAGCAATGCCTTACAAGAGCTTGATCTCCTCTGACCTCCCTAACTCCATAACTTGTTGAAAACTTTATTTTCAAATAGTAGATCGATTCTACTGTCCGAAGTGCATTTAGATCAGATCGGCCGAGAATAGCATTGTAAGTAGATGGAGCTTTTACCACTAAGAAGTCCACTTGAGCCCTAGATTTCTTTGGATATCATTTTGCAGCCATACTTAATGTTATTATGCTTTGAACTAGCACTGCATCACCTATGAAGCCAACCAATGGAGAATTCATTGGTCCAAGTCGGTTATCAGGTATAAATATTTTGGAGAAAGCATCATAAAATAAAACATCGACTAAACTTTCATTATCGATAAGAACGTGGCGTACATCATAATCGATAATATTTAAAGTAATTACAACCATATCATTGTGTGGGAACTAAACTCCTTGCGCATCTTCTTTAGTGAATGCAATGGGCTCCTAGTTCTCCTCCTCTTAGCTGGCCCCTCAGACCCACTAGCCTCCTCTTCCCGAAGTTCCCCAAAGATGGTATTGATGACATCGAGGGGTGGCCGATCTCCTGACTGCTCCTTCCTCCTTGATGGCTCTGATTCCGACAGCATTTTTGGCCAATCTTTCCTTGCCTCGGATCGATATCGTAGAAATTGACCCAATCGACCTCACCTGATAAGCTCCTCGATCTCATCTTGGAGTTAAATGCATTCCTCAGTATCATGATCATGATCATGATGGTAAAGATGGTACTTATTTGGATTGCGCTAGCTAGGATGAGTGCCAATTTTCTTCGACCTTGGTAGCTGCTCTTTGATCGCCATCAGTACTTGAGTTTTTGGAGCATTTAGGGGGGTGTAATTGTAGAACCTTCTAGGGGGAGAACTTCTTCGTGCCCTTCTATCGGGGCCTCTTTGACAATGAGTCTGAGGGAGAGTTCGGGCTCACTTGCATTCAAGGGGAGTCCACGAGCGTGGTCGAACTTCATTCGACTTTTCTTCGACCGTGGGCTTGCTAGATTCGTCCGCTTGCCACTCTCTCATGGCTTCCTCATCCTTCAGTTTGAAGGCTTCTTCAACTCAAGCATAACCTTCAGTCGGAGCCAACAAATCAGCAAAATTTTTGGGATACTTCTTCTCTAGGAAGAACAGCAGATCGTTCTTCTAAAGGCCGCCCTTAAGTGCGGCCATGGTAAGCAACTTGTCCAAATTTTGGACCTCCAGTGCAGCGGCATTGAAGCGATTGATATAAGCTCAGATGGTCTCCCCTTTCTGCTGCTTGATATTGATGAGAGAATCCAAGCCTCGCCTTGGATGTCGGCTGCTGATAAAATAAGCCGCAAACTGATGGCTCATTTGGTCGAAGGAGAAGATCATATTCGACTTGAGCATCGAGTACTAGTTTCTCGCTGCTCCCTTCAAAGTAGATGGGAAAGCTCCACATAGAATGGCATTAGGTGCACCATGAAGTAGCATCATAGTTCAAAAAGCCTCCAAATGGTCAACTAGATCAGTGGTCTCGTCGCAACTCTCGAATTGAGGAAGCTTGAAGTTCGATAGAATCAATTCCTGCATGATTCTCTAGAAGAAAGGAGGGTCAGTACAAATGTTATCGTGGTTACCTAGGGCAGCATGATGAAGCTCCTCAATCCATCGATCCATTTCTTAAAGTTTTTGATCGAGGGCCTAATCTCGATCATGAATTTTGGAGGATTTTCGACTATAGATGGGGAAGGTCTCTTCTGGAGAAGAGTCATAATCGAAATAGGGGCTCTCTGCTCTCTATTTCTTCTTTCCGAAGGTGATGGATTTGCTGACCCAAGTATGCCTCCATGGGATCAATTCTTGACATCCCAACGAGAGATTTTTTGATCGGATTGCCGCTGAAGGCTGTTGCATGGCCTGCACCATTTCAGTGAGACCCCAAATCTACTGCATCAATAGATTGAACTGCTCTAGATCCACCATTATTATCAACGAAGGAGGTTGCGATGCCGGTGATGGTGTTGAAGCAAGCAGATTTGGTTTAGATTTGATGGTAGAGGTGGTGGATCTTGGAGTGATCGTATTCTTTGGATGCATTTTGAGGTTGAGGGAGAGAATGGAGATGACCCTTGAAGGAGAAAGCACGCAGGATCAGCTGAGCACTTCTTTTAGAATAAGGGCATAGGACCCTTCCTCTAGTGCTAATCCTGTTGGTGCAGAATTTGGTTGACGTCGGATCAAGTTGGAGTTGGAAAAGAAGAGGTCACCATCGGTGACCTGCAAAATAAAGTCTCATTCGAAGTTGGGGATGGTGGCTCCGGTAGGATCCTCCGACGATCAAGTCAGCTCTTCTGACCAGCAAAAATAGAGTGCTCAAAAAATTCAAATGTAGAGTCATGAGAAGAAAAATGAGAGCTTAGAGAAAATATATCTAGAGGGTCCCTTTTATAGATGAAGATTATAACAAACTGATGGTGATGGCCATAACTGCCTGGTAGTGGACCATTCAGACCATGTAGAGTTTTTTATGAAAGAATGAGTTATCATTTATCGCAACTTGCAGATGATAGAGATTCCTTTGTAGAAGTTTGGATATAAGTCAGAGACTTCAATGTATGTAGTGGACTCATGACTAGCCGAGGTTCATTGGGGCAAAGTCTAGCGGCTTCAAGAAATTCGAAAGCCTTCTGGGCCGTGTGCAAGTAGATGCCTCTTAAATTGAGATCTGAGGTTCTATGCTCTATCCTTTGCAGAGCGATTGTTATGAATTAGTGATTTGATGGGGTTCCTTTGGATGGCTCTAGCTAACTGGTGTAGCAGGGACTAAGTAAGTCTACGACTAGAAGGAGCACTATCGGAAGGAGTGTGACTGAAGGAGATCATCCAGAAGAGCATGATTGGAGGAGTTCATCTAGAAAGATTCCTACTGGAAGGAGCACTGCTGGAGAAATTTGTCCAAAAGGAGTTCGACTTGAAGGGGCACGTCGTCCGATACAAAACCTCAACCATCTTCAAAACTCATCACCAATCAAGGTTGAGAGGATGAAACTTTGGCCTTGTCATTCATTCTAAGTTAAGAAGCAAGGTTAATTAAATAATAATTCTCTTTTACTATTCGAGATCATCTGGTCAGGCTTCTTTGAGGTCATCCATGTATAGGCTGGTTCACCTTAAGCTAGGAGCTAAATCTGTGTAGAGGATGAGGTTCTTCTGAGCGATAGTAAGGAATTCGACTGAAAGGAACTAGCTTGGATGACTGGAAGGAGTTCTGTTGCTGCAAGACCGCCTTGAGGGGGAGTCAACTGGGAGAATGTCGAATAGAAGGAGGTCGGCCGAAAGAAGCTTGCCTACTAATCAGAAGGAATTCATTTATGATGAATTCAGCTGGACGAAATCATCCAGAGGGAATGCGATCGAAGAAGATCATTCGACTGGGATGCGACTAGAGGAAAAGTCCAGTAGGTGTACATTGGAGGAATTCGGTAGATCAGAGGCTGGAGGAAATTTGGCTTCTAGGTGGTTGTCCAACAATTGAGAGGAGTTTGGCTGATGAGGGAACTTGATCGACGATCGCTAGGGGTGGACAACCAAGATACTTTTGCCACTCATCCATTTCTTTGAAGCTCAACCATTCTCAGGATTGTTTGAGGGCCAATAAAAGAGTGACAGGGCCTTTCACCAGCACATCCAGAATCTTCGATACAAGAATTTAAGGGTCTTCTACTCTTTATAGGTTGTCGAAGTTCATCCAGAAAGAGGCTTTATCATCCAGCCAACTTGTGCCAGGTTCAAACACTTAATTACCTAGAGGGCCTTCATCACCATTCGAGCTCATCCAAGTGAGATCTACAAGACCTTCATAGATTCTGGGGTTATCTGAGAAAGTTGATGATCGGAATATGGAAGGTCGGCAAACAAGTCCAAGTTGGAGGTCCATGATCTTGGTTCTAGGTAGGAATTCCACACTAATCGAAGTTAGCCATGGTTATCATTGCCTGACGAGGTCACTCCAAGACTTGGTGTCATATGGGACTTTGGTAGGTGAGGGTTTGCCCTCAACACAAGCTATGGAAGAGGAGGAAACGAAGAATCTGTGAAT
Source organism: Cocos nucifera (assembly GCA_006176705.1). Classification (NCBI taxonomy): domain Eukaryota; kingdom Viridiplantae; phylum Streptophyta; class Magnoliopsida; order Arecales; family Arecaceae; genus Cocos; species Cocos nucifera. The sequence continues at coordinate 426,462 of QRFJ01000985.1, read as the reverse complement.
GGAATGGGGGGCTAAAACAGCAAAAAATGAAGAAGAAACAAGAAGAAAGGAGGACCAACTGAAAAAGAGGGGCTCTAGAAACCTAAAAATCATCGATGCCAAAGGAGACGATGGTGTTGGTGGATGGTGGGCTTCCTTTCGATGGCTATGGTGGCAAAGCAAAACAACAAAAACTCAACTAAGCAAACAAAATTAAGAAGAGGTAGAAGGACCTATTTATACTATCCACCAATGGTCTAGATCGAAGCCCCATGCTACCAAATTTTGCCATGTGGCATGCATCAGAGACACTGGATCATGTGGCTCTTTGCTGCACCACCCCTTGATCATGCCACATAGGTCGATCCATGGGGGGCATTCCATGGCCTATTGATGATCGACACGTGGTAAGTTATTTTTCATAGGTGGCAACCCAAGAGAAAATTAATTATAGAACTTATGCCCAAAAATAGATTTTAGGGTGCTTGTGAAGTACTTAGTAGAAAATAAATATACAACAGAAGATAATAAGTAAGTGCAAAAGAATAATCATGAATACAAAAGATTTATAGTGGTTTGATGCTAAACTCGGCACCTACGTCCACTTCCTAAGTCAATCCACTTAGAAATTTTAACTATAATCCTTTAAGAGTACAGTTCGATTATTTTCACGAGCTCATAATCCAACCTAGTTGATTTTTTCTGACTCACCAACCAAAACCTTACAATCGATTGTATTTCCGGGCTCACAATCAATCTAGTTGATTTTTCCTAGCTCACTAACCAAAATCTTATAATATCTAAGTTTAAGCTTGGATCAACCCTAAGTTTTTTTTCCCCAAAAAACTTGTCACAATAATCAAAGAAAGATATACAAGAATTTTAAAATTCAAAACAACAAAACTCTTTAAACTCTTAAAGAAGTAGAAGTGGCTGAGATCTTGAATGGCTTTGACTTTTTTCTTGAATGCTAGAGAGAGGATTGATGAAGGCTTCATGCTTTTGCTCAGAAGTGGTTGGCTTAAATCAATATACTCTTCCTCTCTTTTAAGTTGAATAAATGTAGGAAAGACCAAATTAAAAGCTCTATTTGTTTCCTTCCACTTTCTCTCTTGAGTTCCACTCTATAGCTTCAAGAATAATGCAAACAAACTTCCAAAATGTGATCCCCTTGTTTTGATTTGAAATCTTCTCATTTATGGCCTCAAAAATATCTATAATTAATGCTCTAGCCATCAGAAGCTTAAAAATTGCTTTAAGAAATAAATTTTGTATATTTGGAAAAGTCTAAAAAATTAGTCGTTATTCTATCAAAATTTGGTAAGTTGGCTCACCTAGACTCTTAGTCAGCTAAACAGAAACACTGAGTTAGCGAAGTGAATTTTTTGAGATGGCTCAAGAACAAATGCAAATTTTTAACCTTCTATATGTTATGTCTATCTGAGATTGGGTTGGCTCAAATATCTTCTTAGTCAACTAACTTTGTGCCTTGGTCAGTTCACTAACTATCTAGGTTGACTCAAAGAACTTGTAAATTCATACCGCTTTTTATGTTCTTCTACCTCTAAGACTAAGTCAACTATCTTTTCTTGTGAGTTAGCTATGCTCCGGTCTTGATCACCTATGTTATTTTTTGGGTTGGCTCAAGAGAGTTTCTGGATTCTTCACTCTTTTGTCCTTATCCTGAGTCTGAGACTAAGTCGACTATCTTCATCGGCTAAGCTCATTTCTTGGTCAGCTCAAAAGCATGTAAAGCATGCCAAAAATTAGTTTTAGATAGCTTTCATTGTTCAAACATATTCTATGCAAGACTTGCCTTCTTAAACTTAATTTGTGAATAGTTGAGCTTATTGAGAAGTCTATCCAGACAAGAATTTCCATTTACTTTTCATACTAAACTCAATTTCTTTGCTTCCAATTATGAATCTTTGTCTTAGGAACATAATATTCATTTAAATTTGAGAGAGTTTCTTCTTGAATGAAATCAACTATTGAGTATTATGAGAAACCAACAATCACTCTCAAAAGCAACATTAGTAATCATAATTTATATACAAATACTTTTGGCATTATCAAAACCAATTCTAGGACTAGCACAAGTTAGAACGTGCCCAAAAACAACCATTGGATCACTTTTCAAGTCATTATACTATAGCGCTTTGGAGTATCCATACCTCATAATTGCAGCAAGATTTGCAAAGCAACGCATTAATGAACCTTCAAAATTTCCTCCATCGAATAATGTAGATTAAATGCTCCAACTTGGAGATCAAATCGAGAGTTGAGGTCGAGTCTTGAAGTCAGCTACTTTGTCTGAAGTGTTGAAGTCACTTCGGGCTTATGGGGGAATCTACCTCTAACCTTGACATCCCCTAACTTGGATTGCAACTAAGTATTCACCTCGGATTGAATGCCGATAACTCATAGGAAAGCCAAAGGACCTCTTCAGATGTTGGGGAGGGAAGATAAGGCAACCAAACAATCCCATCAAAATGATCCCTGACATCGGCTACAACTCGACCATGGGTTCAGTTGCATACTGACCCTGAGATCGGGATCATGCCAACGATACAAGACAAGCTTTGAGCCATCAAATTAAAGAAGGAAAGATTGATGCAAAGAGAATTTTAGATCATTCCCTCCAATCTTGAGCATGTGAGCTAAAATCACATAGTTAATGCATGTAACCTATAATCCTCACAATCGTGGGCACTTATTCTCTGCTTCCATTATCAATGTCGGAGGTAATGCATGAGTACTCTATATAAAAGGGGGGCACAGAGGGCTCTTAGGTAAGTTGTTCAAGAGAACAAGTATCCATTCTCTCTCTCATTCACTTTCCTCTATTATTTTCAAAATTCAACTAATTTAAGCGTCAGAGGATCTTCCACTAGAAAATCTCTGATGAGTATAGGCTTCCTTTCCAAGTTTCCCAAGAAGAACCCATCCTTGGATTGTAACTGAAATCCAGGTCGATAGAAGACCAACTCCATCCACCCCATCTCGGAGTCTTGCAACAACAAAAATGCATGGAATGGCTTAGGCCAATCCAAAATATCTAGAAAATTGTTTGGGAAAGTAAGTTTCTATCCCACAACTATTGTTCAAAGAAATGAGCCAGCCGAAGCAAACATATGAGCCATAAAAAACTAGGCTTGGCTTCATTCTTGTCGATCTTCCATGAGGTCAAATGAGGATAACACGCGAGCTACTACCTTCTAAGGTCTTGTTATCATTACTATATATCCTGTTATTTAGATTCAAGAAGCATGAAGGACCACATGTAAAATCCAAAAATGGAATAAAATATTTGACTTCCCTTTCTAAGCTTAGATTTTAAAAAAAATCATATAATTTAAAATCTAAGTAGCTATTCATGTGGTAGAACAGCAACATATGACCATATGTTAATGATTAGCCAGAGGGAAGAATATAATCTTTGTTAATCTATCTTAATTCTATAAAGTAGGCAAACAAGCAGAGTTGAAGATGACAAAAAAATTCTTATGGATCTCATGTAGAAGTTTAGAATACAAAATATTTCAAGAACAGATCTCTAGATCATAATAATAATAATAATAATCAACAATCTATCATACCTTGAAATTTCTGAACAGTCATTAATGATCGTTGTTGATATGTCCTACAAAAGAAGAAATTAAAGTGGGATAGATCTTCCTCTTCTTCTCCTTTTTATGTCTGTCTCCTCAATGGGATGAGTTCCATCCTATGAACTAAAGATCTTAATATCCTAGGAATTTTTTACAGGCATATATTTATAGGAGTGGAGCGAGGACCTAGCCTAATTAGAAAATCCTAATGGATCCATCCATCACAGAGCCCACTAGTTAGGTCAAGCCTACACCGATATCGGCTACATCACATGATTAAGATAATAAAATCCAAATAATATGATCACAAGTAATTATGGGCTTCTTAACCATTTATTCAGATAACAACTTAGCTCGTATTTTCGTGATAAATCAAAAAAAAAATCAATCTATAATCAATGGAAGCTCACCTCATGAGAATTTTCAACATTCTCCTACTAGGACGACATTGATTAAGACTCCTTTTTATATTCAAGAAAATATATTTATTATATATATAGTTTAAAAAATGACTCCCGGGCTAAGTGCACCTCATGTGGCCACATATGCAAATGTTCTGAATGAATAATATTTTTAGTCAAAAATTTGGTCTACTAAAACTACTAACATTGAATCACAACAGTCTTCATACCATTTATTGATATAAGACTAATCTATGATTATAAATGTTAGTAATCTCATTGACATGGATTCTAGTGATGTAGTGCATGTAGTGTGAACTTTGTACCAATATGATCAAAATATAAAAAGCTCATCATCAGTCCACTTTATGGTTTCCAAGGAAACCTCTTTATGCTTTCTAATGAAAGCTATAATAATTTTAAGCTTATATCATAATTTTATCATATGTCTCAAGATGAGTTCTTTATATCTCAAGATGAATCATGATATCAATGATATCAATTACAACATAAACAATATCCTCATACTTAAGCAACACCTTTATACTTAAGATTTTGATTCAAATAAAACATTTATATTTAAGCAACACATTTATGCTTAAGATTTTCATTTAAATAGTATTTACAATCAACCATATATGCATAAATATAAATATAATATTTTATTATAAAAATAATAAAAAATAAAAGGTTTATGACATTGTTGATCTCCAAAGTAATTTTGATGATGACCAAATATTAAAGCAAATGATTACTAATTAATTTTATTTTAAGTATTCAAATGTTAGAAAAAAGAGAGTTCTTTGATCAAAATAAGGATGACACAAAATGCAATTCAAATCAAGATCAAATCTTCTTGTTTGGTAGCAAGAATTCCCTCAAAAATAGCCTTGGAGCATTTTCAAGACATCTCCTAAAATTTTCAAGACGTCTCATGGAGTCTAGCATGCTCAAGCAAGGTTCTGGTATAGTTTCGAGAGATCTCGAGTTAAACTCGAGACATCTCCATCTCAGAAGATAGAAATATAGTTCTATGCTCTAAGAGCGAGACGTCTCATAGAATTTTCGAGAGGTCTCACGATTGCGGCAAGACGTTTCCTTCAAAATCGAGAGCTCTCAATCTCAAGTGATAGATTTTTTTCAGAAAGCAGATTTTCGAGCGACTGAGAATAAGGCATCTCTTGGTCAAACCGAGAGATCTCGAAATCGAGCGAGACATCTCAAGATAAATTAAGAGATCTCAAACATAGTGATAGCACTTCAATGGATAGTTCTATACCTTTTTTGAATCTCAATGGCTAGTTCTCTTCTCCAATGATCACATTCAATCTATTTATCCTCCAATCAAATCAAAAAAAGGGAAAAGGAGAGAACAAAAATAAACACCCTATTTTCAATGAGCAACCTCTTTCATCCTAAGTTCTCTCAAGCATTGAAGAGCCCTCAAGTGCAATAACTCCAAGCATTCAAGAAGGCATTCAATGAACTACAATGATAACTTCTCAGCTCATTTAAAGGAGCTATCTTAGTTGTACAAATTTCTTTTTCCTTTCCATGTACTAGTTTCAACAGGGGTTGAAACTTAGAATTTGGGGTTTTACTTTTCTTTCCTTGGTTTGTATTGCCTTATCTAATATTTGTAAGGGTTGTGATTGGTGAACCTAGGAGAAAACTAACTAGGTTTTTGGATAGTGAGCCCAAAAAAACTATCCGACTGTAATCTTGAGGAATTATAGTAAAATTTCTAAGAGTCTTGCCTAAAAAGTGGATGCAGGTACTGGAAGTGCACCAAACCACTATAAAAATCTCTTGTTTGTGTGTATGCTCTTGTCTCTTGCTTTTCATAGCTCTCACATCTCACTCACATAGCATTCAAATAGTTTTTATTGCACATACTTGCTTTAATTTTTAAAAAATCCAATTCATCTCTCCTTCCCTCTTGGGTTGTCTAGCTAGGCAATAATTGGTATCAAAGCACTGATTCTCTACTAATTATTGATTTTTTCAACTAAAGATAAAGATCATGTCAACCCAACTAGGAGGTTCTCTTGTCAAGGGGCAATCACCAATAGGCCACCTCTTTTCAATGGATCCAACTATACCTATTGGAAAGCTTGCATGCACGATTTTATACAAGCCCTTGACTATGACATATGGAGTGTCATTGTCAATGGGCTACACACACCAATAGTCATTATCAATGGCACATCCTCTCCTAAGTCAGAGAAGGATTGGGATTAAATAGACAAGAAATTTATCCAATTAAATGCCAAGACAATGAATATTCTCTATTGTACCCTTAATGCAAATGAATTTAATTGAATTTTTACTTGCAATTCTATAAAAAAAATTTGGGATAGACTTGAGGTCGCACATGAAGGGACAAACCAAGTTAAAGAAATAAAGATAAACATGCTAGTTCATCAATATGAATTATTTAAAATGGATGCAACTGAATCTATCACTAGCATGTACATAAAATTTACTGATATTATAAATGATTTAAAAAGTTTAGACAAAGTTTATTCTAATAGTGAATTGGTGAGGAAGATTCTTTGATCTTTGCCTAGATCATAGGAAGCCAAGGTAACAGCCATCCAAGAGGCAAAGGATCTAGATACACTACCACTTGAGGAGCTTATTGGATCCTTGATGACACATGAGCTTCCGATGGATCGACACAATGAAGAGGATAGTAAGAAGAAGAAAACTATTGTCCTAAAATCCATGATGGTTGAAAAAGAAGATGATCTGTCCACCAATGATGAGAACGATGAAGATATGGCCCTAGTGATTAGAAAGTTCAAAAAAATTATGAAAAGAAGAAAGCAAGGATTTAAGAAAAGAAGCTTCATTAGAGGAGAAGCTAGCAGAAAGAAAGAAAAAAAAAGGAGAAGGATCAGCCCACCGAATGCAAGAAGCCTAAACATTTTAGGGTTGAGTGTCCTCAGTTGAAGAAGGTGCCTAAAAGAACTAAGAAGAAGGCAATGATTACAACTTGGAGCGATAGTGATGAGTCAAGCTCAGACAAAGAAAACCAAAACAAAGCAAATTTATGCTTCATAGTACAAGATAATAAGGTATCCTCTACACTTGATTCAAAATTTACTTTTGATGAGCTTCAAGATGCTTTTTATGATTTAATAAAAGAATTTAAGAAGATTAATACAAAAAATAAATATCTTAAATAAATGAATCAAACACTTGTAGAAGAAAAGGAAGAAGCTATTTGTAAACACAACAAGTTAAAAGAGGAAAACAAAATCCTAAAGGATGAATTAAATAAGTTAAAACCATTAGTTCATAAATTTACTTATACTTATGAAAAATTGCAAATGATCTTAACCAATCAAAGAGGAGTTTATGATAAAGATAGACTTGGATATAAACCTAAAGACAAGATAAAATTTCTAAAAAAATTTTTCACCGCACCCACATCTATTAGTACCTCACACATCACATGCTTTAGCTGTAGAAAAGTTGGACACAAAGCATTTGAGTGCAACACAAGAAAATTCAATAGAAAATAAATTAAAAAAAATTGAATTCCAAATGGAACAATGACCACTAACCCAAAAGGACTCAAGAAGACTTATGATGCATGCTAATTTATAGCTATGGCAAGTGCACCAGTCGATTAAGTAATAAAGTGAATGAGTAGAGTATCGTCCCTAGAGGATTGAAAAATAAGTACTGAAAAGCTCTTTCCTATGCTTTATTTAGAAGACCGATTTATGAGAATAAGAAATTAAAGAATAAAATAAAAAAATAATTAAAAATTTTTAAGGAAATAAAGAGAGTGTAATTATTAGGGTTTTAAAACTTAAGAGCAATGGGTTACTAAGGCAATCGATTCACCAACTCAGTCAATACAATATTCAGATTATTAGATTAATTTTATTTCATATGATGGTGGAGTCTCCTAATTTATTCACTATCCTTTGGTCCAGGCATAGCAAAACTATCAATATTTATTAATTATCCTTTGGTCCAGATGTAATTTAAATAAATATTAATGTATTAGATTTTGTGAAACCCTCTAATTAAAATACGCTATGTCCAAAGCGCACTAAAATTGCCGCATGCATATGAATTCTAATTTGATTCATAATACAAGGTATATAATCAAGAAGCACTAACATAGATGTACTTGGTCCATAACATCTATGTTCATCAGATCAATTAGAAGATGGCCAGTAATCTAAAAGCATTAAGATCAGATTTATATACTCCTCATGAATAAAATTTAAAAATAAATCATACTGAATATTGCATCAAAAGAGTACACCTTAGCCTTAGTAAAAGAAAATTTAGTTCATGATAACAAATTCAAAAGCAGCAAATAAAATAAAATGCATAGAAAAATTAGACTGTTTGATTGCTGAAATTGATTGTCCGTTGCTCTCGATATGGAGAACTTGGTGAAGAAGAAGATGCTCCTTGATCGATGTCTTGATTGTCGAAAGAAATCAAAAATTCTTTTCTTTCTCTCACAAATCTCTCTTCTCTTTCTACCTCTCTCCTCTCTTTCTCCTTTTTTTTTATTTCTTTGACTCTCTCTCTCCCTTTTTCTCTTTTTCTTTCTCTCACTCTCTTCATTTTTTTTTGCTTCTCTTACTTCTTTTTATTCTATGGCAACAGCAGATTTTATAGCCCCAAACATCAATTTTTCCTTTGAAAATTAGGTTTAAGACTCCCACAATAACTCAAATTAGGATTTGGATGATTCTGACCATTAGATGTTGATCAAACGTTCCAAAAACCACTTAAAAACCCTTTAAAACATTTCAAATCAAGTTGGATTTCATGCCAGCCATCGGATCAAGTGTTAGATTGAATCTAGGCCGTCCGATCATGCAGAAAGAAGGCTTCTGATCTTTAGTTTAACGTCGGGATGAATCTCAGCCGTTGGATCTCGATCGGGAGCTGCGGATGCCATTCATCAGTGCATTCATTTTGGCCGTCCGATCAAGTCTCAATGAATGGCTCCCATTGGATCAGACAAAATTTCTAAATTGCCCTCTGTAGACCATGTGCGAGCCTGATATTGTATGGACCACCGCATTCTTCAGCCAATCGGAGCGCGCTTATTCATGTGAAATTCTCAAAATGCCCTCATGTCGGTCCACCATGTGCTGTAAAAAAATGCTGACATCATCCTAATGTCAGCACTGCATCGATAGGTCGGTCTGCTGATACGGTCAAGTCGAGCGGTCTGCTGAGCCGATTTTCTAAACTGGTTTGAACCGAACCAATTTTTTTTTTTTAAATTCAATTTCGGGCTCGTTTGAAGTCCGTTTTACCTGAAATTTATTTCATCTGAATCAGAAAAATAAGATCTTCGTATTGGTAGCCTTCATTTTTATATAAGATTAATAAAAATATCAATTTCTAAAGAAATAAATTAATTTATTTTATAATTTGATATTTTTATTAGTATATTTTTACCACTTATCACACCCCCCAACTTAGTCATTGCTAGTCCCTTAGTAATGTTTTATTTAATATCATGTTTCAATAAGATTATCTATCATAAAGATAAAATCTAGAACTAAAGATCAAAAAGTTTAAAAAATACTGCTAACTAAGCATTGAGCTTCAGAAGTAAATTTTTCAATCAATATAATTAAAAACTTTATTAGAGTACATCAAAGATCTATAGCACTTATGTTCATGATGAGTAACTTTAGCATTTCAGTATTAAATTAAAAGAACAAAAGTATCCTCTCTTATCACCCATTTTGATCAATTTTCTATACATTCTCAATTTTATACTCATGAATTAAGGTAGCTTTCACACTGCCTTCTTTTTTTTTTTTTTTTTTGCTGTGCTGAGCATCCTGGCCTTTCCTTCACCATTTTATGTGAATTTTCATACTTGACCTAGGTGTAGAGACCCAGTTACTAGGCTTTGGGCAATCCACATATACTCTATCTTTTGCACTTTATTTTTAGGCAGGTAGCTCTTTCCTTAAATTCAAAGTTTTTTTGATTAGAATGTATATTAATTACCAATTTTCAGTGATAATTGAATCCTCAGTTGGCCTTATAATCAATACCTACTTTGCCTTGTTAGTGTGCATGTGCAATTAAAAGTGCTAATAGTCTTTTAATGACCTAAGTAGGCTGCTAAAAGTTGACCAACTAATCTACTTCTTTAACTCATTACATTCATTAGCAAATAATTCTATCTTTTATCACTTATCCAGTCTATCTTGCTCAAGATTTTCTTCTTGACACATGATTTTTTTTTTTATTATTATTCTACATTGTCTTAAAGGAGAAAGAAAAATAAAGGGTGCAATAAAGGACAGGAAGGAATACACCTGATTTGGTTCAATCTGGTTCTTTGGAGCTTTGAAATTTTGCTTGAGCTCTCATTGATTTTTCTCTACAAAATTGAAAATACACACCAAAGCAGTAAAAGAGCAACAACAAATTACTGAAAAATAAAAGAAAAGAAAAATGATCAAAACTAAAAAGAAAAGAAACAACCTATCTAGTAGTTCTGATTTATAGTCTTCAGCTTGACTTTCTTTGAATTCTAAAGTGGATCTTGTAATTAAAATGCTTCCTTCTCCTTTTCAAAACTTTCATTAATATAATTTTTCAACCTGTGACCGTTTACCTTGAAGGTACCTTTTGATTCATCAAAGATCTCTACTGCTCCATATAGAAATACCTTAGTAATTGTATAGGGACCTGTCCATCTTGATTTTAGCTTTTCTGGAAACAAATGTAGCCATGACTATACAAAAGAACTTGTTGTCCCTCATGGAATTCTCTTTTTACAACATGGTTATCATGCCATTTCTTAGTACGTTCTTTGTAAATCCTGACATTCTCATAAGCATGGTGGCGAAATTCATCCATCTCATTTATTTGCATTAACCTGTTCTTCTCTGCATCTTGTATATCAAAGTTAAGAATTTTCATGGCCCAATATGCTTTATGTTCTAGCTCAACAGGGAGGTGGCATGCTTTTCCAAAGAGTAGCCTATATGGGGACATACCAATAGGTGTTTTATATGTAGTTCTATATGCCCATAATGCATCATCTAATTTCAATGACCAATCTTTTCTAGGTGCAATTATAGTTTTTTCTAAAATTCTTTTTAATTCTCTATTAGACACCTCTACTTGACCACTGGTTTGTGGATGATATGGGGTAGCTATTTTATGAATGACACCATATTTGTTTAATAGATTTTCAAATTGTTTATTACAAAAGTGTTTACCTCCATCACTAATGATTGCTCTAGGAGTGCCAAAACAAGTAAAAATATGCTTGTTCAAAAATTTGATAACTATCTTTGCATCATTAGTTGGAAAGGGTGCTGCTTCTACCCATTTTGAAATATAATCTACAGCCACAAGTATATATTGATTTGAAAAAGAACTAGGAAAAGATCCCAAAAAATCAATACCCCAAACATCAAAAATTTCACACACAAGAATATTGTTTAAAGACATTTCATGTCTTCTAGAGAGATTTTCAGTTCTTTGATAGTGGTCACATAAAGAGACATAAGTATGAGCATCTTTAAATAGAGAGGGTCAATAAAAACCTGATTGAAGAATCTTATATGCTGTTCTAGTTGGGCCGAAATATCCTCCTGCCTCTCGATCATGACAATGATGCAGAATTTTCTCCATTTCTTCCTCTGGAATGCATCTTCTAATGACCTGGTCTGAACAACACTTATACAAAAAGGGTTCATCCCAGAAATAATGTTTAACAATAGATAAGAACCTCTTCTTTTGTTAAAAAGAAAGACCAAGTGGAAAAACCTTACCAACCAACTAGTTAATAATATCAGCATACCATGAAAACATTCTACCTGATATAGCATAGAGGCATTCATCTGAAAATTCCTCCTTGATAGGGCAAATATCTAATTCATTCTCTGTGTTGTTTTTTAGTCTGGAAAGGTGGTCAGCAACTGAATTCTCTATGCCCTTCTTGTCCTTGATCTCCAAATCATACTCTTGTAGCAAAAGAATTCATCTGATCAATCTAGGTTTTGCATCTTTCTTGGTAAGGAGATACTTTAGAGCTGCATGATCGGTGTATATAATAACTTTAGATAAAATAAGATAAGAATAAAATTTATCTAATGCAAATACTACTGCCAGAAGCTCCTTTTCAGTGGTTGCATATTTTTGTTGAGCTTCAGTCAAAGTGTGGCTAGCATAGTATATTGTTTGAAAAATCTTATCCTTTCTTTGACCAAGTACTACTCCTATGGCTGTGTCACTAGCATCACACATCAACTCAAAAGGTAGGGACCAATCTGGTGCTACCATAATAGGTGCCGTGACCAGCTTCTCTTTGAAGGTGTTAAAAGCCTGCAAACACTCATCAGAAAAATGAAAAGAGACATCTTTGCATAATAATTTAGATAAAGGCTTAGAAATTAGAGAGAAATCCTTTATAAATCGACGGTAAAATCTAGCATGCCCCAAAAAGCTTCTAATAGCCTTAACTGAGGTCGGTATGGATAATTTTTCGATCACCTCAAGCTTAGCTCTATCAACCTCAGTACCTTTATATGAAATCTTGTGGCCTAATACTATGCCTTCTTGTACCATCAGATGATATTTTTTTTAATTTAAGATAAGATTAGTATCCTCACATCTTTGTAAAAATAAGAGATAAGTTATGCAAGCATTTATCAAATGTGGATCCAAAGATAGAAAAATCATCCATAAATATTTCAAGATAATTTTCAATCATATCATAAAAAATAGCCATCATGCATCGTTGAAAAGTAGTTGGTGCATTACATAAACCAAACGACATTCTTCTAAAAGCAAATGTACCATAAGAACATATAAAAGTAGTTTTCTCTTGATCCTCAGGTGCTATGGCAATTTGATTATAACCAGAATATCCATCTAGAAAGCAGTAAAAATCATATCCAGCTAATCTTTCTAACATCTGATCAATGAATGGAAGAGGATAATGATCTTTTCTAGTTGCATCATTTAATTTTCTATAATCCATGCACACTCTCCATCCAGTAATAGTTCTAGTGGAGATTAATTCATTATTATCATTTTGAACTACAGTAATCCCACCTTTCTTAGGAACTACTTAAACAGGGCTCACCCATGAACCATCGAAGATAGGATAAATAATACCTACATCCAGTAGCTTGATTACCTCCTTTTTGACCACTTCTTACATCTTGGGGTTGAGTCTTCTTTGGGGTTGGACCGTAGGCTCATAGTTGTCCTCCATGAGAATTTTGTGCATACAAATTGAGGGACTAATTCTTTTGAAGTCTGTTATTGTCCATCCAAACGCCTTTTTGTGTTTCTTTAGTACTCTTAATAATTTTTCTTCCATTAAATCTGTTAAGAAAGAAGAAATAATAACAGGTAAGTGTGATGAACCTTCCAAGAAAATATATTTTAAATGAGAAGGGAGAGGTTTAAGTTCAAGAGTAGGTGGCTCTTCAATTGATGTCTTTGGAAAAGGAGTGGATGATCTTTCTGAAAGACATGAAATGCCTTTAAACAATATTCTTGTGTGTGAAATTTTTTAATGATTGCGTGCTCAACGGCGCCAAAAACTTGATGCGTGCTGCATTTTGATTACTCCATGAGAAATTTGGGTGCTGCCTCCACCCTTGATTGTATGTGTTGGAGTAGGGATTGTTTTATTGCGGTCTGAAAAAATTACCAATATAATTAGTTGTATCAGTTGTTTTAACAAAAGGATTACCTATTTGGTAATTGCTCGTATCATGTCCTCCTCCACATAGGTCACAAGTAATGCTCTGAATATGCATAGCTATTTCCTTCAAGTTGTTGACTTCGGCTCTAAGGGTTGCAAATTCAGCTAATAAGGTTGGCATGTAATCTACTCCCTACATAGCTGCTAGTCTTTTTGGCATTATACGTTCTGTCTGCCACTGATAGCTATTTGATGCCATCTCATCGATCAGATCGAAGGCTTCTTTCTTTATTTTTTAGTTAATGGTTCCTTCTGCTGCTGCATCAATCATAGAATGATTAGTAGGAGATAAACCATTATAGAAAGTTTGTACCTAAAGCCATATGGGTAGTTGATGATGTGGACATCTCCTCAGTAGCTCCTTGAAATGCTCCCAAGCCTCGTATAGTGTCTCCATATCCATCTGCATGAAAGAAGTGATATCGTTGTGCATCCTGGTAGTCTTGGAAGGTGGAAAGTACTTGGCTAAGAATTTTTGGGCTAGAACATCCCAAGTTGTGATAGAACCTGCAGAAAGAGAATGAAGCCAACTTTTAGCTTTATCCCGTAAAGAGAAAGGAAATAACCTTAATCTAATAAAATCATCCGACACCCCATTAATTTTAAAAGTATCATAAAGTTCAAGAAAATTAGAAATATGGGCATTCGGATCATCATGCACGTATCCACTGAATTGGATAGTTGATTGAATCATCTGGATCATCGCCAATTTTATTTCGAAATTGTTTGCTCGTATAGGCGATCTCTTGATGCTCGAAGCTGCATTGGCTATAGATGGTGTGATATAATCATTTAATGGATGATGTACTGGTCGAATAGCTTCATGCTATCCTTCAGTCGCCATATCCAATCCTAGATTGATGTCACTAGGATCTTCAACTGCCATATTTCTTTCTTGTTGTAGTCTTCTAATGATCCTTTCAATTTCTAGATCTAAAGGTAGTAAGTTACTATGTCCAGTACGTGTCATGCATTGAAATTTTTTTTTTAAAATAATAAAAATTAAAAATAAATTTCTAAAGTAAAGTTAGGATCAAAATTTTAATATTATTTTAGACACAATCCCCGGCAACGGTGCCAAAAACTTGATGCGTGCTAATTTATAGCTATGGCAAGTGCACCAGTCGATCAAGTAATAAAGTGAATGAGTAGAGTATCATCCCTAGAGGATTGAAAAATAAGTACTGAAAAGCTCTTTCCTATGCTTTATTTAGAAGACCGATTTATGAGAATAAGAAATTAAAGAACAAAATAAAGAAATAATTAAAAAATTTTAAGAAAATAGAGAGAGTGTAATTATTAAGATTTTAAACTTAAGAGCAATGGATTACTAAGGCAATCGGTTCACCAACTCAGTCAATACAATATTCAGATTATTAGATTAATTTTATTTCATGTGATGGTGGAGTCTTCTAATTTATTCACTATCCTTTGGTCCAGGCATAGCAAAACTATCAATATTTATTAATTACCCTTTGGTCGAGGTGTAATTTAAATAAATATTAATGCATTAAGTTTTGTGAAACCCTCTAATTCAAATACGCTGCATCCAAAGTGCACTAAAATTGCCGCATGCATAGGAATTCTAATTTGATTCATAATACAAGGTATATAATCAAGAAGCACCTAACATAGATGTACTTGGTCTGTAACATTTATGTTCATCAGATCAATTAGAAGATGGCCAGTAATCTAAAAGCATTAAGATCAGATTTATATACTCCTCATAAATAAAATTTAAAAATAAATTACACTGAATATTGCATCAAAAAAGTACACCTTAGCCTTAGTAAAAAAAAATTTAGTTCATGATAACAAATTCAAAAATAGTAAATAAAATAAAATGCATAGAAAAATTAGACTGTTTGATTGCTGAAATTGATTGTCCGTTGCTCTCGGTATAGAGAACTTGGTGAAGAAGAAGATGCTCCTTGATCGATGACTTGATTGTCAAAAAAAATCAAAAAATTTTTTCTTTCTCTCACGAATCTCTCTTCTCTTTCTACCTCTCTCCTCTCTTTCTCTTTTTTTTTTAATTTCTTTGACTCTCTCTCCCTTTTTCTCTTTTTCTTTCCCTCACTCTCTTCTTTTTTTTTCTTCTCTTACTTCCTTTTATTCTATGGCAATAGCAGATTTTATAGCCCCAAAGATTGATTTTTTTAAAAAAAATTAGATTTAAGTCTCTCACAATAACTCAAATTAGGATCTGGATGATTCTGATCGTTAGATGTTGATCAAACGATCCAAAAATCACTTAAAATCTCTTTAAAACATCCCAGATCAAGTCGGATTTCACGCCAGCCATCGGATCAAGCGTTAGATTAAATCTGGGCCATTCGATCATGCAAAAAGAAGGCTTCTGATCTTTAGTTTAACATCAGGATGAATCTCAGCCGTTAGATCTCGATCGGGAGCTGCAGATGCCGTTCGTTAGTGCATTTATTTCAGCCGTTCGATCAAGTCTCAGTGAATGGCGTCCATTGGATCAGACAAAATTTCTAAATTGCCCTCTGTAGACCATGCACGAGCCTGGTGTTGCATGGACCGCTGTGTTCTTCAGCCAATCGGAGCGCGCTTCTTCATATGAAATTTCTGAAATGCCCTCAGGTCGGTCCACCGTGCATCGCAAAAAATGCTGACATCATCCTGACGTCAGTGCTGCATCGGTAGGTTGGTCTGTTGATGTGGTCGAGCTGGGCGATCTGCTGAGCCTGTTTTCTGAACCAATTTGAACTGAATCAGATTTTTTTTTTTAAATTCAATTTCGGGCTCGTTTGAAGTCCGTTTTGTCTGAAATTTATTTCATCTGAATCAAAAAAATAAGATCTTCATATTGGTGGCCTTCTTTCCTACATAAGATTAATAAAAGTATCAATTTTTAAAAAAATAAATTAATTTATTTTATGATTTAATACTTTTATTAGTATATTTTTACCACTTATCAACTTAGGTACCTAAAACTGTCACTTGATTGTCTGTGCAGGAATGCCTTGCAGCCTAAGGATCTAAACATGAATGATATTTGGATAGCGGCTATTCAAGACGTATGTCGGTTGATAAGAAGCAATTCTTCATCCTAGAAAAGAAGGAAGGAGGAGTAATCACCTTTAGCGACAATGATAAAGGCAAAATAATTGGCTTTGGTAAAATTTAGATTACTCCATCTATTTTCATAAATAATATTTTAGTAGTTGATAATTTAAAATATAACTTGCTTAGTATTAGTTAGCCATGTGATAAAGGTTTCAAAGTTTCATTTGAATCATTCTTGTGCAAAGTATCTAGTTCCTTAGATGATAGTCTACAATTCATTGGATTTAGGTATGACAATATCTACATGGTAAATTTTGATGAAATTTTCATTAAGAGTGGTCAATGCCTAGTTGCAATGAATGCTAACATTAGAGAAACTAGTTGGCTTTAGCACCATAGATTAGGTCATGCAAGCATGCATACTATATCTAAATTACTCAACAAAGATTTAGTTAAGGGGTTACCCAAATTGAATTTCAAGTTTGATCATGTTTGTGATGCTTACCAATTTGGAAAATAAACTAGAAGAAGTTTTAAATCTAAAAATATGATTTCAACTTCTAAGCCTCTTGAATTGATATATATGAATTTGTTTGGACCTACTAGGACTACAAGCCTAGGAGGAAAGAAGTATGGCCTTATTATTGTTGATGATTATTCTCATTTCACATGGGTTTTATTTTTGCCATACAAAGATGAAGCTTTTTCAATATTTTCAAAGTTTTACAAAAAGATAATAAATAAAAAAACTCAACTATAGTTTATATCCATAGTGATCATGGCATAGAATTTAAAAATAATTTTTTTTAAGAAATTTTATAATACATGGCATAGAGCATAATTTTTCTGCACCTAGAACTCCTCAACAAAATAGAGTAGTTGAAAAAAAGAATAGAATCTTAGTTGATATGGCTCGTACTATGTTGTGTGAAGGAAATCTATCCAAATAGTTTTGGGCTGAAGCCATTAATACGGCATGTTACATCCTAAATAGCGTTTCTATTCGCTCAATTTTAAAGAAAATCCCCTATGATCTTGGGAAAGAAAAAAAATTAATATTAATTATTTTCATATCTTTGGTTATAAATGCTTCATTCATAATAATGGTAAAGACAACCTAGGTAAATTTAATGCTAAGGCAGATGAGGGTATCTTTCTTGGATACTCTACATCTAGTAAAACATATAGAGTTTTCAACAAACATTCTTTGATTGTTGAAGAATCCATCGATGTTATTTTTGATGAAGCTAACAATCCATCTTCGAGAAAGAAAGATATTTTTAATGATGATGTAGGAATTCTTGAAGATGGAATGAAGGAGCTAAATGTAAAGGACAACACCATTCTTGATAGAGATAAATCTACGATAATCAATGAACAAGAGAAAAATGTTGAAATTGAAACAACTAAAGAACATGAAGATCTATCCAATAAGTGGAGGTATGCACACAATCATCCAAGAGAACCAATTTTAGGTCATCCTTCACTAGGGGTAAGAACTAGATCTTTATTTAAAGATATATTTGATTATCTTGCTTTCGTTTCACAAATAGAACCTAAAAATATAGAAGAAGCTGAAAAAGACTCAAATTAAATGTTAGCCATGCAAGAAGAACTAAACCAATTTGAAAGAAACAATGTATGGACTCTTGTAAACAGACCCCTTGATCATCCTATAATTAGCACTGTTAGGGTTAAACCCGCTCCTATTGATGTTCTGGTTGGTATCTGGTCCCAGGGTAATTCTAAGATAGCTGACCTTCAATCCGTTAGTTAATCTTCTTGACTACATGGATAAACTAGAGAGCCCACAAAGCATTACGAACTCAGCCCAAACAAGCTTGAATGGTAAAGGTGATCATTTCCTACTTGATAGTAAGGCTTAAGTAGCAGAGCCCAATCGGTCCGACTCTATTCAGTGACAAGTTGTGAAAGTAGTTGAATTCCTCCATTACAGGTGGCTAGCTTTAGTCAAACTTCTTTTGGATGAGCTTAAATAATAAAAGCGACTGTCAAAGCAAGTGACTAAGCATTCAGTCCCTGCGCAGTCTAGTTTGGCCGATCTTGAAGCTGACCGAACTCCTCCCTGAAGAAATTGGCCATAATTCTAAATTAGTAAATCTGCCATCCTTATCAACCTTCAATCAATGATGGTTATTCAGTTGTAGATGATCTTGAAGATAATCAAACTTCAGAGAAGTCATTGAGACTCACTAAAATGCTCTATTTGTGCTTGTCCACCCCAACTACTAGTCGAACTCCTTCCAGTCACCAAGCAGGCGCCTTTCAGTCAAATTTCTTACTGTTGCCCAGAAGGATCTCATCATCTACGTAGATTCAGCTTCTAGCTCAATGCAAACTAATCAACATGCAGACAACCTCAGAGAAGGTTGAACTTCTCCAAAATTATTGTGATATGAAGCTCTTCATCGCCAATAGTTGTTCTATCCAAACTTCAACTATTAAGTCTTAATAGACTGGCACGTCATGACAATGGATACTATCCTCCATAATAAACTCCATGTGGTCCCAAATGGCCCACTAACAGGCAGTTACGACTATCACCATCAATTTGTTATGAGCTCCATCTATATAAGGGATCCTCTAGATATGTTTTCTCTTTAAGCTCAAAACTCTGCTCTAATTTTTTGAGTGCTCCATTTTCATTGGCCAGAAGAGCTGACTTGATTGTTGGAGGGTCCTACTGGAACCACCCTCCAAACTCCGATCAGAACTTATCTTATAGGTCATTGACGGTGACCTCGTCTTCTCCAGCTCCAATCTATTCTGGCATTAATCAAATTCTGCATCAACAAAATTGGTGCTAGAGGAAGAGCTTTCCACGTTGATCTCTTATTCTTAAAGGAGCACTAAGTGAAATTCCCTCTCTACCTCTACTTCTTCTTCTTCTTCTCCGATCGATTCTACAAAGATATCGCCTAAGAAAGCATCAACAAAGCAATCTACTGCTTCTATGGCTAGATCTCATCCAGATCTGCCCACTCCGACTCCATCTCCTGTACCCCAGGCTCCTCCACCGACAGTAGTGGTAGATATAGAGCAGTTCAACCTATTGATCCAGCAGATCAAGGGCCTCACAAAAGTAGTGTAGGCCATATGCAGCTTTCGACATCGATTCAACCAGGGAGAATCTTATCGAAGTACCAGGATCTAGTTCTCAAATGATCCACCTGGGCCAGTCATCTGATGATCCCTAAAATGGGAAAGCAGAGGATGGAGAGTCCTTGTTCAGATCATGATTCCACTCTTGGAGGATCCTTGCCTCCATTCTACTAGAAGACTCCCAAGATCCATGACTAAGAGGATCTAGATCGAAGATTCCAGAAAAAGAATCGATGGATCGAGAAACTCCATCATGCTCTCCTAGTCAACGATGATGATATCTGCATTGACCCTCCTTTCTCCCAGCAAATTATGTAGAAATCGATTTCGCCAAACTTCAAGCTCTCCTAATTCGAGAGCTACGATAGAACCACTGATCCGATCGACTATCTGAAGATCTTTTGGACCATGATGCTGCTCCATGGTGCACCAGACGCCATCCTGTGCCAGACTTTTCCATCTACTCTAAAGGGAGTAGTAAGAAATTAGTACTTGATGCTTAAGCCAGGTACAATCTTCTTCTTCAATCAAATGAGCTATCAGTTTGTAGCTCATTTTATGAGTAGCGGACATCCAAGGCGAGGCTCGGACTCCATCAACATCAAGCAGAAAGAAGAGGAGTCCATCTGAACTTACGTCAATTGCTTCAATGCTGCTGCACTGGAGGTCTGGAACCTAGACCAGTCTATTGCTATGGCTGCAATGAAGGATGGTCATTAGAAGAATGATCTTCTATTCTTCCTAAAGAAGATTACCCCAAAAATTTTGCTAATATGCTGCTCAAGCTGAGGGCTATGCTCGAGCTGAGGAGCCCTTCAAATTGAAGGACGATGAGGCTGCGAGAGAGCGGCAGGCAGGTGAATCTAGCAAGCTTGTAGTTGAAGAAAAGTCGAGTAAAACTAGACTGCGCTCTAGAACTCCTCCTATGTGTAGATGAGCCTAGACTACCCCTCAAGCTCATCAATAGAAAAGCCCTGATCATAGGGCATAGTGGAATTTTCCCCCTAGAAGGTTCTACAACTATGCCCCCCTTAATGCTCCAAAGACTTAAGTACTGATGGAGATCAAGGAGAAATTATCAAGATCAGATAGAATGTGTACTCACCCTGGCAAATGCAATCCTAACAAGTACTACCTCTATCATCATGATCACGATCACGATACTAAAGAATGCATTCAGCTCCAAGATGAGATCGAGGAGCTCATCAGGCTTGGCCGATTTCTATGACATCAGCTTGAGACAAGAGAAGATCGACTAAGAGCATGGCCACAGCCAGAGCCACCAAGAAGGGAGGAGCAACAAGAAGATCGACCCCCACTGGGCATCATCAATATCATTTCTGGAGGACTTTGATGGGGAGAGGCAAGTAGAGCTGGTTTAAAGGTAGAGAACTGAAGAAACCATCGCTTTCACTGAACAAGATGTGCAAAGGATTCAATTTTCTCA
Source organism: Cocos nucifera (assembly GCA_006176705.1). Lineage (NCBI taxonomy): Eukaryota > Viridiplantae > Streptophyta > Magnoliopsida > Arecales > Arecaceae > Cocos > Cocos nucifera. Next base: position 405,126 of record QRFJ01000985.1, on the reverse strand, counting down.
TAACGACATGGTCGTAGTTTTTTTAAATATTATAGAATATGATGTATGTCATATTCTTATTGATAATGGAAGCACTGCCGACATCTTATTTTATGATGCTTTCTCCAAAATATCTATACCTAATGTTGGAGATAAACCCCGCTTCCGCTGAAGTCCAGTCTGATGCTCAGCTTAATGCAATCGATAGTCATGAAAGAGCCTCAGCGATCAAGCCCCAATCGAACTCCTCAATTATCGAGCCTTAGTCGAACTCCTTCAACCAATCGAACTTCTTAGCGGCCGAGCCTCTTTCAAACTCTCCAACAGCCGAGTCTTAGCCGAATCCATTCAACCAACCAAACTTCTCAGCAATCGAGCTTCAATCGGACTCGTACGGGAGTTGAACTTCTTTCAGACTTCTCTTTCGATCGAACTCCTGTAGGGGTCAAACTCCCTCCGAGGTTCTCCTTCAGTCGGGCTCCTACAGGAGTCAAACTCCTTTTGAACTCCTTATTGGCCGAGCTCCGATCGAACTCCTCAATGATTGAGCCCTAGCCGAACTCCTTTCGAATCACTCCTATAGTCGGACTCCTCTAGGAGCCAAACTCCTTCCAAATTACTCTTGCGAACGGGCCCCGAATAAATGCTTCCGCCAGACGACATGGCCACCACAACTAGTCTGATGACACCGCTCTCTCAATAACAAGCCCCATGCAGCCTACGATCGGACGATATGGCTGTCACTACCTGTCTAACGATATCTCTCTCTCTGTGTTGAACCCCACGCGATCTTGAGCGGCCTGCTACTAGACGGCATGATCATCACCATCATTCAAGCTCCATCTATAAAAGAGACCCTCCAGATATGTTCTCTCGAAGCTCTCCTCTCTCCTCTAAAGCTCTAAGCTCACTTATCTTTTTTGAGAACTCCATTTCTATTGGTCAAAAGAGCTGACCTGATTGTCGGAGGGTCCTATCGGAGCCACCACTACCGACTCTGGATGAAATTTTGTTTTGTAGGTCACCAATGGCGATCTCATCCTCCTCCACTCCAGCTCGATCCAACGTTAACCAAATTCTGCACCAACAGAATTAGAGCTAGAGGAAGGGCCTCCCTCTGCCTTTGAGGTTCCCTTATTCTTAAAGGAGTGCTCAGTGACGACCTCTCTCTTCCCTCTCTAGAGATCTCCCTTCTTTCCCTTAGAGTTCTTTTCCAAGAGAAAATGCCTCCTAGGAGAGCTTCGATTCGATGATTGACAGCCTCCACGGTCCAATCCCATCCAGATCCATCTGCTCCCACCCCAGCCTCGGTAACTCAGGTTCCGTCTGTAGTCACGGTAGATGTGGAGCAGTTTAACCTGCTTATTCAGTAGGTTTGTGACCTCACAAAGGTGATGCAGGCCATGTATCGACAAGCCCCAGCATCGATTCGATCGGTGCAGGATTCTTTGGAGCCCTGTGGTCTGGTCCGAGAATGGCCGACTTGGGCTACCAAGCCTCTGATCCTCAAAAAGGAGAAGTAGAGGTTGGAGAGCCTCTGCTCGGACCACGACTCGATCTAGGGAGAATCTTTACATCCATTCCACTAGAAAATCCTGAAGATCAAAGATCGTGAAGATCTCTTGGATCAAAGGCTCTTAGAAATGAGCCGACGAATCAAAGAGCTCCGTCACACCTCCTCCTCACATGGTAATGACATTTGTACTGATCCTTCTTTTTCATAAAAAATTATACAGAAATCGATCCCGCCGAACTTCAAGCTCCCATAGTTTGAGAGTTACAATGGGACCACCGATCTGATCGATCATCTGAAAGCCTTTCGAATAATGATGTTGCTCCATAGCACGTCAGACGCTATTTTATGTCGGGCTTTTCCCTCTACCCTTAAGGGAGCCATCAAGAACTGGTACCGTCTTAGCCAGCTAGGGAGATAACTCAAGTTTGGATGGGATAGCTTAGGTAATAAAGAATTCTTAGCTAACACCATTCCAGAGGAGTTTAGAGGTTCTTGAGATTAGCCGTGCTTGGGCTGTCGTTTGCCATATCATGAGTCGGTGTCGAGGCCTTTTCGAGCAACTGGTAAGAAAAGTTTGAGAGGAGCTTGACAGGCAGAGAAGCTTGAGAATAGTTCAATTAGCGATGAAGCCTATCCGAATTTCGACCGTCAAAGGAGTCCAACTGAAGAAAAAATCTGGTAGGAGTCCAACTGCTGAAGAAGAAGTTCGACTGCTGAAGGAGTCCGATTGAAGCAGAAGTTTGGTAGGAGTTCGACTACTAAAAAAGTTCGATTGAAGAAAAAGTCCGATAGGAGTTCAACTACTAAAAGAGTCCAACCGAAGGAGAAGTCCGACAGAAGTTTGACCGCTGAAGGAGTCCAGTTGAAGGAAAAATTTGATAGGAGTTTGACTGCTGAAAGAGTCTGGGAGGTCTTACGGATTTGGTGGAAGCCCATCTCTGAACGTTGATACCGGATGGGCCAATTCAAAGGTTAGATATTTTGGCCAAACTTTGATAGGAGTGGGTTTATCCCCAACACAAATCCTCCTACTCTCGAGTTCGAAATTTGAAAAAATGGAGTACGGATGCAACTGCCAAAGTTCTTTTTCTACGTTTGTCTGAAAGAGACATTTTGGCGTCTATCGTGATAGCACTTGGGCTCATTAAATTTGAAATGACTTCAAGGAACTGGTCCATTAAATTTTCTACCATAACACTGTCCTAGGTTCGGCATAATTAAATACCTGCCCATGGCCACTCCTCTATCATGATGAGTGGGATGCGGCGCACACGGAGCAGCCATGTAAGATCTGCAATCATAACTGCCTCAGGTTGCCCTTGGCTATTTAAGGCCTTCTCCTCCCTCCGGCATTCATTCTTACCTCAGTCTTCTCCCCCTTGAGCCCTTGCCTTCTTCTTGCTCGAGAGCACTGGTTCTTCCTCGCATCCTCTCCAATTTTTGGTGCTCCTCCGCTCGATTTTCGTCATGCCGATTGCTTCTTTGCCCCTCTCAATCAACTTAGGTCAGTCTCCTATCATCTATTTTTGATTTTTCTAGCATCTTTTTTCTTCTTGCTCTTTCGGTTTCTTTGTTAAAAGCTTCTACAGTGTATATTTTCTTGATTTTTGGAGGTTTTCCTAGAGTTTTATTTTGATTTGAATGTCTTCCGAAACCTTCCATTCCGTCAGTTCTTGGAGCTCATCCGGACCGGCCTTCCTAGATCCTGCACCCCTGGTCGAGGTTGAGCCTAGGAACAAGTCTCACCAGTCTTTTATTGACTCCGAACGATCTTTCATTGATCCGCATCCAATATGGGGTCCCCTCCGAGTACAACCTCAAGCTTCCTGGGTCGGACGAATGTGCTAGTTTGCCTCTAGTCAGTCAGTTTTATCTATATCTAAAAGCCTTGCACACCGGGCTTCGACTTTTCCTTCTATTCTTTGTTGTCGCACTTTTCTACTTTTTGAACATTTCTTTTGCTTTCATCATATTGAACTTCTTTCGGTTTGTAATTGATTTTCTTTTCCTTTGTCATCTGGCCAAAGTTCGATCAACTATTTTACTTTTTCAAAATTTTTATACTTTCAAGCGTCATCCTTTCGTAAAGGACTGATGGTATTTCTTTCCACAGTTCGATCAGAAGGGGTTACTAAAAGGTGCTCCTTCTTTCATTCATAACTGGAAGAAGAAATACTTCTATGTTCGATGTCTGATCTTGCTGCTTGACCTTCCACTCTGGGGCTTCCTCTAAAAATTAGTTCGTCGAGTCCCTAGTTTAGATGGAGCCGACCTCGAGTCTTCTAACAAGCTCAAGGCATACTGAGCCCCTCTTCTTCTCGACCTTCTAAAGAAGCAGACCTTATTCAACCTTGGCTTAAGTCCTCTCAACCCCATTGGTACTACTGTTGTTATCACTATTTTTTGCCTCATGTATGCATATATATATATATATATATATATATATATATATATGAGTATGAATGTTCAATTCTCGTGAAGTTTTGCACATACCTTGGCTGACTATAGTTTTTTCTTTATCATAGAAATAGATATTGATGCTGTGAAGAGACTCACCAAGGGCCTTTACACCTAGAAGAAAAGGAAGGGGAAAGCCCCGAGCAAGGGTTCAAAATGGGTGAAGGTCGATGCCTCCGACCCTATGGCTCCTGTTGCCGTAGATGTTGCACCCGAGGTCCGCCCATGAGCTAAGGTCGCCCCGACCGCCAACGTCGATGTCATCGAAGGATGGTCACTTCTCCCTGAGCTCGTAGATCTTCTGGCATGGGATCATGCATCACACCCTTCCACCGATAAGGAAAAGGAGAAGGGGAACGGAAGGTTGGTCGTTGTGAAGGTTGCCCGCAAGGCTCGTTTGGGCAAACCAAGTAACAACGACAGCGATGATTTGGGGACGGACCCATTTGGTAACTCGAACATCATCCGAGATCTAACTGACAAATTCGTCATACCTTAGGTAGTGGACTGCATGGCTGACCTTGACCAAACGTAGTTCGTCTGGGACTTTCTTGAGACTTTTCTCAAGGTAATAGTCTTATCATACTCCTTTTTTCATTTTTCTTTCTTTCATTCTCCTATCTTACTGCTATTTTGCTGTAGTAGTTAGGTTACCAAATAATTGCCCATCTCAAGAGAGTGAATCATCAGGAGGTGGAGGCATTGAAGGTCCAGGAGGATCTTCAAGCCGAGATTGGTTGCCTTCAGAAAAGGCCGTCAAAGCTGAGCACTCCATGAAAGAGAAGGCAGTGAAAGTTGTGAGTCTCCAAGGCATGCTCCAATAAAAAGAGCTCATCTCGATCGGGCTGAAGGCCGCTCTGGCATTGGAGGAGAAGAAAAGAAAAAAGGCCAAGGGGAGGGTCGCCGAGCTGGAGGCTTATGAGGTGAAGTCAGCTTCGTAGGTGGCAGCCTGGGCCATGGAGGAGGTTCAAGGCCTCCTCCAAAATGAACGACCTAAACATCACCTTCAACTAGAAGGCATTCATCAAGGGCTTCAAACTCTGCAAAGGTAGGGTGGCCCAAAAATTTCCCAAGCTCGACTTGAGCTTTTTGGATGAGGAGGATCTTGGCGAAGAAGCAAGACTGTCCAGCACTATAGTTGATCATTTCCCTGCTGAGCCTGCCCTCGATCTATTTGAACCTACCATAGAGGCACCTAAGCTTGCTCAGAAACTCGAGGCAGTCGAGAGTGCTCCAACCTCTTCCACCGCCACACACCCCGAGGTTGAGGACCTCGAATAGTTATACTTTTTTTTTTCTTTTTTTTTTGCTTTGTACTTGAAAGTTTTTAGTTAAATGAAAGTGAATTTACTTTTGTCTATGCCTTTTTTTATATTGGTGTTGTGCCATGTGTTATCCAGAATTCCTCCAATAATCAGAGCCATAACCCACCATCTCCAATCGACGCCGACCCCTTACTTTAGGGAGTTCCACTGAAACCTTTAATAAAAAGCTTAAAGAAGAAAGTCCACCATCTGAAGAAGAAGTTGAAGAAGATGGAGGATGACCTTTAAGCTTCTTAGAAGAATGCTTCGGTGGTGAACAAAGAGGTCACTCACTTCCAATATTTACATATGAAGGACTCCACAAACTTTAACATCCGTAAGTGTAGCTTTGAGAGAGAGATCGCCAAGCTCAAGAAAAATATCAGCGATAAATCTTAGGCACTAATGGTGAAGATCAGCTCTCTTGAAGCCGATCTCAAGATGGCAAAAGAGAAAATCCATCTACTGAAGGGGAGTTCACCGTGGTCAACCGACAAGGCTCAACATGACTTGGACTAGTCCAAGAAGATCTTTGAGCTTCAGAAGTAGTTACGAGACATTGAGGACTGGCATAATAGTTATAGAATAACCTCAGCAGAGAAAATATGTAGGCTAGAATGCGAGCTCAAGGCTGCTAGAGATGAAGTGACTTATTTTCAAAGGCGATTGTATAATAGTTAGCAAGCCGATGCAAGTGGTGAGTCAGAGGAGATCGCCTCCTTGAAGAGAACCATCGGTGAGCTCTCAAAAGAGGTCGGGATGAAAAAGGCCAAGGTTCAATGGCTGAAGCTCCAGCTAACTTGCGAACATCTGGTTGTCAAGGATGTGGAAGTCGTGTCTGAGGTCTTAAGGAAGCAGCGACGAGAGCTTGAAGGCAAATTCCAACATGCCAACAAGATGTACATAGATGGTCTATATAAGAAGAAGGAGCTTGAGGGGAAGATCCTTAGGCTAAAGCAGACCTTGATGATGGCTGGAGCCAACAGTCCGAAGTCTGAGAAGTTCGATCTATCTTAAAGCTTTGACTTTTTTTTTCTTCTTTCTTTTTATGTAATCGATCTTACCGATCTTTATTTTGCTTGTAGTGAACTTATATTTGTAATAAAATGATATCTTTTTCATCATTTTCTTATATGAATTCAATGCTTGTTAATGGCTTCGCTTTCTTCATCTTATTTTTCTTTATTTTATCTTCTAATGAGATGCTTGTTGTGGATGCCAAGCTAGGGGTCCCTTCTACAAACTAGGGTGGGGTTCTCCTTTTCGTATTTGATGTAGCCATGGAGGGAATACATATAAGGATCACTGGTAGGGCTTTTTCCTTCTTCTCATTTTAGATTAACAAGGCCTTGGTCTATCTTCTATTAGGATGAGGTTTTCTTCTATTTCTTGCACGATCGTAGAGACACGTTAGGGCCATTGACAGGGCCTCTCTCCTTGCCTCATCTTAGTCTAATGAGGTCTTCGATCTTGCTCATGTTAGGATGAGATTCTTCTCCTATTCTTAACATGGTTGTACGGGCACATTAGGATCGTTGATAGGGCCTCTCTCCTCATCTCATCTTGGATTAATGAGCTCTTCAGTCTTGCTCACATTAGGATGAGGTTCTCCTCCTATTCCGAACGTGGCTGTAGGGGCACATTAGGGCTGTTGATAGGGTCTCTCTTTCATCTCATCTTAAATTAATGAGGCCTTCAATTTTGCTCACGTTAGGATAAGATTCTCCTCCTATTTCTAACATAGTTGTAGGGGCACATTAGGACCATTAATAGGGCCTCTATCCTCATCTCATCTTAGATTAACGAGATCTTTAACTTTCATCATGTTAGGATGAGGTTCTCCTCCTATTCCTAATATGGCTGTAGGGGCACATTAGGATCGTTGATAGGATCTCTCTCCTCATCTCATCTTAGATTAACGAGGCCTTCGACTTTGCTCATATTAGGATGAGGTTCTCCTCTTATTTCTAACATGACAGTAGGGACACATTAGGACTGTTGATAGGGCCTCTCCCCTCATCTCGTCTTAGATTAACGAGGCCTTCAACTTTGCTCATGTTAGGATGAGGTTCTCCTCCTATTCCTAACATAGCTATTTTTGTTGCGCAACTAAGTTTAGAAAGTTGTTTCTCGCCATTA